>OZ012684.1:18606199-18659298 GCA_963942565.1 Maea johnstoni | reverse complement strand
GTGTTTGTGGCTTTTAAAGTAGCATTTATCTCTGAACTAGGTGCAATTGGGTAGGGGGTGGGTGGGGAACAGACTAGATACATGGTCAGAATTAAATAGAACCCTTATGTAAAATTGTTGTACTCCCCCTTTAATATTCTGAGCAATATGGTCAATCGAATATAATATACTACAGTTCATTTGAGTACTTTACCAGGTTTATAAGTATGCTGCAGCAAGAATTAATGCATTTCATTGATTAAACAAGGACTACTTACAGGCTTCCGGTAATACGACATTAATATAATTACATGCACTTTTATCATTATTATTATTTTCATAATTATCATTATCAATACTATTATCAATATTATTATCATTATTGTTATCATTATTATTATTATTATTATTATTATCATTATTGTTGTGATTGTTTTTGTGGCTGTTGCTACTATTATTATCATTACTATCATTATTATTTTTCTCATTATTATTTTTATTACTATTATTATTATTATCGTATTATTATCAATATTATTATCATTATTATTATTAATATCATTATTATTGTTATCATTTTTATTATTATTATGTACTTTTGTATAACATATGAAGCTGCAAAACTGCAAAGCTTGACTATTTCATAAATGGTGCATACCATTCCTCACGATATAGATTGCCTCGGTCGCCTGCTCATTGGGGCATGTTTGAACTGTCAGAACTTTGCAGTTTGTGCAAACAAAGTGCGAAGTCTACAAGTATAGTGTTACACCTTTAAAGGCATGTTACTCATGTACCCACGGGTAGTTTGTCATGTCGATTAGCTTGGTGCAGCAGGGCTGAATGCTTTTCATTGATGAACCTTTAACCACTGACAGGCTTCCTGTACATTAGTCTGCTGTTTGCTGCCCTAGAGAATCTGCCTTTGGTAATCTTTCTGGTAGTACTGTCATACATGTACATTACAATATATCGATTGCGTTAGTGGAACCTTATAACATGATGCAAGAGTTGCACACCATTGCAGTATACTATTGGCATTTATCCATAATGGCCAACTTTAGCAGCTTTTGCAACTATCTAGACATTTAATAATTGGGCAATCAAATAAAGTTTAGTTTTATGGCCATAGAAACTATCTCTCATAAACAGCATAGGCTATGATACAAATTCATATTCTTGTTTTTGTATACATTTGTAATAAAACTGTATTGTTTGTACAGGAGGTTCCGAAGGAAACTCAAGGAAATGACCATTAGGTCTCAAGGAGCTAGACCAAATTTAACCATCAGCTTGGTTGAACTTTCTCTCCACTTCCAATGGCGAGCTTAATGCATCACTCCAAACTTTGAGAAAATCAGATACAGGTAGATCCTTGCAGTTTTAGGGCGAGTAGATTCAGCCTACTCACCAATTCTAGCTGAGACATGTACATGTTATGGCTAGACCGAAGGGATCAGTCTTAGTCTGTGGATCCATACACAGAGAATTACATTGGGCAAAGGCATGATGTTTTTTTTTAAATCTTAAATTTTCTTTTCAATGGTTTTGATATTGATGTTGCTGATGATAATACTTGTCATCATCCCAATGGAACATTTTAACTATGTCATACTGATAAATAGGTAGTTCTTTTTGTGTGTAAAATGTGTAAAATGACTTCAAGTCGATGTTAAAGAACTCCGATGGTCATTTATGAACTTATTCGTAAAGTTCAATTGGCTTATAGTGATGCATGTGTGAGATGAATCAGTGACATTTCGTTCAGTGATATTTTTATGAGATTAATGATTGATTAGAGATTAAGCCCACCTTTGACTATATTGATGTGCGTGTGTGTGAGCATTATGGTATGTAGGATAATGGGAAACCCTGCGGAATATTCCTTTGTAATTTATATGAGATGATCCACCCTTTCCCAAACCTTATATGTAGTATGAAGTAATTTCATTCAAGTATATAAAATGAAATGATTTACAAAGCTTTCTCAATACGTCCTATGCCGATTACCATTGTATAAGCTTATTGTATTGGACAATTAGCATATGATATGTATATTATGTATTTCTATCGACGATGATTCATTATAAACATTTTCTAAAAAGCAAAAGAGTGAGACAATACCATTTAAAAAAAATTATTACAACGCCAATACACATCATTTGACAGAGGGTGCTGCTTATGAACAGTAATGACAAACGAGATCCATAGAAATTTTCAAAGCAGCTACATTGCTGCCTTTCATTTAGTGACACTGTGTGCGTTATTGTAAGGTTTGTAAAACGCCTTATACCATATATTACACCATTGCTATTCTAGAATGATTAAAACTTTATTGTCAACACAAGTTGTTAGTTGTAATAACGTTTACAAACTCATTTTGTAAGTTTGCTAATATACGTGTATATATATATGTATATAAATATATATATATATATATATATATATATATATATATATATATATATATACATATATATATATATATATATATATATATATATATATATATATATATATATATATATATATATATATATATATATATATATATATATGTATATATATTTATATATATATGTATATATATATATATATATATATGTATATATATATATATATATATATATATATATATATATATATGTATTTATATATATATATATATATATATATATATATATATATATATATATATATATATATATATATATATATATATATATATGTTATGAGTGCTGATATACAAACTGTAAATTGTGGTGCAATTGACTATACTGATTTGAGGCTATTTAGATAATTTCTAAATTCAAATCTTAATTCAATTCTTAATAATGCAGGAGTACTAGTATACAACATCAAATGATATAATCATCGCACCAAACTGGAAACGAAAACAACAGTGAGCGTATTTCATATCAAATATGTCTAGTAAGATAAGAATGTCAGTCCATCTTATTATCTGGGTATAATTCTACCTTGTGTCTGCTTAAACACTCAGCACATCCGGATATGAATAACACTGACAGTACGGTAGAATGAGTATGTTGACTGCTTCTCAATCTGGTTAAGTCAAATTCAATTCAATATCAAGATTTCGTTTACAGCCTGAGCTAAGAACAATTGATTCTTGCCAATTTAATTTAAACCCTTCATAGTGACACTTGACTGGATATGACACTGAACACTAGTAGCCTTTAACATTCAATAAACTACATAAGCACACTTTATCTATTCTCTTACTGCTGCTTCTATCTCTCACTTTCCCTGCCCTTCAGAAAAACTAGTGGTGGATATTACTGAGAGCGCAGTGCCATCATGCAGTTGGGAGTTCGAAGCATTGTGCCTCCAAGAACATGAGCAAAGCTTTCTGATCTCCTTTCGAAAACTCTTCCCACTTGCCACGTAGAGTAGAAAGTTGATGCAGTGATTTAGATCAGCGAGCAGTCGGAGAATGGTATTGATTAGCAAATACACTGAATACGAGTAGGGAGTTGCCATGTAGTTCCATATTCCCTGTTTGACCAAGATTAGGAATATGGAAAATGGACTTGTGAGCAAGAAGAATGTAATGGACACTGTGAGAAGCATAGCAGTGACCTGTCCAGAATTTTCCTGCGATTCTCCGCGGAGCTCTGCCTGTTTCCTTCTGGCTTCTTTTATTCTAAGTATCATGGATACATTCAGGAGAAAGATCAGTATCTGTGGGATATAAGTTACCACAGATGTTTCCATCGGTATCCATATCTTATTGAAGAATTCTGCATACTTGCCAAGGGGGACGCATACTGCCTGTCTGTTCTGAACCAGTGAAGTGGTCACCACTAGATATGCACTGTTAAATGCTGCCATGGTTACGTAAACAACAAAAACCATCAGTTGCGCACGTTTTACACTGAGCCATGCCATTGCCTTTAGAGGCCATACAATAGCAATGAATCGCTCGCCTGTCATAAGGACCACAAGCCAAACTGACCAACATAATGAGACATTTATTATATACATAGCAATCTTACAACCCCAATGTCCAAGGTCTATTTGAAATTGCTTAAGTAGGAAAAACCCTCCTTTGCAGAAAATCACCAGACTGTCACAGACAGCGAGGTTGACGATGTAGAAGCAGGAGGAGCTCGTCTTCATGCGATGTCTCACGGCAAATATGGATAATCCATTTCCAACGCTGGCAAGAACCATTAGAATATAGAACTTGTATTGGTTGATTATCCATCCAGCTTTATATGTCTGATAGCTCAAGAGTCGTCGATAGAATGTATCCACACTATTTGAAATAATTGACGCCGCTGATGTGGTGTTAAATAACTCATTATCAATTTGAAAATCTGATGTAATGTTCTTTACTACTGTCTCATTCATGGTAATGTCCTGGAAAGCACAATTTAGGCTAATAATCAATGATAAATATGTGCTCTGCTGAAGCTTATAGAACTGCTCTGCAGTATGGCAATCTTGGTCGTGGTATGAGAGAAATTAAGTAATATTTTGGCCCATAGACAGGAGTCATCTGATTGGCTATCCATACCACAAATGAGTGTATGTGTTTGCTTCATTTGCATTTGAATAGTCCCTTATAGTGCATTAAGTAGTGCTGATAAACAAAGGATGCCAATATCCTTAGTTAGTCAAGCAAACATACCTCTGAGATAGTCAAGGGCATTCAATGGGTATCATCCCTATGTCAGTACAAGACAACAAGAAGATATCTGCACTAGTGTACCTTATGAGATTGATTTCTTTGCTCAATGTTTGCCTTACCCTGCTTTTATATCATCATTTTATATTGCCTGAAGCGTGAAAGGTTTTCTGATGAGGATTATATTCAGCAGAAGTACCATACCAGTAGGGTGTATGATATGAGATGGTTAGAAAATAACTGAAAAAACAATGCGTTTCCAGCAGCAGCCTCTCCTTACGAGTTTATTACCTCGAGTACCCACAATTATGCAACAAAATGTGCAACAAAGATTGGTTATAAGGGAAGGGTGCCTCGTTTATATTTTTCGCCATTCATTTTTTTTCATTCGTCTTGGTCAGTTGATTAGAAATGTGAAAGGAATGTTCTTTTGAAGTTTTAGATTGTATAGTTTCGGAAAAAAGTCAATTGAAAAAATGAGATACCCTTCCCTCTACATTGTTTTAGTGATAAGTATGTATAGATATTTGATACCAACGAGGCGTGTTTGGAGCAATCATGTGTTGGTGAATTCAATATTGCAAAAAGCGCCGAAAATCTTTATCAAGCTTTTGTCACACCCTCTGATTGTTCTTCATTTGAGTGATGGCTGGGACACTGTTTGTTGATCTGGTTATGAGGTGACCCTGTTTTAACAATTTTACCCTAAATCGTCCTCTATAGATAACAATAAAAATGAAGTACTTCATGTACTTTTATAGCTAATTACCCAATCTGGTTTGGTACTAAGTACTATTAGGTATCCGCCATGCCATATTGGTTCTGATGCCTGAGCTCCCAAGCGTGAGTTCACAGGTTCGAGTCTTTGCTGGATCCCCACAAGTGGGTTTGCCTAGTCGCTATGTGAATGTGTGGCATTAAGAAGAGTAGTGCTAGTCATTCTGCGACTGAAAGACCCCTTGGATTTACTTGTGAAGAAAACGGCCTTTCTACCGGGTTCTAGGATTCTATCTCGGCGGGATATGACCTAAGCTGTTGAAAACTACACAAAAGCCCATTCCTGCTGCCCTTCTTAAGGACGACTGTTAAAAAATCTAATGTTAAAAATTGGCTTTCTGGGCTTTTTATATTAATTTTCATGGATGGTAAGAGAACGTTTCATTCATTATTTTATGACGTGTAAAGATGAGCATCAAGACTTGTTACAAATTGGATTATATTCAGATAGATATGATGATGTTAAATTTTCAAAGCAAAATTGGTTAGAGGACACGTAACTAGAACAGTTTGTTTTGACTGATGACAATGTGAAAAGTTTTCAGATATTTCACTTTTGCACTAATATTCCTGATGGCCATACACATTTAAAGAAATTTTCTTGGAAATCCATTGAATGTTAAAGTTTTATAATTTATTACATGAATGACAACCAGAAACTCGTTCTTTTCTGTTGTGTTTGAGCTAGTCACATTATCTAACCACGTGGTTAAGTGTGTCTACTGATTGGGCGTGTCCCTTCCGAAAAGTAGACGTAGGTTCAGATTTCACGAAATCAATCATGTTGATTGTACACTTTATTCTGCTGTGTGTACACTACTTCAACTTTTATATCGTCCTTCACTTCACGTATATCTAAGGGTAACTTATATCAAAAAGTAAAGACATTAGATTCAGGATGGTGGTCTAAGATGAATTAAAATGCGCTCGTGTCTGGAATGAAGACCCACTTTGGGCATTTTCATCTGGTGACATGGTGAAGATTCATTTGCTTCAAAATGCTATCAATATAACCAATACTTACGGAGCACTACTGATCTTTCATGAAAAGTGGTTAAATATGGTGCTTCTTTAATCATTTTCTTTTTAATTCAAGGTAAGTGGGTTTGGAGTCAATGGTCAAGGGGATGTTATTTATCTGATGTATTTAGAACTACTAGAACTGCCTTAAAACTCAACTCCTGTCATTTGACAAAAAGTGTGCTGTTCCAGGTAACATGGTGGAATGAAGATGCTATGCTAAATGGTTCCATGTCTTGCCGTTTTTACCACTGCAAATACAAGAATTCCTTAATTTTAGTTAATTGCTGTCTCTATGGTTCTTATTTTCTCCACCACTTCTCTATTATAAGAAATATTTTAAAATCGAATATCAAGCCATAGTAATGGCTCAGAGCTCATTGTCAAAATGTCGAACCGAGTGTTGCTTGGATTTTGTTCAGGACAAGAGTGATTTCTTATGGTATGTATTGATTTAAATTCAAACTAAATGTGGTAGGATTAATGTTAAATGTGACATTTACATTGCGAATCTGATATTTCCATTTAGCCAGCCATATCACATGATTACTATCTTCATATTTGGAATATGATTTCAACTTAATGTCTAGAAACTCCTGTGCTCCTTTACAGACGTTTGTGTAAACTACGCGTGGCTTAAACTGAAGAATTTGTGAATTCTAATATGATTCAGTGGCATTTCTCTAAGAACATTTAAAATTAGATTAAGCTCATCTTAGATTACGTTAATGTGCATGCGTGTTATCATTATAGTATGTAAGATATTGGGAAGCCCAGCAGAATTCTTCTTTGAAATCTCTTTAGTATAAACCACCCTTGTCCAAAGTTTAGCTAATCCGGAACCATATAAATATTTTTGAGTAGTTTGAAACTAGAATTGAAAATCAAATGAAGTAGCAAAGTTTTCTCCACCCTATACCTTTTGCAGTCACAAGACCGTTTGAATAAAATTGCTACTCTAAAGGCTCATTGCATTGGGTAATTGTCGTGTGTGGTGCATATTATGCATTGCTGTCTAGGATGACTCCTTGTAACTGTTTTATGAGAAGGAAAAGAGTGAGACAATACCATTTTTTAAACTTTATTACAACGTCAATACAAACTACTGAACAGTAAGTGCTTTCTTTAATTTACATAGTTATGACAAACGACTTTGATACACATTTGTTAAGCAGCTACAGTGCTATCTTTTGTTTAGTGAAACTTTGCACATAATTGTAAGGTTTGTTGAAACACCCTATAACATATGAAACACCATTGCTATTCTGAAATACCTGAAACTTCATTGTTGACAAGACAATTATATCATTACAAGTTTGTAAAGACTTATGTGCTATAAAACTGATATAACTATTACATACCAAGTTCTAATCGTAATTTGAGTTCATAATTATGTAGCAAGAGTAGCAGACTACACCAACTAATATAACCGTCTTAAAAAATGAAACAAAAACAACAAGAAGCTCATTGGACCCCAACAATCTACTAAGATCACACCACCTCATGATTTAATATCAAAGTATCACACACAGTCAGTGCTAAAAGCAATGGATATTTCTAATTAGCTCTAAACCATTTGTAGTAACACTAGACTGGATACGACACTAAAAATACTACAGTAGTCTTTATCATTCAATGAACTACACTTTAACTATGCTCTTACTGCTGCTTCTATCTCTCACTTCCCCTGTCCTTCAGAAAATCTTGAAGTGGATATTACTGAAAGCGCAGTGCCATCATGCAGTTGGGAGTTAGAAGGATTGTGCCTCCAAGAACATATGCAAAGCTTTCTGATCTCCTTTCGAAAACTCTTTCCACTTGCCACATAGAGTAAAAAGTTGATGCAGTGGTTCAGATCAGCGAGGAGGCGGAGAATGGTATTGACCAACAAGTACACTGAATATGAGTAGGGAGTTGCCATGTAGTTCCATATTCCCTGTTTGACCAAGATTTGGAATATGGAAAGTGGACTTGTGAGCAAGAAAAATGTACTGGACACTGTGAGAAGCATAGCAGTGACCTGTCCATAATTTTCCTGCGATTCTCCGCGGAGCTCTGCCTGTTTCCTTCTGGCTTCTTTTATCTTAAGTATCATGGAAACGTTGAGGAGAAAGATCATTATCTGTGGGATATAAGTTACAAGAGATGTTTCCATTGGTATCCATGTCTTATTGAAGAATGCTGCATACTGGCCTTGGGGGACACATACAGCCTGTCCATTCTTATCCTGTGAAGTGGTCACCATTAGATATGCACTGTTAAATGCTGCCATGGTTATGTAAACAACAACAACCATCAGTTGCGCACGTTTTACACTGAGCCATGCCATTGCCTTTAGAGGCCATACAATAGCAATGAATCGCTCGCCTGTCATAAGGACCACAAGCCAAACTGACCAACATAATGAGACATTTATTATATACATAGCAATCTTACAACCCCAATGTCCAAGGTCTATTTGAAATTGCTTAAGTAGGAAAAACCCTCCTTTGCAGAAAATCACCAGACTGTCACAGACAGCGAGGTTGACGATGTAGAAGCAAGAGGAGAGTCTTCATGCGATGTCTCACGGCAAATATGGATAATCCATTTCCAACGCTGGCAAGAACCATTAGAATATAGAACTTGTATTGGTTGATTATCCATGAAACTTTATATGTCTGATAGCTCAAGAGTAGTCGATAGAATGTTTCCACACTATTTGAAATAATTGGCGCCGCTGATGTGGTGTTAAATAACTCATTATTAATTTGAAAATCTGATGTCATGTTCCTTACAATGGTGTTATTCATCCTAATGCCGTGAGAAAGGACAATTTAGGGTAACAATCTATGATAATGGTGTGCTCTGCTGACGCTTATAGAACTGCTCTGCAGTACGGCAGTCGTGGTTGTGTTATGAAAGGGAATTAGATAATACTTTGATCCATAAAAGTTGTCATAGAATTGCTATCCATAACTATACCACGAACGTGGGCTTTGCTTCATTTGCATGTCCATAGTTCTTAATAGTGCACTATATAGTTCTGACGAACATAGAATGTAAATACCTTCAGTCAATTAACCAAACACACCTGTGAGTACATAATTCGCATAGTTGGGGTATCATCTCTCTATCCGTTCAAGAAAACAAGGAGCACATGCATTGAGGTAGCTCAAGGGGTTTATTTCGTGGCTCATTTTTTGCCTACCCTGGTTTTATTTGATCAATTAACCTACACCATATATTGCTTGAAGCGAAGTGTTTCCCGCTGCAGCCTCTCTTTACGAATGTAGGCTGAGACCCGCTGAGTACCATCAAAATTCAAAATATGCTGCAAAAATTGTTACGAGGGAAAGGGTACCTTATTCTGATTTTGCTCAATTCGTTTTTTATCCTTCCTCTTGGTTTATTGGTTAGAAATGGGAGGGAAATGCTCTTTTCAAGTTCTAGATTGTAAGCTTTCGAAAAAAGACCAATTTGCATTGCTTTTAGTGACATAATTGAAAAAGATCTTCATTTGATACCGAAAGTGAGAGCATGGAGCAAACATGTTTTGGTGGATTCAGTATTAAGAAAAGAACCCAAAACCTTTATGAAACCTTTGTCGTGCCCTCTCTTGCTTGGAATTGTCTTCGTCTGAGCGATGGCTGGGACACTTTCAGTTTATCTGGTTATGAGGAAAGTTGGAAGGTAATACACTAACTAAAAATCTCAAGGTGACCCTGTTTTCACAATTTTACCAGCAGAAATGCCATCTATAGATAAAGATAATTGCGAAATACACACACACACATATATATATATATATATATATATATATATATATATATATATATATATATATATATATATGTATATGTATGTACTAGTATATATATACATATATATATATATATATATTTATAAATATATATATATATATATATATATATATATATATATATATATATATATATATATAAATATATGTATATATATATATATATATATATATATATATATATATATATATATATATATATATATATATATATATATATATATATATATATATATATATATATATATATATACAGTGGAACCTGCCAAATTGAACACCTGTGTACATTGAACACCTGCGTACATTGAACAATTTTTCATGTCTCGGCACACTCTCATTGAAAATCAATGGAAGGCTACCTGGATACATTGAACACCTGGCTATCTTGAACATTGAACACCAAATTTGTTCCCGTAGGCCACATTTAACCTGTCTACATTGAACATTCTGCACTGATTTGAAACTTTTCACTGAAATTGTGGTCAAATGAGATATTTAAATCAAATGTTTTTAGTGATATTTTTTAAATGCTGAATATATGTTTTTAACCATATGATGAAACTGAGGTAAAGACATTTCTCAACAAAATGATCATGTTTATATATTTACCTTTGACTTTGTTTCTATTTCATCCGACCTCGAAATGCTCAGAACCTGGATACATTGAACACCTGCGTACATTGAACACTTTTTCATTTCCCATGAGTGTTCAATGTAGACAGGTTCCACTGTATATATATATATATATATATATATATATATATATATATATATATATATATATATATATATATATATATATATATATATATATATATATATATATATATATATATATATATATATGATTATATATATATATATATATATATATATATATATATATATATATATATATATATATATATATATATATATGTATATATATATATATATATATACGTGTATAAATATATATATATATATATATATATATATATATATATATATATATATATATATATATATATATATATATATATATATATATATATATATATATATATATATATATATATATATTACCTTTTATAGTCCATTTCTAAAATGGACTATCTTTGGAATTTGGAACTTCGTTTTCCGTCACATTTATGCCAATTGTGGCTAATTCATTACTAGCTAGTTGTAAGTAGTGGAGGAAACCTGAGTTCCTGTCAGTGGCAACTTTCCCACATGCCCAGGCAGCAGCGAGAGACAACGTGCAGTCACTGGCGACGCTTTAGACCACATGGCCATCAGAGCAGGCTATAGCAGCTTACGCTATTTAGTATGGAAGCCTATTAGGACCAATAAAATATATTTTGGTTTTTGATTTTTTCCTTAGAAATCCGAAAATCTCAAAAAAAAAAAAAAAAAACGAAACATACTCCATCCAGGCAAAATTTCAAAATAAAATCATAAAAAATCTAAGGCTGCTTACGAGGACCAAATTTGTTTCCTTAGAAATACGAAAATCCAAAATATTTTGTTGAAAATTGTTACTTCAAGACCCTCGTTCAAATGTTATCCATTTCAGACAAGAATACAACTGCGGGCGCTACTGGTTTGCCTCACGCGCGTGTTTTGTGATTGATATCTATTATAGTAGCTTTTCGCAAAACGAAAAAAAAATGTGAACAAGGATCTTGAAGTATCGATCCATTTTGGGATTTCCCGATTTCTAAGGAAAAAAAAAAAAGATAAAAAGTTTTAGTTGTTCGAATAGGTTTCCGTAATTTCGCATGCCTCATTTTGTAAAAAAAAATCTTTTAAACAATATATTTTCTGTGGTATTTCATTCAGTAGTTAATCGACAGAAATCCGTGAAATTTACAAAAAGGCGTTGATCTTCTGGATGTACATTTGTGGTGTTATCTATTGTTATCATACTCGTGATTATGCACATGGATGCTAACATGTCCGTGGGTGACAGTAACATTTCCAAGGAAATTTCCCATATTATGAGAGTAGTTCAACCAATAATAATAATAATAATAATTGGAACTTATATAGCGCCTTTTCCATTCATAAAATGTTCAAAAGCGCTGCACATTGTCATAGTTTGAGTCATAGTCAACAACGCCTCAATGGGCGCGCCTGAAAAGGTGTGTATTGAGACACTTCTTGAAGGCCTGACACGATGTAGAATCCTTCAGGTGTTGTGGAAGCGCAGTCCATAATCTCGGTGTACTAATGGAGAAAGCGCGATCTCCAAATTTGAGTCTAGTCCGAGGCTCATCCAGAAGGCCCTTTGCTTCTGATCGTAGAAGGCATCTGGGTTTATAAGGCACGAGCAGCTCCTTGATGTACTTAGGTGCAAGTCCGTTGAGCGCCTTGTATACCAGCAGTAGGACCTTAAATTGGATGCAGAATTTGATTGGTAGCCAGTGACGCTTGATGAGAACAGGTGTGATATGTTCATACTTCCTGGTTCTCGATACTATCCTTGCTGCACTGTTTTGTAGTCGCTGCAGCTTTGCAATCAAATCCTGTTGTATTCCAATTAAGAGAGCATTGCAGTAATCCAAACGAGACATCACCAGTGACTGCATCACTGTTTTTGTGGCATCTTCTGTTAGCACACGTCTCGCTTTTCCAATATTTCTCAGGTGAAAGCTAGATTTTTTGACAACACTTTTGACATGGGGTGCTATGATCAGTTGAGAGACAAACATAGCTCCCAGGTTCCGCACAGGTTCAGATGCAACAGACACATCAGTCCCCGCTACAGAGAGTGACTTAATGTTCAGTTCAGCCAGGTGTTTCTTAGAGCCGAATAGAATGATTCCAGTCTTGTCATTGTTGAGTTTCAGCTTGTTTTGAGACATCCAGACACTAATACCGTTAAATAGCTCTTTATATTTGTAAAATGATTTCAACTTGATGTCTAAGAACTCCTATGCTCTTTGGCTTATGTCAAAGAAGGTGTGAATTCTAATATGATTCAGTGAAATTTATGCGAGAACGTTTGAAATTATATTAAGCTAATCTTTGAATAAGTATATGCATGAGTGTTATTATTACAGAATGTAAGATATTGGGAAACCCTGCGGAATTCTTGTTTGAAATATCTATAACATAAACCACCCTTGCCCAAACTTTAGCTAAGCCAGAACCCTATTAATAGTATGGAGTAGTTAGAAAATAGAAGTGAAAAAAATCCAATAAATTGGCCAGAACCCTATTAATAGTATGGAGTAGTTAGAAAATAGAAGTGAAAATCAAATAAATTGGCAAAGTTTCTTCCAACCTATACTGATTAGTAGTTAGGAGACCGTGTTTGAAAAACGTTTCTACTCTAAAGGCTTATTGCATTATGGACCAAAAACTGAACAGATGAGGTGTTGGCGCTTGAAAATTGTTTATTTACATCTTAGATAGTAGTTCTATAGTAACAAAGTAACAATAACATCTGAATATACACCTTACCCTAGTGTGTAAGCCTGAGTAGACCGAGAGACCTGCCCGCCTCGTGCTTAGCTGCACGGAGACGGTGGGAAACTGCACGTGCATTGCCAAGAGGACGTAATGCGCGCAGTATAACTAAGAAAAATTGTGTGAGAGGGCGTAATGTGATAAGTCCAGTTAGAGGTCCAAAATGCCCCAGAATGACTAAAGCCATTCCAAACACATTGGGTAATTATCATGTGTGGTGCATATTATGCATTGCTGTCTAGGATGACTCGTTTTATGAATAGAGAAACAATGAGACAATACCGTTTTGCAAATTTTATTACAACGCAAACACAAAATACTGAACAGTAAGTGCCTTCTGTAAACAGTTATGACAAACGAGTTTTATACACATTTGCTCAGCAGCTACAGTGCTGCCTTTCATTTAGTGAAACAGTTCACATTATTGTAAGGTTTGTTGAAACACCCCATAACATATGAAACACAATTGCAATTCTAAGATACATGAAACTTCATTTACAGAACAATTTCATTATAACAAGTATGTAAATAAATATATGTTATAAGTACAGATATAATTGTTACATACTACTAATGGTGGTACAACTGACCATGCCAATAGAACAGAGGTCTTGAGGCTGTTTAAAAACATTAATTCTAAGTTCTAATCTCAATTTGAATTAATAATTATGTAGCAAGAGTAGGAGACTAGATCAACTAATATAACCATCTTATAAAAATAGAATGAAAACATCAACAAGCTCATTCCACCTTGAATATTTTTGTGTCCTTAAGTTTTAAATGTTAGTCATATTTATTTTCTAGATATAATTAGATCTTATGTCTGGCTATGTCTTCAACACATCCGGATATGAATAAAACTAAAAATTCTGTAATATCAGATTGTTGACTGCCTCTGGTAAAATAATATAGTTGCTGAAACTTTCCTTATTCGTAAACTACCCAAGTATTTACTAAGATCACACCCACCTCAAGATTCAATATCAATTTTTTTAGTCAGAGCTAAGAGCAATGAACTTTTCTAATTAGCTTTAACCGTTTGTAGCGACATTAGACTGGATATGACATTTAATAGTCTTTAAGATTCATTAAACTGCATAAGCACACTTGATCAGTCTCTAACTGCTGCTTAGAAGTATTTCTCACTTTCCCTGCCCTTCAGAAGACCTAGTGGTGGATATTACTGAAAGCGCAGTGCCATCATGCAGTTGAGAGTTGGAAGGATTGTGCCTCCTAGAACATGAGCAAAGCTTTCTGATCTCCTTTCGAAAACTCTTTCCACTTGCCACGTAGAGTAAAAAGTTGATGCAGTGATTCAGATCAGCAAGGAGTCGCAGAATGGTATTGATTAACAAGTACACTGAATACGAGTATGGAGTTGCCATGTAGTTCCATATTCCCTGTTTGACCAAGATTAGGAATAAGGAATATGGACTAGTGAGCAGGAAGAATGTAATGGACACCGTGAGAAGCATAGCAGTGACCTGTCCAGAATTTTCCTGCGATTCTCCGCGGAGCTCTGCCTGTTTCCTTATGGCTTCTTTTATCTTCAGTATCATGGACACGTTGAGGAGAAAGATCAGTATCTGTGGGATATAAGTTACAACAGATGTTTCCATTGGTATCCATGTCTTATTGAAGAATTCTGCATACTGGCCTAGGGGGACGCATACAGCCTGTCCATTCTTATCCAGTGAAGTGGTCACCACTAGATATGCACTGTTAAATGCCGCCATGGTTACGTAAACAACAACAACCATCAGTTGCGCACGTTTAACACTGAGCCATGCCATTGCCTTTAGAGGCCATACAATAGCAACGAATCGCTCGCCTGTCATAAGGACCACAAGCCATACTGACCAACATAGTGAGACATTTATTGTATACATAGCAATCTTACAACCCCAATGTCCAAGATCTATTTGAAATTGCTTAAGTAGGAAAAACCCTCCTCTGCAGAAAATCACCAAACTATCACAGACAGCGAGGTTGACGATGTAGAAGCAAGAGGAGCTGGTCTTCATGCGATGTCTCACGGCATATATTGATAATCCATTTCCAACGCTGGCAAGAACCATTAGAATATAGAACTTGTATTCACTGATTATCCATCCTACTTTGAATGTTTGATAGTTGATGAGTAGTTGATGAAACGATGTACCCGCACTAATCGAGGTATTTGACGCCACTGATGAGGTATTAAATAACTCATTTTCAACTTCTGATGTAATGTTCTTTACTACTGTCTCATTCATGGTAATGTCCTGGAAAGCACAATTTAGGCTAATAATCAATGATAAATACCGGCATGTGCTCTGCTGAAGCTTATGGAACTGCTCTGCAGTACGGCAATCTTGGTCGTGGTATGAGAGAAATTAGGTAATATTTTGGCCCATAGACAAGAGTCATCTGATTGGCTATCCATACCACAAATGAGTGTATGCGTTTGCTTCATTTGCATTTGAATAGTGCATAATAGTGCATTAAGTAGTGCTGATAAACAAAGGATGCCAATATCTTTAGTTAGTCAAGCAAACATACCTGTGAGATAGTCAAGGACATGCAATGGGTATCATCCCTATGTCAGTACAAGACAACAAGAAGATATCTGCACTAGTGTACCTTATGAGGTTGATTTCTTTGCTCAATGTTTGCCTTACCCTGCTTTTATATCATCATTTTATATTGCCTGAAGCGTGAAAGGTTTTCTGATGAGGATTATATTCAGCAGAAGTACCATACCAGTAGGGTAGTATGATATGAGAAGGTTAGAAAATAACTGAGAAAACAATGCGTTTCCAGCAGCAGCCTCTTCTTACGAGTTTATTACCTCGAGTACCCACAATTATGCAACAAAATGTGCAACAGAGATTGGTAATTAGGGAAGGGTGACTCGTTGATATTTTGCGCAATTCATTTTATTTTCATTCGTCTTGGTCAGTTGATTAGAAATGTGAAAGGAATGCTCTTTTAAAGTTTTAGGTTGTATAGTTTCGGAAAAAAGTCAATTGAAAAATGAGATACCCTTCCCTCTATATTGTTTTAGTGATAAGTATGAAAAGATATTTGATACCAACGACGCGTGTTTGGAGCAATCATGTGTTGGTGATTTCAATATTGTGAAAAGCGTCGAAAATCTACATTAAGCTTTTGTCACACCCTCTGGTGGTTCTTAATTTGAGTGATGGCTGGGACACAGTCTGTTGATCTGGTAATAAGGTGACCCTGTTTTAACAATTTTACCCTAAATCGCCCTCTATAGATAACAATAATAATGAAATACTTCATGTACTTTTAAAGTTAATTACCCAGCCCTGCTAAACCATAAAATGAAGATGAGAATTCTGGTTTGGAACTAAGGACTACCAGTATTAGGGATCCGCCATGGCATACTGGTTCTAATGCCTGGGCTCCCAAACGTGAGTTCACATATTCGAGTCATCGCTGGATCCCCACAACCGGGTTTGCCTAGTCACTATGTGAATGTGTGGCATTAAGAAGAGCTGTGCAAGTCCATTTGCAACTGAAAGACCCCTTGGACCTACATGTACATGTGAAGAAAAGAGACTTTCTACCAGGTTCTAGGATTCTATCTCGGCGCGATATGACCTAAGCTGTTGAAAACTACGCAAAAGCCTATTCCTTCCGCCCTTCTTAAGGACGATTGTTAAAAAAATCTAGTGTTAAAAATTGGCTTTCTGGGCTTTCTATGTTGATCTTCATGGATGGTAAGAGAACGTTTCATACATTATTTTATGACGTGTAAGAATGAGCATCAAGACTTGTTACAAATTGGATTATATTCAGATACATATGATGATGTTAAATTATCAAAGCAAAACTGGTTGGAGGACACGTAACTAGGACAGTTTGTTTTGACTGCATGATGACAATGTCAAAAGTTTTCAGATAGTTCACTATTGCACTAGTATTCATGATGGCCATACCCATTTCAAGAAATCTTCTTGGAATCCATTGAATGTTAAAAGTTTTATAATGTATTACATGAATGACAACCTGCAACTCGTTCTTTTCTATTGTGTTCAAGCTAGTGATATTATCTAACCACGTGGTTAAGTTTGTCTACTTAAGGATAAATCACTTCCGAAAAGTAGACGTAGATTCAGATTTCGTGAAATCACTCTTGTTGACTGTGACACTCTCATTCTGCTACACTACATATCGTTCTTTACTATCACGTATATCTACAGGTAATCTATATCAAACAGTTAAGAAATTAGATTCAGAATGGCGGTCTAGGATGAATTAAAATGCGCTCATTTCTGGAATGAAGACCCACTTTGGGCATTTTCATCTGGTGACATGGTGCCGATTTATTTGATTCAAAATGCTGTCAATATATCCAATACTAACGGAACATTATTGACCTTTCATGGGAAGTGGTGCAATATGATGCTTCTTTTTCCATTTTCTTTTTAGTTCAATTTCAGTGGGTTTGAAGTCAATGGTCATGACGATGTATTGAGAACTAGTAGAACTTTACAATTGTGGTTGTTCTCAGCCAGATATCACTCACTAAAACTCAACTCCTTTTGACAAAAGGTGTGCTGTTCCGAGTAGCATGGTTGAATAAAGATGCTTTACTAAATGGTCCCATGTCTTGGGGTTTTTGTCAATGCAAGTACAAGAATTCCTTAATTTTAGTTAATTGCTTTATCTATGGTTCTCCACCACTTCTCAATTCTAAGAAATATTTTAAAATTGAATATCAAGCCATAGTAATGGCTCAGCGCTCATTGTCAACAGGTCGAACCGAGTGTTGCTTGGATTTTGTTCAGGACAAAAGTGATTTGTTATGGTATGTATTGATTTAAATTCAAACTGAATGTGGTAGGGTTAATGTTAAATGTGATATTTACATTGCAAATATGATATTTCCATTTAGCCAGCCATATCACAATTATCACTATCTTCATATTTGTAATATGATTTCAACTTGTCTAGGAACTCCAGTGCTCCTATACAGACATTTTTGTATACCTACATGTGGCTTAAACTTCGGTGACATTTCTCTAAGAACATTTAAAATTAGATTAAGCTCATCTTGAATATGTTAATGTGCATGCGTGTTATTTATACAGTATGTAAGATATTGGGAAGCCCAGCAGAATTCTTCTTTGAAATCTCTTTAAGATAAACCACCCTTGTCCAAAGTATAGCTAATCCGGAACCGTATCAATAATTTGGAGTAGTTTGAAACTAGAATTGAAAATCAAATGAAGTAGCAAAGTTGTCTCTACCCTATACTTTTTGCAGTCACTAGACCGTTTGAATAAAGTTGCAACTCTAAAGGGTTATTGCATTGGGTAATCATCGTGTGTGGTGCATATTATGCATATTTATGAGGCGCCGTTGTGGACAAAAGTAAAAAGTACAGCATAAATGTATGTAAAAACATTTGAAATTAACTATATTTTCAATGAAAAATAAGGAAAAACTTTGAAATGAAATAATTTGCACTGTAAAAATAAACAAAACATTGGAAACTTTGTAAAAAACTTTGAATTAAAAATTTATTGCGTTGAGAAAAGTCAAAGAATCAATGTAAATTTTCAAAGATAGGCTGAAATTTACATTTAATTCTCTATAAAAGTTCAGCAAAATTTTCTTTGATAATATAACATTTTTCAATTTCTCAATCTTCTTTAAAAATCTCAACGCTTTTTACTTTTTTTTTGGAAGTTTTACTATTCTTTTTTCGGAAGTTTTTTTTCTAAATCTCACTGTAATTTTATCAATTCTCACTGCGTTTTCACGCATCATCCGGGTCATGAAGCTTCTATAAATAACTCGGGGAATACCTTCATGACGACAACATAGCGTGCGATCTCAATCTTACGCACGTGATCGTGAACTTAAGTAAATATCAGTGACCTTTGATAGACGGGTGGGGAGTAGACCCTCCGTGCCGTAACGTTATGCACCAGTCAATTGAATCCCCGGGAGGGGGGCCGGGAAATGGCCAGGCGATGTCGGGCTTATCCTGTTTATAGTCTGTCTGACTTGAGTTTGGCAATCACTTTTGCCACTTTTTTGTGACAAAACGTTCGAGTTTTCCATCCAAACTTGGCAAACATGTTAGGAGCACTACTACGTGTATATATTAACATAATTTTTGTCTCAACTCCGCAAAATGTTGATTTTACCAGAGAAATACATCGGTCTACTCATCTCAGATTTTACTCATTAGGTCCCATTGTAAAATGTGTCCATTTCAAACAATACCATCTCGCGTGTTTGTATTGTTTGCAACAGACAAACACGCGAGATCGTAGTGTCGGTAATGTGCACATTTTACAATAGGAACTAATGAGCAAAATCAACATTTTGCGGAGCTGAGACAAAACGTATGTTTGTACATACAAGTAGTAGTGCTCCAAAGAGGTTTGCCAAGTTTGGATGGCGAACTCGAACGTTTTGTCACAAAGAAGTGGCACAAGTGATTGCCAAACTCGAGTCAGACAGACTATAAACAGGATAAGCCCGACATCGCCTGGCCATTTCCCGGCCCCCCTCCCGGGGATTCAATTGACTGGTGCATAACGTTAAGGCACAGAGGGTCTACTCCCCACCCGTCTATCAAAGGTCACTGATATGTACTCAAGTTCACGATCACGTGCGTAAGATTGAGATCGCACGCTATGTTGTCATCATGAAGGTATTCCCCGAATATTTATAGAAGCTTTATGACCCGGATGATGCGTAAAAACGCAGTGAGAATTGATCAAATTACAGTGAGATTTAGAAAAAAAACTTCCAAAAAAAGAATAGTAAAACTTCCAAAAAAAAGTAAAAAGCGTTGAGATTTTTAAAGAAAGGCATTGAGAAATTGAAAAATGTTATATTATCAAAGAAAATTTTGCTGAACTTTTATAGAGAATTAAATGTAAATTTCAGCCTATCTTTGAAAATTTACATTGATTCTTTGACTTTTCTCCATGCAATAATTTTTTATTTCAAAGTTTTTTACAAAGTTTCCAATGTTTTGTTTATTTTTACAGTGCATTATTTCATTTCAAAGTTTTTCTTTATTTTTCATTGAAAATATAGTTAATTTCAAATGTTTTTACATACATTTATGCTGTACTTTTTACTTTTGTCCACAACGGCGCCTCATACATATTGCTGTCTAGGTTGATTCCTCGTAACCGTTTTATGAAAAGAAAAAGAGTGAGACAATACCATTTTAAAAACTTTATTACAACGCCAATACAAACTACTGAACAGTAAGTGCTTTCTTTAATTTACATAGTTATGACAAACGACTTTGATACACATTTGTTAAGTAGTTACAGTGTTATCTTTTGTTTAGTGATACTTTGCACATAATTGTAAGGTTTGTTGAAACACCCTATAACATATGAAACACCATTGCTATTCTTAAATACCTGAAACTTCATTGGTAACCAAACAGTTACAGTATTACAAGTGTGTAAAGATATACGTGCTTTGAGTACAGATATGACTGTTATATACCACACACTAATGGTGGTACAACTGACTATACCAATAGAATAGTTTGAGGCTGCTAACAAACATTAAATCGAAGTTCTAATTTTAATTTGAATTCATAACTTTGTAGCAAAAGTAGCAGACCACACCAACTAATGTAACCGTCTTAAGAAATAGAACAAAAACAACAAGAAGGTCATTGGACTCCAACAATCTACTAAGATCACAGCCACCTCATGATTCAATATAAAAGTATCACACACAGTCAGAGCTAAGAGCAATGGATATTTCTAATAAGCTTAAACCGTTTGTAGCGACACTAGACTGGATACGACACTAAATAGTCTTTACCATTCAATAAACTACACTTTATCTATGCTCTTACTGCTGCTTCTATCTCTCACTTCCCCTGTCCTTCAGAAAATCTTGAAGTGGATATTACGGAAAGCGCAGTGCCATCATGCAGTTGAGAGTTGGAAGCATTGTGCCTCCAAGAACATGAGCAAAGCTTTCTGATCTCCTTTCGAAAACTCTTCCCACTTGCCACATAGAGTAGAAGGTTGATGCAGTGGTTCAGATCAGCAAGGAGTCGCAGAATGGTATTGATTAACAAGTACACTGAATACGAGTATGGAGTTGCCATGTAGTTCCATATTCCCTGTTTGACCAAGATTTGAAATATAGAAAGTGGACTTGTGAGCAGGAAGAATGTAATGGACACCGTGAGAAGCATAGCAGTGACCTGTCCAGAATTTTCCTACGATTCTCCGCGGAGCTCTGCTTGTTTCCTTCTGGCTTCTTTTATCTTAAGTATCATGGATACATTCAGGAGAAAGATCAGTATCTGTGGGATATAAGTGACAACAGATGTTTCCACCGGTATCCATGTCTTATTGAAGAATTCTGCATACTTGCCAAGGGGGACGCATACAGCCTGTCTGTTCTGAACCAGTGAAGTGGTCACCACTAGATATGAACTGTAAAATGCCGCCATGGTTACGTAAACAACAACAACCATCAGTTGCGCACGTTTAACACTGAGCCATGCCATTGCCTTTAGAGGCCATACAATAGCAACGAATCGCTCGCCTGTCATAAGGACCACAAGCCAAACTGACCAACATAATGAGACATTTATCATATACATAGCAATCTTACAACCCCAATGTCCAAGGTCTATTTGAAATTGCTTAAGTAGGAAAAACCCTCCTCTGCAGAAAATCACCAGACTATCACAGACTGCGAGGTTGACGATGTAGAAGCAAGAGGAGCTAGTCTTTATGCGATGTCTCACGGCATATATTGATAATCCATTTCCAACGCTGGCAAGAACCATTAGAATATAGAACTTGTATTCACTGATTATCCATCCTACTTTGAATGTTTGATAGCTGATGAGTAGTTGATAAAACGATGTACCCACACTGATCGAGATATTTGACGCTGCTGATGAGGTATTAAATAACTCATTTTCAACTTCTGATGTAATGTTCTTTACTACTGTATCATTCATGGTAATGTCTTGGAAAGGACAATTTAGGCTAATAATCAATGATAAATATGTGCTCTGCTGAAACTTATAGAACTGCTCTGCAGTACGGCAGTCTTGGTCGTGGTGTGAGAGAAATTAAGTAATATTTTGGCCCATAGACAGGAGTCATCTGATTGGCTATCCATACCACAAATGAGTGTATGTGTTTGCTTCATTTGCATTTGAATAGTCCCTAATAGTGCATTAAGTAGTGCTGATAAACAAAGGATGCCAATATCCTTAGTTAGTCAAGCAAACATACCTGTGAGATAGTCAAGGGCATTCAATGGGTATCATCCCTATGTCAGTACAAGACAACAAGAAGATATCTGCACTAGTGTACCTTATGAGGTTGATTTCTTTGCTCAATGTTTGCCTTACCCTGCTTTTATATCATCATTTTATATTGCCTGAAGCGTGAAAGGCTTTCTGATGAGGATTATATTCAGCAGAAGTACCATACCAGTAGGGTGTATGATATGAGAAGGTTAGAAAATAACTGAAAAAACAATGCGTTTCCAGCAGCAGCTTCTTCTTACGAGTTTATTACCTCGAGTACCCACAATTATGCAACAAAATGTGCAACAAAGATTGGTAATTAGGGAAGGGTGACTCGTTGATATTTTGCGCAATTCATTTTATTTTCATTCGTCTTGGTCAGTTGATTAGAAATGTGAAAGGAATGCTCTTTTAAAGTTTTAGGTTGTATAGTTTCGGAAAAAAGTCAATTGAAAAATGAGATACCCTTCCCTCTATATTGTTTTAGTGATAAGTATGAAAAGATATTTGATACCAACGACGCGTGTTTGGAGCAATCATGTGTTGGTGATTTCAATATTGTGAAAAGCGTCGAAAATCTACATTAAGCTTTTGTCACACCCTCTGGTGGTTCTTAATTTGAGTGATGGCTGGGACACAGTCTGTTGATCTGGTAATAAGGTGACCCTGTTTTAACAATTTTACCCTAAATCGCCCTCTATAGATAACAATAATAATGAAATACTTCATGTACTTTTATAGTTAATTACCCAGCCCTGCTAAACCATAAAATGAAGATGAGAATTCTGGTTTGGAACTAAGGACTACCAGTATTAGGGATCCGCCATGGCATACTGGTTCTAATGCCTGGGCTCCCAAACGTGAGTTCACATATTCGAGTCATCGCTGGATCCCCACAACCGGGTTTGCCTAGTCACTATGTGAATGTGTGGCATTAAGAAGAGCTGTGCAAGTCCATTTGCAACTGAAAGACCCCTTGGACCTACATGTACATGTGAAGAAAAGAGACTTTCTACCGGGTTCTAGGATTCTATCTCGGCGCGATATGACCTAAGCTGTTGAAAACTACGCAAAAGCCTATTCCTTCCACCCTTCTTAAGGACGATTGTTAAAAAAATCTAGTGTTAAAAATTGGCTTTCTGGGCTTTCCATGTTGATCTTCATGGATGGTAAGAGAACGTTTCATACATTATTTTATGACGTGTAAGAATGAGCATCAAGACTTGTTACAAATTGGATTATATTCAGATACATATGATGATGTTAAATTATCAAAGCAAAACTGGTTGGAGGACACGTAACTAGGACAGTTTGTTTTGACTGCATGATGACAATGTCAAAAGTTTTCAGATAGTTCACTATTGCACTAGTATTCATGATGGCCATACCCATTTCAAGAAATCTTCTTGGAATCCATTGAATGTTAAAGTTTTATAATGTATTACATGAATGACAACCTGAAACTCGTTCTTTTCTATTGTGTGCAAGCTAGTGACATTATCTAACCACGTGGTTAAGTTTGTCTACTTAAGGATAAATCACTTCCGAAAAGTAGACGTAGATTCAGATTTCGTGAAATCACTCTTGTTGACTGTGACACTCTCATTCTGCTACACTACATATCGTTCTTTACTATCACGTATATCTACAGGTAATCTATATCAAACAGTTAAGAAATTAGATTCAGAATGGCGGTCTAGGATGAATTAAAATGCGCTCATTTCTGGAATGAAGACCCACTTTGGGCATTTTCATCTGGTGACATGGTGCCGATTTATTTGATTCAAAATGCTGTTAATATATCCAATACTAACGGAACATTATTGACCTTTCATGGGAATTGGTGCAATATGATGCTTCTTTTTCCATTTTCTTTTTAGTTCAATTTCAGTGGGTTTGAAGTCAATGGTCATGACGATGTATTGAGAGCTAGTAGAACTTTGCAATTGTGGTTGTTCTCAGCCAGATATCACTCACTAAAACTCAACTCCTTTTGACAAAAGGTGTGCTGTTCCGAGTAGCATGGTTGAATAAAGATGCTTTACTAAATGGTCCCATGTCTTGGAGTTTTTGTCAATGCAAATACAAGAATTCCTTAATTTTAGTTAATTGCTTTATCTATGGTTCTCCACCACTTCTCAATTCTAAGAAATATTTTAAAATTGAATATCAAGCCATAGTAATGGCTCAGCGCTCATTGTCAACAGGTCGAACCGAATGTTGCTTGGATTTTGTTCAGGACAAAAGTGATTTGTTATGGTATGTATTGATTTAAATTCAAACTGAATGTGGTAGGGTTAATGTTAAATGTGATATTTACATTGCAAATATGATATTTCCATTTAGCCAGCCATATCACAATTATCACTATCTTCATATTTGTAATATGATTTCAACTTGTCTAGGAACTCCAGTGCTCCTATACAGACATTTTTGTATACCTACATGTGGCTTAAACTTCGGTGACATTTCTCTAAGAACATTTAAAATTAGATTAAGCTCATCTTGAATATGTTAATGTGCATGCGTGTTATTTATACAGTATGTAAGATATTGGGAAGCCCAGCAGAATTCTTCTTTGAAATCTCTTTAAGATAAACCACCCTTGTCCAAAGTATAGCTAATCCGGAACCGTATCAATAATTTGGAGTAGTTTGAAACTAGAATTGAAAATCAAATGAAGTAGCAAAGTTGTCTCTACCCTATACTTTTTGCAGTCACTAGACCGTTTGAATAAAGTTGCAACTCTAAAGGGTTATTGCATTGGGTAATCATCGTGTGTGGTGCATATTATGCATATTTATGAGGCGCCGTTGTGGACAAAAGTAAAAGGTACAGCATAAATGTATGTAAAAACATTTGAAATTAACTATATTTTCAATGAAAAATAAGGAAAAACTTTGAAATGAAATAATTTGCACTGTAAAAATAAACAAAACATTGGAAACTTTGTAAAAAACTTTGAATTAAAAATTTATTGCGTTGAGAAAAGTCAAAGAATCAATGTAAATTTTCAAAGATAGGCTGAAATTTACATTCAATTCTCTATAAAAGTTCAGCAAAATTTTCTTTGATAATATAACATTTTTCAATTTCTCAATGCCTTTCTTTAAAAATCTCAACGCTTTTTACTTTTTTTTTGGAAGTTTTACTATTCTTTTTTTGGAAGTTTTTTTTCTAAATCTCACTGTAATTTTATCAATTCTCACTGCGTTTTCACGCATCATCCGGGTCATGAAGCTTCTATAAATAACTCGGGTAATACCATCATGACGACAACATAGCGTGCGATCTCAATCTTACGCACGTGATCGTGAACTTAAGTAAATATCAGTGACCTTTGATAGACGGGTGGGGAGTAGACCCTCCGTGCCGTAACGTTATGCACCAGTCAATTGAATCCCCGGGAGGGGGGCCGGGCATTGGCCAGGCGATGTCGGGCTTATCCTGTTTATAGTCTGTCTGACTTGAGTTTGGCAATCACTTTTGCCACTTTTTTGTGACAAAACGTTCGAGTTTTCCATCCAAACTTGGCAAACATGTTAGGAGCACTACTACGTGTATATATTAACATAATTTTTGTCTCAACTCCGCAAAATGTTGATTTTACCAGAGAAATACATCCCCTTGAACCGCAACGCCATAGGCACAGCATGCTAGCACCTAGGGTATGTGCGCCTCGGGTTACGCGGTGTAGCCTTGGTCACGTGATCTGATCTGTGCAATTAGCATGCAGCATTCTTTCTAGGTCAGATAGTTGCCAAGGAGATGGGAGGCAGCGATGCATGCACAGTGCCCGATCCCGGTCTACTCATCTCAGATTTTACTCATTAGGTCCCATTGTAAAATGTGTCCATTTCCAACAATACCATCTCGCGTGTTTGTATTGTTCGCAACAGACAAACACGCGAGATCGTAGTGTCGGTAATGTGCACATTTTACAATAGGAACTAATGAGCAAAATCAACATTTTGCGGAGCTGAGACAAAACGTATGTTTGTACATACACGTAGTAGTGCTCCAAAGAGGTTTGCCAAGTTTGGATGGCGAACTCGAACGTTTTGTCACAAAAAAGTGGCACAAGTGATTGCCAAACTCAAGTCAGACAGACTATAAACAGGATAAGCCCGACATCGCCTGGCCAATGCCCGGCCCCTCTCCCGGGGATTCAATTGACTGGTGCATAACGTTAAGGCACAGAGGGTCTACTCCCCACCCGTCTATCAAAGGTCACTGATATGTACTCAATTTCACGATCACGTGCGTAAGATTGAGATCGCACGCTATGTTGTCATCATGAAGGTATTCCCCGAATATTTATAGAAGCTTCATGACCCGGATGATGCGTAAAAACGCAGTGAGAATTGATCAAATTACAGTGAGATTTAGAAAAAAAACTTCCAAAAAAAGAATAGTAAAACTTCCAAAAAAAAGTAAAAAGCGTTGAGATTTTTAAAGAAAGGCATTGAGAAATTGAAAAATGTTATATTATCAAAGAAAATTTTGCTGAACTTTTATAGAGAATTAAATGTAAATTTCAGCCTATCTTTGAAAATTTACATTGATTCTTTGACTTTTCTCCATGCAATAATTTTTTATTTCAAAGTTTTTTACAAAGTTTCCAATGTTTTGTTTATTTTTACAGTGCATTATTTCATTTCAAAGTTTTTCTTTATTTTTCATTGAAAATATAGTTAATTTCAAATGTTTTTACATACATTTATGCTGTACTTTTTACTTTTGTCCACAACGGCGCCTCATACATATTGCTGTCTAGGTTGATTCCTCGTAACCGTTTTATGAAAAGAAAAAGAGTGAGACAATACCATTTTAAAAACTTTATTACAACGCCAATACAAACTACTGAACAGTAAGTGCTTTCTTTAATTTACATAGTTATGACAAACGACTTTGATACACATTTGTTAAGTAGTTACAGTGCTATCTTTTGTTTAGTGATACTTTGCACATAATTGTAAGGTTTGTTGAAACACCCTATAACATATGAAACACCGTTGCTATTCTTAAATACCTGAAACTTCATTGGTAACCAAACAGTTACAGTATTACAAGTGTGTAAAGATATACGTGCTTTGAGTACAGATATGACTGTTATATACCACACACTAATGGTGGTACAACTGACTATACCAATAGAATAGTTTGAGGCTGCTAACAAACATTAAATCGAAGTTCTAATTTTAATTTGAATTCATAACTTTGTAGCAAAAGTAGCAGACCACACCAACTAATGTAACCGTCTTAAGAAATAGAACAAAAACAACAAGAAGGTCATTGGACTCCAACAATCTACTAAGATCACAGCCACCTCATGATTCAATATAAAAGTATCACACACAGTCAGAGCTAAGAGCAATGGATATTTCTAATAAGCTTAAACCGTTTGTAGCGACACTAGACTGGATACGACACTAAATAGTCTTTACCATTCAATAAACTACACTTTATCTATGCTCTTACTGCTGCTTCTATCTCTCACTTCCCCTGTCCTTCAGAAAATCTTGAAGTGGATATTACTGAAAGCGCAGTGCCATCATGCAGTTGAGAGTTGGAAGCATTGTGCCTCCAAGAACATGAGCAAAGCTTTCTGATCTCCTTTCGAAAACTCTTCCCACTTGCCACATAGAGTAGAAAGTTGATGCAGTGGTTCAGATCAGCAAGGAGTCGCAGAATGGTATTGATTAACAAGTACACTGAATACGAGTATGGAGTTGCCATGTAGTTCCATATTCCCTGTTTGACCAAGATTTGAAATATAGAAAGTGGACTTGTGAGCAAGAAGAATGTAATGGACACTGTAAGAAGCATAGCAGTGACCTGTCCAGAATATTCCTGCGATTCTCCGCGGAGCTCTGCCTGTTTTCTTCTGGCGTCTTTTATCTTAAGTATCATGGATACATTCAGGAGAAAGATCAGTATCTGTGGGATATAAGTGACAACAGATGTTTCCACCGGTATCCATGTCTTATTGAAGAATTCTGCATACTTGCTAAGGGGGACGCATACAGCCCGTCCGCTCTGATAAAGTGAAGTGGTCACGACTAGATATACACTGCTAAATGCCGCCATGGTTACGTAAACAACAACAACCATCAGTTGCGCACGTTTAACACTGAGCCATGCCATTGCTTTTAGAGGCCATACAATAGCAACGAATCGCTCGCCTGTCATAAGGACCACAAGCCATACTGACCAACATAGTAAGACATTTGTTATATACATAGTAATCTTACAGCCCCAATGTCCAAGATCTATTTCAAATAGGGTAAGGAGGAAATACGCTCCTTTGCAGAAAATCACCAGACTGTCACAGACAGCGAGGTTGACAATGTAGAAGCAAGAGGAGCTCGTCTTTATGCGATGTCTCACAGCAAATATAGATAATCCATTTCCAACGCTGGCAAGAACCATCAGAATATAGAACTTGTATTGGTTGATTATCCATCCAACTGTATATGTCCGATAGCTTAAGAGTAGTCGATAGAATGTATCCACACTATTTGAAATAATTGGCGCCGCTGATGTGGTGTTAAATACCTCATTATTAATTTGAAAATCTGATGTCATGTTCCTTACAATGGTGTTATTCATTAGGATAATTTAGGATAACAATCTATGATAATGGTGTGCTCTGCTGACGCTATAAATATACAGCTGCTCTGCAGTAAGGCAGTTGTGGTCGTGTTGTGAGAGAGAATTAGTAAATACTCTGATTCATAGACAGGAGTCATCTGATTGGCTATCCATACCACAGATGAGTGTAGGCGTCTGCTTTATTTGCATTTCTATAGCCCCTAACAGTGCATTAAACAGTGCTGACAAAAATAGGATGTCAATATCTTCAGTCAGTCAACGAACCACACCTGTGAGTACATAATTCTCATAATCCATGTATCATCCCTGTATCAGTTCAGGACAACAAGAAGCACCTTCATTTAAGTAGCTTATGTGGTTTATTTCTTGACTCCTGATCTCATTTAAGCTACATTATATTGTCTGAAGCCTGATATATTTTCTGAGCTAAACGTATCTATGTATCTTGGTTTATTCGTTTCCTGTGCTATTTTACCACTTTATCTGTTTTGCCTTGCACAATTAATTTCTAAAGGTTGTCTGACTAAATGTAGGCGTTTGTGTAACTCAATTGCTTGTTCTTTTCTTTCGCGTTGGTCATAAGAGTTTTCTGGTTATCAAGTATATGCACTGGCTAGTAAGTGCAGCTTGTTTTCATTGTATTTTCGTTTATTGCATGTTTATTCTTTCTACCGTCCGATGCTGTCAATTTACACACACACACACACACACGCACACATATCTATCTATCTATCTATCTATCTATCTATCTATCTATCTATCTATCTATCTATCTATCTATATATATATATATATATATATATATATATATATATATATATATATATATATATATATATATATATATATATACTAGTATATATATATATATGTATATATATATATATATATATATATTTATCTCATGATTGGCAAAATTCTAGGCTCTTGATTGGTCAATTGGAGGTTAATATGAGGCTGTATCAACCTCTCAGAATCCTATATTAACCTCCCAGTATTCTTATACTAACCAGCTGCTTTTTAGGTTAGGGAGAGTTGAGCATTGCATCAAATGATTATGCCCATGATGGGTGATACAGCCCTCTGATTGCGAGATATAAGTTGTATCATACTCCAAAACAGTTGATAACTAATAATATATATATATATATATATATATATATATAAATATATATATATATATATATATATATATATATATATATATATATATATATATATATATATATATATATATATATACATGTATATATATAAATATATATATATATATATATATAATATATATATATATATATATATATACATATAATGTATATATATAATATATATCATATATATATATATATATATATATATATATATATATATATATATATATATAATATATATATATATATGTATATATATATATATATATAGTATATTATATACTACATCAACTCAGATAGAACCCATCAGCATACCTCCCCCACCTCACTCCATACCTCACAACATCCAACCGTCGGTAATACAACTACTAAGTGCATAGGACTGCTACCAAATGCAAAAACCTTATTTAAAATCGAATATAAAAAATACAAACTTATGTCCATTATGTAAATCACACATTGAAACAATTAATCACGTTTTCCTTGAATGCAATTTCGTGATAATATTATGGAATGATATTGAAAAATGGATAAAGAAATGCACTAAGAAAACAGTCAAATTGACAAATACTGAAAAAATATTTGGTACACAAAATTCTGATAAAATGATTGACCAAATTATACTCAATGCGATAACAATAATTTTTAATAATAGGAAAAAAGAAAAAAATCATAATATTATTGACGTTAAAGAAAGCTATACTGGAAGTACGTATAGAAGAATATCAGGCTACTTTAAATTTGAGTATAGAAAATTTTGCTGAAATATGGGACCCAATATATGAAGAACTGTGGAACACCTTTGGTGGAAATAAGCTAAGGTAACCGGTTTCAATCATAAACAGGTATGGTAACAACATATAGGAGAATGACGACAAAACAACTTTGATGTACTGTTTTATGAAAAGATGGAAAAAAAAGAAAATAAAATACAGCAGTTTTTTGCGAAATTAAAAAGAAAAAGTGCATAGGAATGTGATAAAGGTGAGGATTCTGTCCAGGGGGATATTGTTCGTGTGATATTGTCCGGAGGATATTGTCCTGATAGCAAAATGCAATTTGCAACCAATAGCGATAAGATAATCTCCAGTAACAGTACTAAGACTTGTAGAGGAATCCTGCAACCCTCAAAACCTCTTCCCCATCCCGTTATTTCAAGGTGTAAGTCACTGGTAGCTCAACTATGCCTTTTGAATTCAAGAATCTTTCGAGTATGTGTTTACTTGTGTTGAGGCGTACCTCTGGTCTGGCTTCAAACACCTGCAAGGTAAAAGAATTACTTACGGTGTAGCAGAACGATGGTTTGGGACGCACAATCTTTGTGAGTGCTTGAAAAATTGCAAGCGATGACGATCGTCATCTAGGCACATGAAAAACGTTGTGGATAATCCTTGGAACTCTTACCTAAGTCTCTTAATTAATTACGAAGAAACTGGACTATGCAATGGGCCCACTTATTGGTGGTGCCATCCCTGTTCTGAGATAGATGTAAATAGGTAAAACGCCACCACTTGAACAATTAGTACTATACATAATGATGCTTCTTAAATATAGATGGCAGCAAAGCCAAGGGAATGCGCTCGTCGCGTCACGTTTAGAACTGAACCATGGCTGAGGCCAGTCCAGGGTAGGATATTGAGATCGGCATTTTACAGGCACTTGTAGCGAAATTATAAGGTGCAATGTAAGGTAATAGAATGTTCCTACCTACAATTACAAACGTATATGGACAACAGTTACAGTTCTAAAAAGACAATATAACGAAAAACTGTGCGATGTGCTCCCGGACGAAATACACTTTATTACCACTACACGTATTCTATGTTGTTAAGCCCTTTGGGTGCAACCCTTCTTTTCTGTATTAACTTAATCCTAGTTCGTTGTGTTTGTTTGTATTTTGTTAATCTGTCTTTATGTTTTGATGTATTACTTATTTATGTTGTATTTGCTATGATTTTGTACCTTATCAGTACAGTCAATAAACATACAATACAATACAATACGTATTCAATTGAGATTCCTATTGTCTGAATTGCTGTTGGTTAACATTCGACGCCAGGTTCTGAGAAACTTAACAATGACTTGGGGTTAGGCGGTTGCTTTCACTGGGTACTCCACTACTTACGACCAACTGGCTAGTCAAGATTTAGCTTGATATAGCCTTAGGTATAAACTTTCATCTAAGATACGGCAGAAAATGTGACGATAATCGAAATTCCAAATTCCCAAGTTGGGATTTTGGGAATATGGATCATTTTTCTTTAAAGAAGAAAAGATCGATTTTTCTTTAAAGAAAAATCATTTTTCTTTTCTTTAAAGAGAAATAGTGAATAAATGCATTAATGGCATTCCATAGATACGGGTGAATATCATGCGGGCGAGATGAGATGGAGTATGTTGTTGATGCGCGTCAATATTCTCCTATCTGCTGAACTATTGTGATATATGACTCACTGATGAAGCCCCATTATCGCGAGAGGCACTTAGCCTGTGGAACGCGGCGAGTTCTCCCGTGGGCCCGGAGATTCGCCGGGCGTATACGTGGCGCGATCGATCGCCCACCCTCTCTTTAACATTACCACAATACCCAAGGTACACTCCGAGTCATATTAGCGTCGATTGACCTACATAGCCACTTTCAGGGTTTAAGCACAACTGGCTGTACCATGCAACAAACAGCTAGTAGCTCAGTGTAAAAGATAATCGAAAAAGTAGGGATATCAGTTCTAATTTTCATTGCTCTATTCCGTGTGGGACGACGGACAGGATGCTGCGACCGGGGAAGGGCGTGGTCGTCAAGGAAACGTTAGAGACTGATGCTGCGGCATTGCAGCCGGATACGATAGATGAGCAACGGAGAACGGATACACACGAGCCCACTGTTAGTAGTGGCGCCGACATGGGTAAAGCAATGAGCGATAATGGCGAGCGGTCAGCACCCGATGACCAACCACCCAGACCAGGGACCGTGTCCAGTGGTGAGGACAGCCATACCAACAACAATAAGCCGGTCTCTGGTATGCAACATGTTAAAGGGATTCTTAGTGAGCTTCAAGAATCAAACAGTTCCCGGCCCAGGAGCAGGCGCGCAAAAGATGAACAGTCTCAAAATACGGTTATTCAGGAACTGCAAGCAGAATACTCCGAAAGGGCATTCTATCTGAATTTCATTGTCATCATGAAGCACATGTACATGGAGGCTATCCGCCAGTTCTTCATGAACAAGGTGAACATGGGTATGCTGGTTGTCATCATTCCTGTGGCTCTGGGCATGCCGCTAGGTGTCACCTCTTTCTTCCTCAGCACCGTCTTTTCCTACCTCTTCTTCGGCCTCGTCTACCTCTTCTACAGGATCTATAAACTATACGGCGAGTACGTCAATTCGCAGGACGACCTGGGGATTGCTCCGACGCACTATTGGAGCATTGGCAAGGGGAGAGACAGCGATTCTGGGTCGCCACATATGAGGGTACGGTGGTCGGTACGATCGCTGTTAAGGAAACATCGCAGGTAACAGCTGAAATCGCGCGATTTCTCGTACACCCTACTTTCCCGCCGATGCGGGATCGGGGGCAGGTTGCTGCGTACTGCTCTCGATTTTAGCAAGGAGAAGGATTATAAAAATGCTCTTCTTGCCACTCATTCACTCATGTGTGACGCCAATACCTTGTGTCGCCGACATGGCTTCATACTGAGCGAGACAAACCGAGGAGAATACGTCATACCGCTAGTGCTGCCAACTCACTTGAACATATTTACAATAAACCTGTCTAAAGAGCAAAATTAAGAAGAATTGTACATGTGATTGCGCAAATTCATATAGAGTTTTGACGCTTTATTTCAAAGGATGGGTCAACCGAAAGTCCCATATGCCATGACATAGACGTGATATACATGTTGTACTTATACGTATAGTATACCGCCACTGCTTCTAGACTGCAAAAGGTTCAGGTGGATGCATAGTTGCTTGCCTAGTTGTTGTTACCTCATTGACTATAAATAGTGACAAAATATATTTTTAAGTTCATTGGCACCTCAAGAATACGATCAGTTGAAGCGAACTTCGTTTGTCAGCCGAGTTGTCTTTAAATGCAATTATGAGATGAATCAAGTAAAGGGTGTGTGCGTATAGTGTAGTATAGTATATATGTATATATATATATATATATATATATATATATATATATATATATATATTTATATATATATATATATATATATATATATATATATATATATATATATATATATCATTGCCAGTTCTAGAGCGTGTGCGCTATATGCTGCCAGTTGCTCTGGAATATCCCCCGGGGGATTGAAATGGTTTCCGTGTGTACAGTGCCTGCTAGGGGAGAAAGGTCGTGTCAGCGCTTCGGTGGATCTAGACTATAAACCGAATACCTTTATATATATAATTGTATATATATATATCTATATATATATATATATATATATATATATATATATATATATATATATATATATGTATGATATATATATATATATATAATAGATATATATATCTAAATACATAAACATATATATATATCATATACCATATACAATATATTATATATATATATATATATATAATATATATATATATATATATACTCTATATAATATGCTATTCTAATTTATAATGCACTATATGCTATATCTATACGTGCCACTCTATACTATCTGCATACTATGCTATCTATAGTGAAAAGTGATATATATATATATATATATATATATATATATATATATATATATATATATTTATATAAACTAAAAATATATATTCTATAATATATAAATATATAATATATATAACCAACACACACCTCTCTCTCATACATACATCTCGTATCCATGAACAGGTGGTTATAACGCTGATGCGCTCACAGCCTTGCAAAATGGGTCGATGCAAGATATCCTGCGCTGTGTTTATCAATATTGCCAATACCCAACGGCAGTTTGCAATCGCGTTAATGATGCACACTCGTAATGTCTGCGCCTTTGTACCATGTTAGTTTTATTAATAATGCATTATCCGTCACTATTTTATTAGTGTATATTCACCGCCACATGGGTCGAAACGAGCCATGCCATATCTCTGTGTTTGGTCATGCAATATAAGAACAATAGGCTATCTGTACACGTCATGCTCTAAAATACATAAATGAATCACTCATACCATGTAGCTGATGGGATATACAACGTCTATGCGGTCACAAAATATTAATGCAAAGCGTATGAAGTCGAGAGTGTACAAGCAAATTGGCTTTTAGTGCATTCGTTAAGTAACCGTTACCATTTAAGGCTACCGGCTGGCTCTCTGGTACATTCGGAAATATTATTAAGTTATTAAGTATGATTTCTCACGTGGTATCTTATACATATTTCTCCCAGAAATATCCCCCTAAACGAAATATCATGTTTGTTTTAAGCTGCTACTTGTATAGACGTCGTATAAGTACATATATTGGTATCCGGATGAATACCTGCAGTCTACGAAAAAAAACTTATGTCTACGAAAAAAAGACTTATGGAAGCAGGTGCTATTACATCGCAATGGTTGCGCAGGAAAAACTTTGTTACCCTGGCGCCTGGGGAGGGGCAAAGACTGTAGAAATGTCCTTTTTGGCATTTTGCTTCAAAGAAGAGATGTGAATGTGATGTGTATAAACTGTGGAGCATGAGTAAATAAAATGTGGGAACTTCATTGTGTGTTATCGATCAGTTGTTATGTTTCACTGCGGGTCGCGCCCTCTGTTTACGTTATTGCGTAAATCTTACCTTGATTGTCTCCATGAAATCAAATGAAAATTGAAAATTTGCTAAGATATGTAAATTCTGCATGAATGTATAGAGGTGATCAACCAAGGAGGGTGTCTGATTCATAATCGTACTATATCTTGATTAAGAAATACTATTTTGAGAAATTTATTGCGGAAACATTTCCTTCTGCTACGTGTAGCAATTGCCATTTAAATTTATCTCGCATTTCACTCGAATTGATGACTTTATTAGGTCAAAGTCTTGGCACTCTAGATGTACAGCTAGACACTCCATGACGCCCATGCGCTTCTGATCCATGAAGTATAATATCATAACTTTAATTCGCCCTTGGACCAAAACGGTCTGGAATTAAATTAGACATGGTAGCAATAAGGGTCTGATATTCGAATGAATATGCATAAAAGAGAAATGCAGTTTTGTGATTATAGTTTACTAGTTTGATTCGTGTTTTGTATATCCTTTGGTCTACATTTCTCTAATATACACATGCTAGTATAGATATAAAGGGGAATAATTGTCATTTGCTTTTCTGTGCTTTTGATGTTTTGCTCCGGGATGAAAGACCCAACCATATCTTATCCTTGAATGGAATGGTATTCGTATATGAGCATAAGAAATATTCGTATCGAACATTAAATGGTATAGAACAACATACGTATCCATGACATGACAGAACGCACTATTTAGCACTGTCTTCTAGAGTAGCTGTACGCTGGTCTATCGCCTCAGGAACATAACGAACGCTTATAACAATATTATTGATTGATTTGACTCATTAGGTGACGTTATAAGCTGGCTTTATTGAAAAACTTTCTCTGGATTATTTAACTACATGTAGTTTTTTGGCATATTACTCTCCAGACTAGACGAGATCTCGCAGGTTGTATTCTAACGTTCATATTAGTAAGCTATTTCACCAATAGATGGCGCAAATGTTGACAGGAATGAATACATGACAAATCAGCATATTTGAAAGTGGAGAAACTTTTATATCAAGATATAAAATAGCATCACTATTAATAAAACTATATACATATTACAAGGTACGAATTGTAGCTTTTATGAATTACTTATTGTACGTGGCAGTTATTAGGTTGGCATGACCATGAACAACAGAATTAAGATGAGCAGTTCAACATATAGAGAAAAAGTCATGAAACCATGTACTAGTATCGCTTAATAGCAATTAGCCAGGGCACCAGCCAACCGATCTATTTCAAGTCCATTTATATAGCATATTGAGTGGCAGTTATTTCGCAGGGGCCTGAGATGATTCGCCTAGCATCAGTGTCATGCGGGACTTTACAAGCTAAATTTTATTTTTGGAAAGCTGACCACAAGTTTTTACTTCAGTGACATGTGCATCTGTTTTTTAAATGTTATCATGCGAGAAAAATATATTAACAAACGGTCGATAAAGATACTACTACCAATGGTGCTTATGAAATTAGCAATAATTCATAACATATTTGAAGGGGGATTGTTAGCTAACTTCTGATTAACATTACCATTATTTCACGAATAATCATTTTTTAGAGATAACAACAAACTAATCAGGGCAAGTTTGGCCTCATTGGAACGAACGTTTCGAGTAAGGCACGTTTAATTTCAATAATTGCAATTAATCAAAATAACATACAACTTCAATTAATGTTTTTACTTAAAGAGGTAGGCCGTTATTGGCTCCTGGATGGAGCAGAGGTTACTAATATCTTGACAATTACTTTAACACTATAAGCGATGACGTCAGACTAGAAAATAACAACAAAAGACCAGGTCGTAGATACATGCCATAAGAGTTAATGAGTCAATACAATATAGTACCCAGTGACTATACTGGAGTGGATAATTTGCTGCGCTAACTGCCTATCATCGCTCGGACAATGCGAGTGATGTACAATTAACTCATTTCCGGGATAGCGATCTTTTCATTTCCGAGTACATTCCCACTCGCCAGCCAAATAATGACATTGTTCATGAAAGCAAAATTGAGATAGATCACCTACATAATTATCCTGTATATTTGTTCAAGACAACCGTTATCAGAATAGGTTGGTCAGACTTCTGACCCAAGCGGACTAGTGGCATTTGCAGACACACTACATTTTGCATGTTATATCTTTGTACTTTTACTTAAATACATTAATATATCCCGTCAAGGACGTTAATTTCTGGCATACTTAGTAAAACAATGACCACGATTCATGATCTCAATTTCAACATAACCAGTGAAATAATGATTCATGGTCATTATCATTTGACAAAGTATCTTAAAACATCCTTCTGGAATAAAATATCATTCGAATGCGATGCGTTGCCTTAGATCTTTTGGGTAGCTTATGCCATAATTATATTTTAAAGTGACAACCTGGTGATATCATCATGTCTCAAAGGGACACGTACAAACAACCAGTTATCTATATGTGATAGATAGGTGCAGAAGAGAGTGATGACCTACCCGACCAAGATCGTCAACCCCTGATCGGAAAAGCATGGATTTCTAGATCATTTGCGTTTTATGTGGATCTGTAGTGCATTTAAAGGACAATTCCACCATGGATAAAACAGAGGCCCAAATAGTTTCTTATGGTATTCTCCACCAGTGTCTTAGCCAGGATTTAGAAACTGGGTGCCTAATATTGGCAGTTGTATAATTTTTGGGTGTCCAAATTTTTAAGGGGGATCACAATATACTCATATTTCAACCATAAGCATGTATAAATTCATCAAAATAAGGCATGATTTCATCAAACAGTGTCATGGGAATTATAAGGAGATGAACAAATTCAATAATAAATTTGAGATTGAGATTTTTAGAAATTCCACACAATTTTTTTTGGGTGTCCTGAGGGGTTCTTTTTAAGGGTTTGGGTGTCCAAAAAGGCACCCAGACGCCCTGCTGGCTAAGACCATGTATCTCTACTTAACCCAAGTTCCCACCAGTTCCAACCTTCATACAAGAAGTATATTGCTGTTTAAGGAACTTATAACATACCCAAACTGGAGGCACTGGGGGCGGCCATTTTAGCCTGTTAATAGCCTGTAACAGGGCTGTTGGTGCAACTAAGTCATTAGCAGCTACCTTGATGCTAATGACTTAATTGCACCAACAGCCCTGTTAGAGGATATCAACAGGCTAAAATGGCCGCCCCCAGTGCCTCCAGTTTGGGTCTCTTAGGAGTTGCTTAAACAGCAATATACTTCTTGTATGAAGGTTGGCACTGGTGGGAACTTGGGTTTAAGTAGAGAATACCATAAGAAACTATTTGGGCCTCTGTTTTATCCATGGTGGAATTGTCCTTTAATATAACCAAAACTACTTATCTCACGTATCTTAAAAATAGCTCATTCGTTATTGGTCTTCCATAAAGAAGTTTTGACTACATGGTATGATATTCATCAAATTCACTTTGAAAAATAGTACTTCCAAAATATTTGATTAAAAGTTGTTGTTTCGGTTCTATTAACATCTCTCCTAAAATAGTTTTTCTAAAAGTAGGTTTTACCTCAACATTTACCGAAATGAGTCAAGCTTTTTCTCAGGCACAATTGAATGGATGGTTCAAGTAATTTCATCTCCACACTCATCGATCCAATAACCAACCTATGAATACTTGAAGGAAAGCGCTATACACAATTAAATACCCCTGAACAATAAGACAGTTAGATCGATTTGGTCTGGGTGTTGAATACCTTGGCAAACCCGTACAGAGTCTCTCACTGCACTTCGCCAGCGTTGCATTGATAGAACAATCTTTGAAGTCTCTATTTGGAATATCTCTGACGAACTTATCTAGGAACCTTGGAGGTGTGCTGCACTGTGCCTCTCCCAGATCGCGATCCATTCGCTTGTGGCTAAAAAGATTACAATCACACGTCAGAGGACTCTGGCCAAGGTCAAGAATGCGAAGTGTCCAGATTTCCTTAAGGGCGCAAGGATCCACACCTCTCAGCTTATTCCCATCCAAAAATAGCATACTTAGCCGGATCCGTTTCGGTGCACCGATACTGGTGTTGGACAGGTCACGTGACAAGCAGAAGGCCTCGTCCGAGATGACAAAAGGAGGGCGATTGATACCAATGTTCAGGACCTCCAGTTTCTGCAGTGTTTCAAAGGCATATCCTGGTATCACATTGATACGGTTTGATTGGAGGTAGAGACGTTTTAAAGACACTAAAGGCTTTAAGGCTGCAATTGGGATTTCCGTCATAAAATTGCTGTTCATTGTCAGCTGAATCAAATTGGTTGAACCATCAAATGCATCTTCTCCAACAGTGGCAATTTGGTTCTTTTCAAGCGCTAACTGTTCAAGTTCAGTCAAATTACCAAATATACCATTATCTACACGCTTTAAGGCATTATAGCCTAAATCCAACAATCGTAATCCATTAATACCATTAAAAGCGCCACGTTCGATATCAGTTATATGGTTGTCATTAAGATGCAACTTGGAGACATTCAAACCCTTAAAGGCTTCACTTGGAATCCGATTGAGGTAGTTTCCACTGATGCTGAGGACATCCCATGGCACATTGGTAACATTGGAGAAGTCCGGCAGAGTGGTCACTTGTCTACAGGAGATGAGGGATTGCGTGGGGGCCCTCGTGCACGTGCACTGCGATGGACATCCGGCGGAAGTTGCCGCCATTGCCAGCAGAAGAATCGCGCAGCAGACTGCCGTTTCCATAGCAGTTTTATTCCCGTGTGTTGCCGCCGCCATGTTGCTTCCTGGCTAGCTAACTTTGGTATGTAGTGGCATCCTCATTACCACGTCGAGGGGATGATCTGAAGAGCAATCAAAACAGTCACGATCAAATAAGTGATGAACCTAATTAGGCATACACGACTAGAACAGGACGTTTAGGTTTCCAGAAAGGTATCACGCACCCTTAACAGAATCGCCTAAAACATGGGGACCAGGGGCTTAGCCGCCTATGCGTCCAGCGTGTCATTTGGACACCCAGAACACTGTTTTTTGACAGTTTGGACACCCAAAAGTTTATGTCAGAATTTGCTGATGATGACTTTTCTTAGAAGATAGAAAATGTAGAAGCTGTAGTGTCACTTTTATAAGACACAAAGAGCAGTAACTGGCATAAAAATGCAAAATCTGTAAATATATAGGTTTATTTTATTAGTAACTATGTACTTTGTACCCCACTTTGGACACGCAAAAATCTATGAAACCTCTATTTGGACACCATGTTTCCAAATATTGGCTAAGACCCTGATGGGGACCAGGGTCTTAGCCGATATTTGGAAACAGCGTGTCCAAATAGAGGTTTCATAGACTTTTGCGTGTCCAAAGTGTGGTAGAAAATACATACTACTAATAATATAGTCCCTATACCTTTGCAGATTTTGCTTTTTTAGGCAAGATACTGCTTTGTGTGTCTTATAAAAGTGACACTACAGCTTCTACATCTTCTATCTTCTAAGGAAAGTCATCTTCAGCAAATTCTGACATAAAATTTTGGGTGTCCAAACTATCAAAAAACAGTGTTCTGCGTGTCCAAATGACACGCTGGACGCATTGCGGCTAGGCCCCTGATGGGGACACGATTACTATAGTTTCTGGGGAGATGTTTTTAGGCTGGCCAGATATTTGTGCACACACTAACACCAACCTTTCGAAAAGAAGCAAGAAAACAATATCGAGATTTGAACGTGTACCCAGAGATAAGATGGAGCTCAATTACGATCTTCCAGTTTTCTTTTCCAGATTCTGATTGAACAGTGGATCCGGAATCTCCCAACGTAGTCATTTTTGATAACTTGATCATTTCTTAAGTGTCAATGAAGTCGATTTTCTACTTTTCAATGACAAATGATACTATTCATTGTTATAGTAATGCATAAATAAGATCTTTCAAATAGAAACTATAGTTTTGATAATTTAGACACCTGAAGTATCAATGAAGACTGTTTTTTTTTACTTTTTTAATGACAATAGATACCACATATTGTTATATGCACGAATAAGATCCTTCGTACAGTAACTAAGCACATCTATTTAGGTATTGTATTTTGCACGCACCGTACCGGTTTGTGTGAACATTACAGACTAATTAGCATGTTGAGCTAGGAAGTGACTCATGGGCGACTTCCACTAGATACACATTGAAGGCTAAACAGTATCATACCTATGACGCTTGTCACACCATCCTATAAATCAAGCCCTGTTTTTCAAAGTATTCAAAATATTATCATATTTTCCTACATCCTAATATGAGTATTTGATACAATAAGTGCAGAGGGTCCCATCACTCGAAAAAAGAACACTTATATTTTCTATGCTAGGATGGATAAGGTATACCTCGGCGAAGGACCAGTACTAGGAAGAGTACAATCTTGAGTTATCAGGCTGACTTTAAGACATACTATTCAAATGCCCCACAAAGAAAAACATAAAAGAAAACGAGATTCTTCTGTAACAGGTTCTATGTTACACTAGTGTCATCAACCAGGTCACCAGATCTATATCCATCCTATCATTAGTATGTAGTATGCGGGTATGTACTCTGTAATAGCGCCAGGCGTCTCTGTCAATAAGGGTGTGTGGGTATGCTGAACATGGCCAAACAATGACATAATCAAGCAAAATAATTGTATATATGTGTATGATTTGCGGTCAGGAAAGGGATGGTGTGCGCAATAACCAGTGTGTCATTATGGTCGAAACCTACTGCGCATACAGTAATTGAACTTACAGAAGAAAACCTTGTATATCGTCGCTTATACCCAGATATAGATATTTTGAGAACTAATTGGAAACAGGCCTCTGTTAAAACATAAACACGCGGTAGAGGTCATATGTCGATGCGCTAAGAAACATCAAATTATCACTTAAACGAGGTTGCCATCAAAATGTTTTCTTCCACCTCCAGGAAACTAAAAACGGATTATTCTAAATAAACTATTAATACTACTACTACTACTACTACTACTACTACTACTACTACTACTACTACTACTACTACAAAATAAGGATGATGATGATAATGATGGTGATGCTAATACTTCTACTACTAATAACAATACTATTACTACTACTACTACTACTACTACTACTACTACTATTACTACTACTACTACTACAAATGATAATAATAAAATAACAAAAATAATTACTACTACTACTGCTGCTGCTGCTGCTGCTGCTGCTACTACTACTACTACTACTACTACTACTACTACTACTAGTCCACTACTACTCTTCATTTACTCATGCCATGGAGACACATAGAGGGTCTATTGCCTCAATAGTGACTGTATTCTCTGTAGGTTACATGTCGTACACCAAGGCACATACTATTAGTCAAGGGGTGACTGAAGGCATCGGTCCCTAGGTATTAACATGTCTCCAAGACTACTCAACGTCAAGTTGCTTGCTGCTTAATAATGTAGGACTTTTCCATTATAAATGTCCTATGCTGTCAAGCTGTCGCCAGGTTGTCACCGGGCTAACACTGCACCATAGTTGATTGTAAGTAAGCGACATGTCTGCACGTGATAGCAATGTAAATACCAATTTCATCATGCGCAAACGTAATCTAGATCCTGCTACAATTAAGCCAATGATATATTGGGTCATAGATGTAGACCCTTCGCTCGGATAAGCTGGAGGAAAGACTAGGTTTAGTTTCTTGAATATGACTTTTTTCAATATTTTAACTATCACGCTTTGGTCAATGTTTTCAATACACAGCTTATAAGATTTTGAAATATGAACAAATAAATAGTCTCGTAGTCTCCATACATCTGGAATTTTTAATATATATCGTCACGTTTTCTGCCATATATAGGCTAAATAGTGACTAGACAGTTGAAGGCGATTGTGGAAACCGGATTACCCGGCGGAAGTCACAATTTAACACAGGTCATTGGCAACTTGCTCACTGACCCGAGTATCATTAATCGTGGCTATGACATGTACTGGCATGATGGCATGTACTGATGTTGTGAAACTGTTCACCGGTATCGGTTGCAGCGGTTTCCTTACAATGGACGATTGCTGGGGTAGTATTGTTGTTGTTGTTGTTTTTGTTGTTGCTGTTGTTGTTGTTTGAGAAGAGGAGGAGAAGGAAAATGTTTCAATCAACTGGTGACACCCGCGTACATGTAGACAGCATATGTGTTCTATGAACGTTAAATGTATTCCACACATGCATGTCACAATATTTTAACGATTTGGATAGATTAAGTCCCTGCTCCATACTTATCGGACTACGTTTGAAAACATGTCTTCTCTCAGTTTATTACTCCAACAATCATATCATTCTTCCAGACGACAATTTCTAATGGAACTTGAGTCAGCATAACCATTATCTCAGGTTGTACATATACTCCTGTCGTATAATTAAAAGCTCTGCACAATATCTTGGATAATTACACCCATTGACGTTTAGAGACGATTCAATGTGTCAAATATTGTCTAAGTGAGGGTATCATATGTGATATGTCTGTCTTCAAGTTTTTCCATTTCCAGGCTCCAAGTGGTCAGAGTGGCCAATTTAGTTAACATTTATCTCGCCAGGTTAATAGAGGACTTTGCTTAAGAAACCCCTAGATATAGGAGGACACTGCGGTGCCACCCATCTGCCATAGCTGGCATTATTACACTACACTGGTGGGCCAACTAAGAAGGGAATGAATATAAAAGGGAAATTAATATTAAAGGACATACTAAGCGTCTGTGAGACCAAAGTGGTACATACTGACAGGGTAGTAGCCAGCGGGAGGTATGGGCGTCATTTGGACGGACACCCAAAATTTAAAACATACCAATTTCAAATAAAACATTAACATTTCCCCTTGATTTTCATGACATGACATTGCTTAGGGCTATTACACATCTTCGCATTGAGTCGGTACATATCTATGGTTGATATATATATATATATATATATATATATATATATATATATATATATATATATATATATATATATATATATATATATATATATATATATATATATATATATATATATATATATATATATATATATATATATATATATATATATATATATATATATATATATATGTTGTGCCTCCCTGAAAACAAGCATGCCTCATCTGCCAGTTATGGGCACCCAGTTTCCCAGTCCTGACTAAGACCCTGCATATAGGGTTCACATCGTTCTCTGTGGTGAGGGGTGCAGCTATGTATCGATCAAGGTCATGTTGTAAGCGTGTCTTCATGGCTCGATGAATACCGGCTTTTTATAGCTATAGTCTGGAGGGGAATAAATAATAGGCAGCTAAGTGTGTTATATACCTGCAGATAGGTTCTGTCTAGAATGCCTGGATGCTAGCGTGAGGTCAATTTTTCAATATGTGCAACAGTGTGGGGGCTGCATCTACTGCTTCACAGCCTTAACTACTACTACTACTACTACTACTACTACTACTTCTACTACTACTACTACTACTATTACTACTACTATTACTAAACACAACGGCAGTCTTGTACTCTGGTAGTATCAGAATCGTTCCCAACGTACAATTCTAGTACTACATGTAGTAGTACGTACCAGAATTGTTCCAATTCTGGTAAGATAAGGGTACTAGAATTGTTAATTCAGGCAGTACTTGTACGTACCAGATTTCTCTTCGGGGATGCATCGGCCTCGTAACTGATTTGAGCACGCAAATGAATCCTGTGAAATTTGTAGGAACTGTACTTACCTGCATTGAATTGAGTTGGATTGAATTGAGGTCTTAAAGTACAAGATGACAACAAACATAACCGAAAATACACTATTACTACTACTGGTGCAGCTGCTGCTGCTATATACTACTACTACTACTACTACTACTACTACTACTACTACTACTACTACTACTACTACTACTACTACTACTACAAAACAACAACTGAAACCGATGTGGTGATCGCCAAATACTGACAAACAGGTTCAATATTTCGTCCAAGGATGTATCTGCAGATCTTTATCAAATTAGAGAGGTCTCATCCTACTGCCAGATTAAGTCCACTTACTGTCACCTCTCTCACGGCAAGAAGTAGTGGTTTCCTTACCTGTGGATTCCTAAATGTGAGGTGCGCCAGGTGTTCCAGCCCTTTATGAACCTACTACTACTAAGTAGGTTTTCTAAACATGTAGACTAATGACCCTTGCTCCACAGGGAGTCCAACCAGGTTAAGCACATAGGTACTTACATATAGCACACCATTTATAGATCCAAGTGAACACTACAGGGTATGCTGCCAGCTAGATGTACATTCCTATATATAACAGATGATTTCAGTGTGCTATATGTACAAGTCGCCTGCTAGGCTACTACCATGTGACTAATTGTTATCACCGGGGAATTATTGAACGTTTATGTACATAATGATCATTTTCCTGTATGTATCCAAGTACCATTTACTACCGGTATCAGGGTTCTGGGCGCCGACTACAGGGCTTATTTACAGAATAAACCTAGCCTAGCGCCAGGACACACTATAATACGAGTCCATGGGAGAACTGAACAGCCCTCTTTGCAATGGTATCTCTGAGTGTCCGAGAAATGAGATAAGAATATTTTAGAATATATACTTTTACTATCGTTACTCGAATCTATAAACAGCTCACAGCTGTACAAGACCTCGAATGCTACGCCTAGGAAAGTTTGAGCTTTGATTGCAATCAGCTCAGCTAGTAGTACACCCTTAGATGAACAACCAAAAATACTTAATCCAAGGTACACCGAACGAGTTCAATGCAATGGTAACAATACCATGCCTTAAGATAATAAAGGACATCCCTTCGCTGTCGTTAAGGACCCATTCAGGGTACCGTAGTGTAGCAATTAGTTACCTAGGTGCGACAGGATCTGTGTAGTAGGTCTGCATAGTAATCCAGCTACAGGCTAGCAAGGTAGGTGGCTAGACGACTCCTCTCAGCGTCCTTGGAGGTGATGATAACTGACGAGTGCTGCATAAGATAAGGGCTGGGTTGGTGAAGATCGTAGGTGTGGAAGGTTTCGTAGCAGCAACGTATCTTGCAATCGTCTAATCCATAACACCCAGCAGGTACAAGCCCTCTCAGGTGATGATATCACATCATATATCGACTAGTACTGTAACACCTTTTTCGCAGCCCACGCGAGTTGCTCAGTTACCTTCCCAACGGGACAGGAAGTGCTCGTACAGGCGACCTATTTCTCTCGCCGGCGCCGGCGTGCGCGAGGTTAACTTCGTGGGGTTTAAGTAGGTGTCGCTGCAGTGCAGGTGATGCGCCAGGTGTAAGGGTTAAACCTTAGATGACCTTCATCCAAGGCTAAACTGAAACTAAACTTCTTAGACTGAATCAGACGGAGAGGTTCATTTCATTGGTATTTATTATGTTTGTTTCTGGACTAAACAGTCGTGTTTCATTTGAAGTAATTCTATTTTTATTTTAGGTCAGGAAATACTCATATTACTTGATTCTTTCCTCAGGGACATCGGACTCAATACTGGCCGCAGTGACTTTTGGCTCAAATAGTTCCACCGGATACTGGAAAGTCAAATAACATGGACAGGTAATCCGGTATAGAAACTATTGAAGGGAACTTCTTAGTATTATTTTGCTTGTTGCAAAGAAAACGATAAAAAAAGTAGATTGACGCTGTATCCTCCAAATATAAACCAATTTAAGCAATATTTGCTTGATAGTATCATATCTGAGGAGAGAGTTTTAGAGGAAAATAGGCTCTCTTTGATGGAATTATTTCAAACAAATGGTTTTTAAGGTAGCTGGTTGGGTTAATTTCTGAATGTAGGCTCATTCTGAGATTTTTTACATATATTGAAGACTTCACCCCTTCCCTCCTGCAGATCAATTGTGAATGTCTAGGTTATCGCCAAGAACCTGTGTGAGACCACCTATTACACTATTACAGACGCTCCGATAGGTTTGCAAACAAACAGGAAGTGTTTTTTTGGCCCTTTTCTCCTTATCGAATTTCACCAAAATCTGGTCGCTTCAAACATGCCTTTTGGGTATCATATGTTATCGGATTTGCTTGATATTCGGCATAGTTATAGCTAGCAGTATTTCGGAGGGAATGTTATCATAGTTTTCCAAATTTCGTCTCATTACATAAGTTGAGGCTCCAAACAGAAATTTGAAAAATATTTCTTTTCCTCATTGTCAAAAATAAAATTTGAACGAATTAAAAACTAGACAGACTGATACCCTCCCCTCCGTTTTGAAATTTTCTCCGCTGAAATTTGATTTGAAGGTTCGTGCTCTGTAATTGGGGGAAGGAGGTCCGTTTGAAAACCATTAACACTATGCATGTTTCTTTTTAGTTTTGTTCTCCTTACCTGGGACTACTATACAGTCTAGGTTTCTAGGCTGACAGATGTATTCTTTTATTCTTTTCTGTTACCAGGCATCAAGTGGTCTAGTTAACATTTATCTCATAAGGTGGATGGAAGTCTCTTTGAGTATGACACCTGAAAGGACCGTATAGCGCCATCTTTAGGCCTGATTTGGTATTTCACCACACTGTTTCGACAACCAGATGGGAATGTTGACTCTTCGGCGACTAGGAGCCTAGTTTACTTCTCTTAGTCCATACTATAACTGAATATACTGATCTCTGTCTATGCCGGTATTAACCGCACGGCCGGGGCGCCATCTGGTGATATAAACATAACCTAACACGCCTCTCCTAAGTCGCTTGCTGCATGCCTTGTCAACGGACACACGAACATACATATACCGAGCAAATCACTTGTTCGAGCAAATTGTTTTGAGTTTGCCTAATTGATATGATTCGGATTATTCATTATCCAATCAGATATAGAGATATAGTGATACCTTGTAACAGGTCATCCCCACCTACACATCTATGATGAAACCACGGGGGTTAGCTCCCTTGGCTAGGATGTTTCATTATTTGTCAACTGCCGCGCCCAAATTATTATCGATTCCCTGCTTCTGTAGAAAATTTAGTACTTTTGATACCAGTCCAAAAGGGGAAAGGTTTAATGTAGGTAGGAAATAATGACCGTTTGTACCAAGACCAAAGTGGAGACAAATTTGTATTGCTTTGACCGTGAATGAAAAAGCCTATCACCTTCTGTATGTTCGAGCTAGTTCGCACACGACTGTAGCAAACTAATGCGAGGAGTTTAAGTTGCTGATGGGGTCAATTTTGTGAATATGGGGGTCATTTTGAGTTTTTAATTTGTTAAATCTTATACCCTCTTCCTCATGATCAACTGCGACTGGTCATCACTCACTATCTATTACAGAAACTCCCACAGGCTTGGACACATACAGGAAATGCTTGGCCCTTTTCTCTATATCGAATTTCACCAAAACATGGCCTCTTCATTCTTCAAACATACATTTAGGCTTTCAAATCGTATTATTTTTTTTCAATTCTGATTTTATACAAAACCTTATGGAATCTGAAAACGGATAAATGCACTTTTTCTCATTTTCAACAAAATTTCTGAAAGAAATGGTTGTAAAATCTTGACGGAGTAAACAATAGAAAATATGATACCCTCCCCCCCTTAGTAATCTTTCCTCCGCATTTGTGAAATTTGAAGGTCTCCTATCCATGACTAGGGATAGGAGGTCTCTTTGAAAACACCATGCACGTTTTCCAAGTTTTTCACCTCAAAATTCTTACACCCAACTGAGAAAGTAATTCTGTGATGCACATAAAGACCTTTCACACTGTATTTTACACAGGCTGAATTCTTAAATATAGGCAGGGTAGAGGAACTACTGAATCAAAGAAATTAACCCCTTAAAGCTACCTTAATATTACAAGTAGATCAAGAATACAGTCATGTCTTTATAAATATATCGCGAAAATATCCTACACACCGGCGGAACTATCTATTAGATAGTGTTGTAGGTGAACACCGGAACACTTCCATTTACAACTTCTAGTCATTTCTGTGCCTATGTAGATGGTCCACCTATGCCTAACATAAATAGAATAGTACATGATAAGAGGGGAATCTTACTGACGTCGCTTCCAAGATTCAGCAGGTTAGGTTGTAGAATGTTAGCTTGCAACAGACAGCGTGAGGACACTGACAGGTAAGACAGAGCAGGTCAGATTGGGCAGGTCATAATACATTGGCAGCTGGTCACTTTAGACAGGTAAGAAGGAACACGCTAGATTAGTTGTAGGGTAGTTAAGAGAGGTAGACATACCACGTTCAAATGCATGAGGAAAGGATCGCATACTGTTATACGAGAGAGATTTTCTTTACTTGTGGCGACATCTAGTTGATGTGTGTGATACTAATAGTGTGCCTCTTTCGCCCATCAGTATGATAGATAGAAGACAGAGTAGGAAGCGAAACCCCTGGTTGAAGTGATCATTATAACACCATCATCATCACCATCATCATCATTATAATAATAATAATAATAATAATAATAATAATAATAATAATAATAATAATAATAATAATAATAATAATAATAGTAATAATAATACCATTATTTAGAAATTCAATAAAAAAAATGCCTTGGTCTCATTTTAGTTTGGTTTCTAATACATGTAGTTATTAATAAGTGAAACAAACCAAGATATTTATCACCAAGTGTGGAAGGTAATCACGCGAATGGAATCAGTATATATATCGGTTGCATTATCAATCGAAATCAATACTCAAATACCATTATTGAACGTTGATTTCATTAAACAATAGAACATATAAATATAGAACAATAGTACATGTACATAGTATCTAAGATAATCTTTTAACAAAATAGACAGATTGTTCGACACCTTTAGTAATTTTAGTAAGCAACTTTATCTGGAATTTTAGAATTGCTGATTTTTTTTTAACACGACATTGAAGTAAACTCAATCGGTAAACCATTAAGGAAAATAAGATAAGTATGACAATGGACAATTAGAATGGATTTTTGGAATCTATCATTAAGAAAACAAAAATAAGCTTTCCTGAAATATGAAATCGATCTGCTTAATGCCGAGTATGAGACACCTCAGGTGCACCTTACAGAATGCCAGGTATTTACTCGTATGGAAGAAACTTGCGTGACTCTCTCGAATCTATTGTGTGAAACTCTCCTGAATAATACATGTCCAATCCCCCGTGCCAAATTACTTATTTGTATAATACGACCAGCTAGAATAAAATGCGGAAGCTGCGTTTGAAGAAGTCCAGCACTGTGAATGGTGCCGCTGATTCTTGCTGTCTTGTGTATAGGTTTTTATTTTTCCTGATAACCTTGTCAATAAGGGCTACCCGGGGAAATCAAACAGCAATATTATTTGTATAATGAATTTATGAGATATGGTCATTTAAAACGAATATTTCTTGATAAGTCATTGATAAGTCTCTCTAAAGGGATATCCCTTAAGCATAGAATATTTTGAACCGCAAACTAAGTAAGTTTGCATGGTGTGTTATTATTTCCTTCTCGCAGTGTTTCTATATAATCCTATTGTTATACCTTAACAGACCTTGGTCAGTTATGGAATGTTAAGCACTTCGTACGTTATATTCAACATTCATGACTTATATTTTGGATTTGTGACTAGTTTAATTCTTCCTAATAATACTGCGCATAACCCACTATAGCTCTGTGCAGCATAGACTTAAGTCAATCAACAATTTGTGTACATGTTAACCCCTATTATGCTGTTTATTTACATTCATGTTATCTTCTTTTACGTAAAATATGTATGATGTATAATTTTGTAATCTCTATGATACAGTCAATAAATATACAACTACAACTGCTTGTCCTACTTTAGGCTGAGCTATAAAATGGGGGCATGTGGGTTAAAGATTGTACAAGTGAATGTAAATGCTGTACATGTAGATAAATGTTTTGAAAGGAAAGTGTAGAATGTATTGTTTTGTATTTTTTATCAATACTGTCAATACAATTACAAATACAAATTACGATTTCAACAATGCATTATCATTATCTGTGCAGAATATAGACCACCTTTTCATCCACTCAAAGGCCTCCACTAAGTGTGGATAGCCCCTAAAGATATCTTTATATCTTTTTACACTTGGTTTACTGTTCAGGATATTGTGTAGCCCTTGTTAAAACCTATAAAGTAATAATATACAACCATGAATTAGACTGATGACGTGATGTACATGTCACAGTTGCAAGTGACCCATAGAGTGATGACGTGATGCACATGTCACAGTTGTAAGTGACTCATAGACTGATGACGTGATGCACATGTCATATATGTATCTGATCCATAGAGTGATGACGTGATGCACATAGTTGTAACTTCTGTATCCATTCGAAGGAGAATCTTTTTATAAACTCTAGCTTAGTGACATTTGATATTGTGCAAATCGTGCAATTGTTTCTAGAACATTTTCTATCGGAATCATCTTTTAAAAATTCATTGTTGTAAAATTGTTTCTGAACACTCCGACTTGTCTGATTAATAATCGCACTAGAGGAATGCATGACCGACTCCTACTTTGTGTAACTAAACTGGGAATAATGCTGTGTTTGAGAAATTGCATTTATTGATCGTCCTTGATTGGTGTGGGAGCAATGTGCTCTCTGCAATTTGTTGTAACTCTAATGAGCTCTTACTTA
>OZ012684.1:18591199-18603699 GCA_963942565.1 Maea johnstoni | reverse complement strand
CCCTCCTTACCAAGCCATGAGCAACTTTCAAAGTGACTGAGTGCGCTAAGCTTACAAAATCAGTTAGATCAATTTCTAAAGTTTCAGTTATTTTCATTTTGTCTTTTCTACCTAGGAAACGTGTAAGCGGAAATTCTTTTGGATGGGATGTTTTGAAAAAGGTTGCTAGCAGTATAAAGCGCTTATTTTTCTCAAATAGAACTTTCCCTATGCCAAAGTTATTTTTTGATTTTTGTCCTTAATGTCAAACCTTTAACACGTTATGGACAAATTTGCTTGTGTGCGCTAGTTTACCTCGAACAGCATTTACTTGGACACTCCTCAAATTATATTGTGGTGTTTTTTTTTCAAAATATTATTTCTTAAATCACTGTCAGATAAAGTGTGCTCTTTAGTCGTAACGTGATATTTGTTGTCAGTGGCATCATTGGCCAGCTATATTCGGCAAGAGAAAAAGAATATCTAATAGGATGGTATGGAAGAGCGAGAGATAACGTATCTAACTGTATGTCTAGTATGCACTCTTTGGAAATCCACGCGTGATTTCGTCTTAAAGTGATACGTTGGCCTTACTGTTACACATACGTGTCCAGCCTATTTTAGTTACTATTTTACTTAAATAATACCATGATATTTGACTATAAAAAGTATAGATGACGTGGATATGTTCAATTTAATAGTCCAACCCAAGATCACAGAACCTGCCATACCCCAGTTTAAGGTCAATGATAGAAATACGGTATGTATATCCGCGATTGCGATGAAGGAAATGATGTTTGTGAGGATGGACAAACAAAACTATTCAATGCCAACTCGTGACGTGTCGGAAAAGCAAAACCAAATTGATGGGTAAATGTAATGATATTTTGACCAGAACATCACTGAGATGGTTTCACTCCTTTTCGACGTTCTCGATGTGCTGTACTTTACCTCCAGATAAATAATTCAAACTCATTCCAAGTCTCACGCAATTGGCCACACTGCGGCTAACTTGAGGGAATCAATTATGCGAGTCTCCAATTGATCTGTGACGTAACTCTATGACGCGTTATACTGCATGGGAACGGGTATCGAGAAAAAGTAAGTAATAGTGCTCCCTAAATGAGTCGTAAAGATATATTTCTACAAACATTTAGATAATGTCTAGGGAAGGAAAGATAGATTTTATCAAAATCAATCATATTTATTCTAAGAAGTTAAAATAAGCTCATCGTATCGTGAATCAGGTAGTGGTTAAATAATTATATCTCGACGAAACATCCCATGGGGTGATTGAGAAGATTTGAGCGCATGCTCAGGTGCGGAGAAGTCGTTGCGTGTTTTAATAGGTAGGCTCAGAAGCAAAGGTGAATTCGTGGGATGAAGATGGGGCGAGGAAGCGGCGTGTACATTTTCGTCGCACTAGTGGTATGCTTAATCATATCCACCCCAGTTACCGCGAAATCTGATAAAAACAAAAATGAAAATTCTTCAACGGAGGCGACCGCGACGGAGAAGACATCAAGTGACGCAATTGAGATAACTTCCCCCCTCGCCGCGACAATTCTGCCAACTATAGCCATTGTCGACGGCAATGACGATGACGATGACGACAACGACGCTGACGACACCATCGTCACCACGACACCCAGTTCGTCCACCACCAGTGCTGCCGGCGATGACGACAAAAACAACGAGGTGGATCCTACTACCGAATCCACAGACTCATCCGGCGACGTGGACCAAGTGGTGACGGAGGAGCCTCCGGGTGACCCGGAAGTAGTTGGATACCAATACACGCGACATCCTGTGGACTTTGACACTGAGGACAGCGTCCTGGAGGGACACACTTTCAGGACCTACCAGACCTGCTCGGTTCTACACTGCGCCACCACCTGTATGGGCTGTGCCAAGAAAGGGAAGCCATGCAAGTCCTTCAACTACAACGCCAAGAACTGCACCTGTCAACTAAACGATAAGAACCACAAGAACTCAACTCTACAGACAAAGGAAGGTTGGCAGTACTTTGCTAAAGGAGTGTTCACCATCGATAACGTAAGTATTGAAACAGCAATATTTTCAAAAGACAGGGTAATAGATATTTATTTTGCTGAGAAATTAGACGCTAAACTGATTAATGAGATTGGTAAAAACTTCTGAGAAAATTACCATTGCTATGTATTTCTAGAGGTATTTAAGATAGCATAAAGGGATTAATTAGAATATTGATGAAATGAGTAAGATTTGATGAATTCCACGGATTGTTTATTTATGCAATTAGATAAACCTGAGGTATAAAAACGATAAACAAACTGACCATTGTCGTTTATGCTAGTAAAGCGATGCTTCAGCTTCATTTATGCTTAAATGTGGATCTGATTACAATCGGATTACTCAAGGTGGATTTTGGGTTAACTATGAATTTGGGGTCATTTTGAAGTTTTTAGATGGTTTGAAGCCTACACCCTTTTCCTCACAATCGGATCAAACATGTCTGACTAGGCCATGACTGGGAAGAATAAAAGGGTTAGTTTCACGGAGTCTCAAATAGGCGTGAATAAGGCTTTTGACTCTTTACTTTATATTGAACTAGCACTGAAACATGGTCGCTTCAAAATGCATTTTGATTATGAAATAGTTACGGATTTGCCCCAAACCTCTCCTATGTATAACTAAGAGTATAGTGCAGGGAGTGTATATCATCCTAAAGCATGCTGACTCTGTTATGCGATCTAAAACAAATTAAACCGTCAGATTTTGCTCATCTTCAACACATATTCCGAAAGAAATAACTATTAAATTACAATGAAGAATTTTTCTTTAAATAAGATGAGCCATTTCCTCCGTAAATTCTTTACATCTGTGAAACTTGTTGTTGCCGTCTTCGTGAACACAACTATGAGCTCACTTCGAAATACTGTGCTTGTTTTACCAGTTTTTACCATTTACATTCTACCCCTGTTATGAGGGTAATTTTGAGATGCTTAGTGTATTTCTTATCTGCAGACCTGTCAGGATTTTACAAACAGATATGGCTTGTTATATATGGTATTGTATATTATCCATCAAGACAGTACAGTCAATGAATGAATGAATGAATATTTATTGACTGTATATTGAAATGCAAACTGTTACATACATTCATAACATAAATGATAAACAACGTTTATAGTAGATAATGCATAACAGAATCTGGATTGACTTATCCTTTCCTAAAATAACAAACACTTGAGATAAACCAACTATACATTGCCCATTTCATTGGTATAATTTGTTAATCGTACTCATAAAATATCCTCTATGTAGAGCGAGTTTTAATTCTAGTAAAATATGTTTTGAATATATTCGGGACCACAAACTTTTGTTGTGACAGCCACTATTGTTTGAATATAAGACTCATCCCTACACCTTGATAGTAAATGCGCTACTCTGCGCACGGACAGCCTTGACTTTGTGTTACATACTTTAATTAGATAAAAAATAATTTTAAATTTAGAATTAGGAAAACTTTCAGTAAAATAAATTGATCTTATTGGGTTTCTTTTCAATTTTGGACGTTGTAAAACACCATAAATCCAATATAGCACTCCGCTCCCATTGTTCGTAAACTCTATTCCTTATATTCATATTCCCTATACCTTTTGAGGTAATAATACTGGAAGCCCTGAGCAGTTAAACTAATTTTTCCTTCATTGGTGCAAACTACATTAAGGTACTGAAAATGGTGGCTATATCTGAGCTATATTTGAGGGACTACAAAATCTGTATGAATAACTATTGGGGCAACTAGTGTTAAAATGCATACATTTTTCATGAATTTATCGATTGTGATCTAACATAATACGATCTAAATGTTTCATTATGTTTCATCCATTCTAAATTCTGTTCCCGCTAATTAAATTAACGCAATGTAAATGATTACTGATACCAAAATTATTTTACAATAATCTAGTCAGTTGCTCCCATGGGTGCATTCAGAAGTCTTGTGTAAAGATCGGTACCTCGGATAACGTCATGGCCAGTTACAAAACGAAATGATGAAAATTCACCCTGGTAAAACCAATATATATCATGTTGAGACTGTGATATATGTATATGCTCATGAAGGCAAACTTTACAATGTGCGTTGTGACTAAAAATGATCGTTTCTTGTGCTCATGATAAACTATTTTGTTGCATCAAGGCTGGGTAGAGAGACTCGATCATGTATTCATTAGAGTAGTAGTTAATAGTTCAAATGACTGCGAAATCTGTTGATTTAGCATACAAATTGTTCAATGTCAAATCATCCGACAAACACCTCAATTTATGAACAAATCTTTCATTGCATCATGTCTACTTCGACTACGTCACATGAATACTAATTTAGGCATTCGAGATGCATCACAGCACATGTCGATAGGCAATTATTTAAAATATAATAAAATCAAATCTCTTAAAATACATTTAAACACAATCTACTGCCATTGAAATAGGAAATGTTCTATACAGTGGGAGTAGGTATATTGCGCCAAGGTAATAATGATTATACCTTCCATGTGCAGTCTTTGATGTGGGCGAATAAATCATTCATGGTGCGCTATGCTTAGTGCTAATTGTGGTTATGTTCTGAAGAGGGTTGGGAATAGCCCCCTCAGTAGCGCATAAAGCGTTAAGCTAATCGTGGCCGGGCTGCCTCCAGTGCACCCTTCAATGAGTGCACAGTGACCCGCGCACGCACGCACGCACGCACAGGCTACTTACCTTCATCTCTGTGGTACACTCTATACATGTAGATTACTCACCTTTTATGAGTCAATGCCCGCTGATAAAATCTTTGTTTTTGTTTTTATATTTGTTTCTTTATTTGAATTTTCTTTGTTTGTATCTCTCTGTCAGTCTGTCTGTCCACCCGTCTGTCCGTCCGCCTATTTGTTTGTTTGTTTGTGTGTTCGTTTGTCTTTACCTAAATCGCCTGTCGTTTTTTTTTCGAAATCAGAAATTTAATTATATTGCATCTTGACACGGGATGATGAAAATACACTCATTTCACTCCTAGATTATATAAATGTCATTTTAGATGTGTCATTCTAGAAGACTTAAAGAATTCTTTGCTAATCATAACAAATGGCATTTACAATGGATTCACTTATATAGCTTCGAAATATTTTGTCAAGTGTTTTCAACAAGAGCCACGAAGGTAGCGCTATGACGTCATCACGAATGTTCTACGCTGAACTACAATTGGCCAAAAATATCGTGGTAAATCGTGGCACATTGAAACAAATCTTCTCTGTGTGTGGGAAGAGGGTTGACCTGCTTTCCCCGTATACCTAAGCTAATCTTCCCCTATCCTTCAACAGTATATATCACGTTGGTGTTCTACCTTACCCTCAACAAAACTTATAAGGTTACTGTTTTATTGCTTGTTGAACTTGGTTGGTGTGTTTGGCTGTTGACCGTTCATAGTTTGTAGTAAATCTTGCTCTTGATCTTTCCCCCATTTCCGTTTTTCCTCATTTTAGGATTACGATGGACCAAGTGTGAAAGAGAAAATATTTGAATATTTATTTTCACCACCGTATTTTGAGGGGAGAAAATAAATTTGAATATATTTTTACTCCCGTTTACTGGGGAGAGAAAATAAATTTCAATATATTTTCAATTCCGTTTATTGGGGAAAGAAAATATATTTAAGTTTATTTTCTCCCCCCAGAATACGGTGGTGAAAATAAATATTTAAATATTTTCTCTTTCACACTTGGTCCATCGTATAGGATAGTATGATATGTTGAATATACCTGTATTTCTATAACGTTGTGTAGAAGTATATGATACGATTAGTGCAGTCAGTTTATTTACACAAATCATTGCCTATACTTGCTATATCTCTTTGCAGAAAGCGCTCGGTCCATGCCATGGGTGTCCATGTAAGAATGGCGGTACCTGCATAGCCTCAGAGACCCCCAGCAACGCCAACATCACGCTGAACCGTTACGGCTGTATCTGTAAAGACGGCTGGGACGGGGCACGATGTCAAAACGAAAGTAAGTTTATAAACTTAACTTATTCCATAATGTCTTTATTACATGGAATAAATAATGAATCAACGCGACGAGTGACTGGAATAAGGTACATTGTAAGAACGATAATATGTTGATTAACGTAGCTTAAAAGTGTTTTTATGAAAATGAAATAAATAACACATAAATACGACAGGTGACTGGGACGGGCACGTAATGTCAAAACGAGAGTAAATTGGTAAACAAAATATGTTCCACAATGGTTTGTTTTAATGTAACAATTTAATTATAATCTTTCTTAGCATCCAAGTGACTGATCGCTTTTTTCCCGAAAATCTTGGATTCCAGTACCGCGCAAGGCATGTGGAAGATTTGCCAATGACTTGGTGTAAAGCATGGATATCCCGGAAACCCTCAATTTCCTTCATTATCAATGACTCGTTAGTCCTAATATTTTTCATTATATATACTTTTTACAATTCCATTTGTGTCACTTTCTTCAGCAACATTGCGGCTATGTGGTGACTAGCCAGTTGCAAGTAATGAAGGAAACCAGGGTGTCTTTCTAAAAGCCCTGTATAACCTCAAGTCACTGGTAACTTTCTCACATACCCCGATCAGGATTCAAACCCGGGCAGTGGTGAGACAGAGCGAGCCCTATTTTGTATGTTTTCTGCTTTCTGTACTTGTTTATAGTACTTACTTTGTATGATGTTCTTTTATCAATAAGATACGTACATAAACATACATTTATGGTTGGCGAATGTGACGATTAACAAGTTTCTATGTTGATTTCTCTCGTAGCAGACTTTACTGTTTTTGTTCGTTCTTCTCCAGAGGAGGTTGCTGTGTGGGGAGAATGGAGCAAGCCGTATGACTGCTCCGTTACCTGCAGTGAGGGCGTGGGATATAAGAGACGCGTCTGCAAGAGTCAGAAAACTGGCAAAACCCTGCCAAACATCCGCTGCTACGGCGGCGCCGCCACGGAACTTGCCCTGTGCAACCTTGGACCGTGCCCGGGTGAGTGAATTGGCCATAATAGACCACTGGGAAGCTGTATTGTATGTGATATACCCGAGGTGTTTAGTTTTAAAAGGCAAAGCCGAGTAACCACAAATGATATCACATACACCACAGTCTCCGAGGTTCTAATGATGAATAGACCCAATGAAAGCTGTGTGTGCATGTGATTTACCATTCTCGTGGTGTTACGAGGCACAGCCCAGTAACCCCGAGAGATATCACATACACTGCATCTTCTGAGGGATCTGTGTACCATTTATAAGAGTTGAACATATTTTACCAATCACAGTCCTAGAAAATGCTTGGCCGGTCAGGCCTACTCAATGCCCATAGGTAAGACCTTTGTGGTTTAGAAGGCATAGCTAAAACAAAGGATATGATATTGTGGTAACAAAGTAAAGGAGAGCAAACGAATAGCTAACCTATTACAAGAATGTTAATTACACAGAAACCACAGTACAAAGTGGTAAAACGTATAAATTACATAGTAAAGAGTAACACATCGTTAACAGAGTAGAGGAGGGTATAGTAGTTGAAGAGAATGGAACGTATATAGGTAGTAGAGAAGAGTAAAACGTATTGCAAAGATCGTTGTTTTTACTGATCGAACTCTTTTTGTCAAGATTCGTGCGAGTCCACACTTTACCAGCTTGTCATGTATGAGTTTAACTGTGCGTTTCAGTATGGTCTAGCTGGAAACCCAAAGGGAAATGCTCCACACACACGACTTGTGGGCGAGGCTCACAGGAACACACACGGAACTGCACGAACGGCGGACGAGCGAACGGCAACGATCGCGGATGCATTGGACCAGTCACCCAGCACACGTCATGTGAAATGCCTGACTGCAGCGGTGAGACTGCTTGCTATTTTCCACATAATGTATTGTACTAGTAACGTTGTATAATTGGAATGGAGTGGAATGGAAAGTCAATTATCATCACCTTTTCTGCAATATTTAGATCAAGTCGTGACTAGCAAATTGTAAGTGGTGGAGGAAACTTGAGTATCCGGCACAAAATACCACCTTACCCCATGTCACTGGTAACTTTCTCACATGGCCAGGTCGTGATCCGCACCGGCGCACTGATCAGTCATTGGCAACGCTATCAGGGCAGGTCACGTAATTCAACTGCATAGTGCGTTTTGACCTTTGAATTACAGAATAAATTGTCTTTTATCGTGTCAAACGTGCCAGAATCATTTTTCCACTTTGAATTTCTTTATAAATGAATACATCTTTCTTAATTGTATACTAAGTGTACAAAAGTCTCTAAATGTCGTACACAATGATGCAAATTGAATATTTCTATACAAAAAAATAAGTACCAGTAGACCTTTAAAACGTATTGCAAATCAATTTTACATAGCTCCAAGAAAAACAACAATCTTGTACTCATTGAATATGGTTTAAGATAATAGATCCGTTTTACCCAGTAAATACATTTTACACTTTTAATATACCTTTCATTAAAACAGAACCGCTGAGCATTGAACCTGCCAACGCTGCAAACCCTGCGGAATACGTGGGGGAGGGTCGATTGAAGGTCTACAACAATCTTGACAAGAGATGGTACACAGTGTGCTCGGCGGGCTGGAACAAGGGAGCCGCGGACAAGGCCTGCAAGCAGCTCGGCTTCCTGAAGGGGGCGCAACGTTTCTACGATGTGGGCGCCAATTCTCTGGGCACGGACGTGGCTTTTGGGGCTGTCACGTGCAAGGGGAACGAGAAGTCTATTCAGCAATGTGAACACTCTGGATGGAAAGCCCCTACCGCGTGTGCTGATAAAAATAAAGGAGCTGTTGGACTCAAGTGCATCGGTTCGTATTATATATGATGGAATCATATACATAGGAAATAAATGGCTGAAGTATATCCATAATCACATTGAAATCGATTGTGAATAAAAGTGACTAAACCATTTCCACGAGTTATAATCTAAAAAATATTATTTCATTAGTCTAGCTGTGTGCAAAATACGAATATATTTATAAATCTGGATACCGGTCTAAATGGGAATAGATCGATTTTATAAGGCAGTCCATTAATGATTTCCTTCTAAGTTTTAGTAACGCAGCTGTGTTTATTGTTTCTGGGAAGCAAGTGCATTATGGGAAGAGAGTCCAGGTATGACTTTCTCCTATATCATATTAACATATTGTTTCTTGGGAGCCAGATGATAATGATATCCCTCATCCTTACAGTTGATGGTGGTTGGGGTACTTGGAGTCCCTATGGCGACTGCTCTGTTACGTGTGAAAATGGTACCAGGACCAGGACCCGGCAGTGTGACAACCCTCCTGCCAAACGTGGGGGGTCCACGTGCCCGGCGGAGAGCGCCCAGTACAAGAACTGTTCTCTTAGCATGTGCCCAAGTAAGTTTCAATTTAACCCATTTATGCCTGCAGCGGCCAAAAAGCATAAAGACGTTTATGGTTATAGGATTTGTGACCAGATAACATTTTGGAATATGTTTGAAATTAGGAGGAACGACAATAAGATCCCAACCAACAACTCTCCCTCTCTTTCTTGTGAGTTGAAACTTGAGAGGGCTATTTTCAAAATTGCCACAGGTACATGCAACTTTTGTCAAGAAAGGCCCCAGACGTGAATGGGTTAATTGTGTGTGAAATTAGAAGCTACTGAAGAAGATGTTGGTGATGACGATGTCTAGACCCATTATCTTGTAGCGTTTTTTATACATATAATCGCAACAAATTACCAGGACATGATTACTGCGTGTTGGAATATTCAATAGGTGTTAACATATAATGCAATTATGATGATTACAAAGAAATTAATATGACTATTGATTTAAGAGTGCACTATGAGATAATATATCGGCGAAACCCATGAGCAATTTATGTATACAATGTATGTATTTTATCGACGGTATATGGAGACAAATTGGGCAGACAACAAGCGTAGGAGAACAAAGACACTTACAAACAAAACCAATGACGTATTGACCACAAAAGCAAAGGTTTAGAGAACTGAGCAATCATAAATAATCATCAAAAATAATATCATTATATATTATATTTATAAAGATAATTCCACGTAGAACTGTCGATTGCGATAAAATAATGATATGTTATGTAACAAATATTAGTTACCTCATTAGTCCTGGTGCAGGTCATGGCGTCCATATCGTTAGAAACCAGTCTATCGAAAACGTACTCCACGACAGCGCTACTGATAACTTATTCATGCTTAGAGTCGAGTGCAAACGAAAGCAAACGTATATGGGAAGCCCTAGCGAACATGAAGAAATATTTAAATAAAAGTTTTGTCGAGAATAGGTTTTGGATATCATCGCCATATTTGTGGTCGTGAGTGAGGTATATTGGTAGACCCATGGTAAGAGAATAGTGGCTAGGATTTCTGACTCAGTAAAACTTGCCAAGTATTGTGGCATGTTATATTGCGAATATAATGAACAGGAAAACCGACAGAGCGTCTTTCGCCAGGAACACGCGTTCGGTTATTACCAACCAATGTTCCGACTTCGTCAAGACATGGACGCCTCCAGTTCTGCAACCCTTCGAATTTTCTCTGGAATGAATCAGGATTTGACGTCGATCCATCAATTGGTGTTTTTCACTGTGCGATGAATATTTCATCGAGTTCCCATGCCAATCCTTGCGAGCCCCTCTGATCTGCACGCATGGTTACGGAGCCATCCTCATTCGCCTTGCCCGGCTCCCATGTTGGTCCCGGCTGCACGCGATTGCAGCATCGGCCAATCTCCCTCGGCCGGCCAGCCCCGCATCAAATTTTGATTGTTTTCATTTGAAGGGGACGTATTTTCCGTGTTGCGTTGCCAAACGGCGTGTTCTCAAAGGCACACAGCGGACGCTAATTGCTCCCTTAGCCACGCTGACCACCGCCTTCTCTCTGTGGGCTTACGCAAGAGGGCGCTGCTGGGCTTTCTCCTGCGCCTGGGACTCATTTAGAGAAATCAGCATTTTTGCCAGAAAAGTTATTGAGTGGCATTATATCACCAGGGAAAAGCGATATTTCTGAATTTTTGTCAAAGTTTTACACATCCTTATCAGACCCAGAACGTATATACTCATTCAGGATGGTATCGAATATTGAATGTAAGCAAACTGATGCCAAGTGTTAGCAATACATTCAAAGGTACACACTCAAATACCGATCAACCAGTAGCTGTCTTACAAAGATTTCTGAAAAATTAAGATATTCTCGACCTGTTGATGTAAACATTCTTTCCAATGCCCATTGCCCTGCAAACATGATTCCATAACTAGTTCACCTTGCCACGTATCAGACTTCCGAAATGGCCACAATATAATTTCCTACTTCCATAAGATAGATATGTAGATCTTAAAATAGTTTCACCTTTTGGGACTTTGTTGGATTAGGTATGTTATGTTGGTCTGATAATACATAACTGTATTGCAAACCCTCCTTGCCTAAAAAGGTCTGAGTCATTTATGCCTGCAGTTGTCCAAAACGCCCTTAATAATTTAAGAATGTATGTCATGCCAAATATGATTATTTGGATAGAAATAAAGGAGCAATCAACTCTCTTACATATGATATGTGCTTCATACATTTTTTTTATCTCCAAGTTGTTATCATGAATACCATTGAATTAAATTATGCATTTCAATACTTAACTTTAGTAGTAATAAGAAGGTAAGAGTGTAAGTGGTAATCTGTATTTGTTAACCTATGCATATGCATGTCTTGTGTGTTACTAGGGGACGGTATTTGGAAGGCGTGGTCTGCCTGGGGCACGTGCAGTTTGACCTGTGGCGGAGGGAAACAGGATAGAACCAGAGAGTGCAACGGGCCCTTCCATGGTGGTCTCGACTGCCCTGCCCCAGCCTCACAAACTAGAGCTTGCAACAAACAGCCATGTCCCAGTAAGTATGCTATCCTTAAAAGATGTATGTATGTATGTATGTATGTATGTATGTATGTATGTATGTATGTATGTATGTATGCATTCTTTATATATGTATTATATATGTGTATATATATATATATATATATATATATATATATATATATATATATATATATATATATATATATATATATATATATATATATATATATATATATATATATGTATATATATAAATATATATATGTGTGTATATATATATATATATATATATATACATATATAAATATATATATATATATATATACATATATATATATATATATATATATATATATATATATATAGATATATAGATATATATATATAGGTAGATAGATAGATAGATAGATAGATAGATAGATAAATAGATAGATATAGATATAGATGTATATATATATATGTATGAATGTATGTATGTATATATATGTATATATATATATATATATATATATATATATATATATAAATATATATATATATATATATATATATATATATATATATATATATATATATATATATATATATATATATATATATATATATATATATATATATATATATATATATATAT
>OZ012684.1:18553493-18590999 GCA_963942565.1 Maea johnstoni | reverse complement strand
CTTTATAGCAGAGAATATATATATGAGATCAAAGGAAGTCTCTTCATCTCTCGCCGTATATTCTCTTCCTTCAGGGCCTCCGTAGACACTCTCACGCTACAGATAACACTGGTCAGTTACGATTAACTCAGCAAAAGTCTCGCCACAATAACACACAACTCTTCGTCTTCATTTCTATCAATTACTCGCACACGGTTCATGCTTTAGTTCGAGAGAGGTGCAGGTTATCGACACTACTCAGACTAGGATCTGCGAAAACAATGTTCCCAGTGGTCCGGGGCACGGCTCATGACACTGGCACTAAGCAATTATGTTCCTTGGTTGTTTACTGGAGCTGCCCAACATCCGAAAATGTAATTAGTCTGTGTGTGACTTTCACTACTTTTCTACCTTCTTAGTGTTTAATAAAAGAATTTTACACATAGGGCTCATCAGCAAAGTCACAATTGTGGTTTACTTGAGACAGTAATACTATGTAGAGATAATAGTTGCTGCAATTTCTATATCATTTCTCAGTGCATGCAGGTGGTTCTGTATCTGGCTATTTTGTTTTGTTGCCTGGTGGGTGGCCAATGCAATGTGATAGGCGTATCATTTGCAGGCTTTTACATACCTTTTTATTGTGTGGACAGGAGGGTCCATGCATTGCTAAATACAGGAGGCAGGATAAGAGTCAGTGACCTTTTTGATATGCTTATTATGAGACATAAATCGGTGAAGATGAGGATGACATTCAAAGGGAATCCTGGTGATAATTTTAATTCCTGCACTATAACGGCATCATAAGGTGCTGGGCACACTTATATCTCTTGAACTGATACTGATTCACACACACACACACACACACACACACACACACACACACACACACACACACACACACATATATATATATATATATATATATATATATATATATATATATATATATATATATATATATATATATATATATATATATATATATATATACATATATATATATATATAAATATATATATATATATATATATATACACTGTATTACACAGTATATATGTATATACACACACACACACACACACACACACATATATATATATATATATATATATATATATATATATATATATATATATATATATATATATATATATACATATATATATATATATATATATATATATATATATATATATATATATATATATATATATATATATATATATATATATATATATATATATATATATATATATATATATATATATACATAAATACATACATACATACATACATACATTCATACATACATATATATATATACATAAATACATACATACATACATACATTCATACATATATATATATATATATATATATATATATATATATATATATATATATATATATATATATATATATATATATATATATATATATATATATATATATATATATATATATATATATATATATATATGCGAGCAGTCATGCATGTGCAAAGATACAACTATGCAGCAGGTCCATATGCACACTTACAGTCAAATCAATCCTACTTTTTGTAAATGATTACGATCATTGGACATTAATGAGATTCCTATATATCAAGGCCGAAGTGAAATCCAATCAACGTTTTGAAAGGAAATCGTTGTATACTAAATTATTGATACTTTGTTGCTCAATGTGCATTGCAAACTGACATAACAGAAAAGTGTTATGTCGTATGACACAGCGAGGTACCCATAGAAGCACTTAGTTCTACTCAGTAAGTAATTGTGCTGAATTAATTTCAATGAAGATATTTTCTTGGCTGAGTTATGTAAAATAAAATTTGTGAACTTTCAATGAACTGTGTGAGAAATTATGAGTAATTAGCTCATTAAGTCATTTATCAAATAGGACCTCTGATAGGTTACATTTATTTTATAAATGAATTTTTCAAATGAAATGTTATAAGAAATGAATGGATAAGAAATAAAGATAAAAAAAGAGGAAATGTTGATCCGAATGTCAGGCTATTTGCTTTTTATTTATCGCCTCCCTCCTTACCAAGCCATGAGCAACTTTCAAAGTGACTGAGTGCGCTAAGCTTACAAAATCAGTTAGATCAATTTCAGTTATTTTCATTTTGTCTTTTCTACCTAGGAAACTTGTAAGCGGAAATTCTCTTCAGATGGGTTTTTTTCAAAAAGGTTGCTAGCAGTATAAAGCGCTTAATCTTCTCAAATAGAACTTTCCCTATGCCAAAGTTATTTTTTGATTTTTGTCCTTAATGTCAAACCTTTAACACGTTATGGACAAATTTGCTTGTGTGCGCTAGTTTTCCTCGAACAGCATTTACTTGGCCACTTAAAATTCAAATGATATTGCTGTGTTACTTTTTCAAAATGTCATTTCTTAAATCTTTGTCAGACAACGTATGATCTTTAGTCGTAACGTAATATTTGTTCTCAGTGGCATCATTGGCCAGCTATAATTCGGCAAGAGAAAAAGAATATCTAATAGGATGGTATGGAAGAGAGAGAGATAACGCATCTGGCTGTGTATCTAGTAATGCACTCCTTGGAAATCCGCGCACGATTTCGTCTTAAAGTGATACGTTGGGCCTGACAGTTACACATACGTGTCCAGCCTATTTTAGTTACTATTTTACTGAAATAATACCATGATCTTTGACTATAAAAAGTATGGATGACGTTGATATGTTCAATTTAATAGTCAAACCCAAGATCGCAGAACCTGCCATACCCCAGTTTAAGGTCAATTATAGAAATACGGTATGTATATCCGCGATTGCGATGAAGGAAATGATGTTTGTGAGGATGGACAAACAAAACTACCGGTATTCTATGCCAACTCGTGACGTGTACCAAACGCAACATCAAATTGATGGGTAAATGTAATGATATTTTGACCAGAACATCACTGAGATGGTTTCACTCCTTTTCGACGTTCTCGATGTGCTGTACTTTACCTCCAGATAAATAATTCAAACTCATTCCAAGTCTCACGCAATTGGCCACACTGCGGCTAACTTGAGGGAATCAATTATGCGAGTCTCCAATTGATCTGTGACGTAACTCTATGACGCGCTATACTGCATGGGAACGGGTATCGAGAAAAAGTAAGTAATAGTGCTCCCTAAATGAGTCGTAAAGATATATTTCTACAAACATTTAGATAATGCCAAGGGAAGGAAATATAAATTTCATCAAAATAAATCATATTTATTCTAAGAATTGAAAATAAGCTTATCGTATCATTAAATCATGCAGTGGTGAAATAATTATATCTCGACGAAACATCCCATGGGGTGATTGAGAAGATTCGAGCGCATGCTCAGGTGCGGAGAAGTCGTTGCGTGTTTTAATAGGTAGGCTCAGAAGCAAAGGTGAATTCGTGGGATGAAGATGGGGCGAGGAAGCGGCGTGTACATTTTCGTCGCACTAGTGGTATGCTTAAGCATATCCACCCCAGTTACCGCGAAATCTGATAAAAACAAAAATGAAAATTCTTCAACGGAGGCGACCGCGACGGAGAAGACATCAAGTGACGCAATTGAGATAACTTCCCCCTTAGCTGCGACATTCTGCCAACTATAGCCATTGTCGACGGCAATGACGATGACGATGCCGACAACGACGCTGACGACACCATCGTCACCACGACACCCAGTTCGTCCACCACCAGTGCTGCCGGCGATGACGACAAAAACAACGAGGTGGATCCTACTACCGAATCCACAGACTCATCCGGCGACGTGGACCAAGTGGTGACGGAGGAGCCTCCGGGTGACCCGGAAGTAGTTGGATACCAATACACGCGACATCCTGTGGACTTTGACACTGAGGACCGCGTCCTGGAGGGACACACTTTCAGGACCTACCAGACCTGCTCGGTCCTACACTGCGCCACCACCTGTATGGGCTGTGCCAAGAAAGGGAAGCCATGCAAGTCCTTCAACTACAACGCCAAGAACTGCACCTGTCAACTGAACGACAAGAACCACAAGAACTCAACTCTACAGACAAAGGAAGGCTGGCAGTACTTTGCTAAAGGAGTGTTCACCATTGATAACGTAAGTATTGGAACAGCACTATTTTCAAAAGACAGGGTAATAGATATTTATTTCGCTGTGAAATTAGACGCTAAACTGATTAATGAGAATGGTAAAAACGATTCTGAGAAAATTACCATTGCTTTGTATTTCTAGAGATATTTAAGATAGCATTAAGGGATTAATGAGAATATTGATGTACTGAGTAAGATTTGATGAATTCCACGGATTGTTTATTTATGCAATTAGATAAACCTGAGGTATAAAAACGAAAACTGACCATTGTCGTTTATGCTAGTAAAGCGATGCTTCAGCTTCATTAATGCTTAAATGTGGATTTGATTACAATCGGATTACTCAAGGTGGATTTTGGGTTAACTATGAATTTGGGGTCATTTTGAGGTTTTTAAATACATGTAGGTTGAAGCCTACACCCTTTTCCTCACAATCGGATAAAACATGTCTGACTAGGCCATGACTGGGAAGAATAAAAGGGTTAGTTTCACGGAGTCTCAAATAGTCGTGAATAAGAATTTTGACTCTTTACTTTATATTGAACTAGCACCGAAACATGGTCGTTTCAAAATGCATTTTGATTATGAAATAGTTACGAATTTGCCCCAAACCTCTCCTATATATAACTAAGAGTGTAGTGCGTGGAGTGAATATCATCCTAAAGCATGCTGACTCTGTTATGCTATCTAAAATTTATGTCGTAAACTTTTGCTTATTTTCAACAAATATTCCGAATGGAATAACGATTATATAACAATGGAGAATTTTTCTTTATATAAGATGAGCTATTTCCTCCGCAAATTTGATGGTCCTGTCTTCATGTGCACAATTATGAGATCACTTCGAAACACTGTGCATGTTTACCAGTTCTTACCATTCACATTCTACCCCTGTTATGAGGGTAATTTTGAGAGGCTTAGTGTATTTCTTATCTGAAGACCTGTCAGGATTTTACAAACATATATGGCTTCAGTCATATTTGGTATCGTATATTATCCAGCAAGACAGTACAGTCAATGAATGAATGAATGAATATTTATTGACTGTATATTTAAATACAAACTGTTACATACATTCATAATATAAATGATAAACAACGTTTATGGTAAATGATACATAACAGAATCTGGATTGACTTTTACTTTCCTAAATAACAAACACTTGAAATAAACCAACTATACATTGCCCATTTCTATTGGTATAATTTGTTAATTGCACTCATGAAATGTCCTATAGAGCGAGTATCATTTTAGTGAAATGTGTTTTGAATATATTCGGGACCACAAACACTTTTTGTTGTGACAGCCACTATTGTTTGAATATAGGACTCTTCTCTACAACTTGGTAGTTAGTGTGCTACTCTGCGCACAAACAGCCTTGACTTTGTGTTACATAATTTAGTTAGATAAGAAAATTATTTATTCAGACTAAGGAAAACCTTAAATAAGATAAATTGATTTGATTTGATTTCCTTTTTTAATTTTGGACGTTGTAAAACACCATAAATCCAACATAGCACTCCGCTCCCATTGTTCGTCAACTCTATTCCTTATATTCCTATTCCCTATACCTTTTGAGGTAATAATACTGGAAGCCCTGAGCAGTAAAACCTTTTTTTTCCTTCATTGTACAAACTACATTAAGGTACTGAAAATGGTGGCTATATCTGAGCTATATTTGAGGGACTACAACATCTGAATGGATAACTACTAGTATTGGGGCAACTAGTGTTAAAATGCATACATTTTACATGAATTTATCGATTGTGATCTAACATAATACATTGTAAATGTTTCATTATGTTTCATCCATTCTAAATTTTGTTTCCGCTAATTAAACTATTACGCAATGTGAACGATTACTGATACCAACATTAATTTACAATAATCTAGTCAGTTGCTCCCATGGGTGCATTCACAAGTCTTGTGTAAAAATCGGTACCTTGGACAACGTCATTGCCAGTTACAAAACGAAATGATGAAAATTCACCCTGGTAATATATATATATATATATATATATATATATATATATATATATATATATATATATATATATATATATATATATATATATATATAGTATATATATATATATATCATGTTGACACTGTAATCGATGTATATGCTCATGAAGACAAAACTTCCGAATGTGCATCTCCACTAAAAAGTATCGTTTCTTGTGCTCATGATAAACTGTTTTGTTTGGTACAAGGCTGGGTAGTGGGACTCGATCATGTATTTATTAGAGAGGGAGTCAATAGTTCAATTGCCCGCGAAATCAGTTGAATGAGCATACAAATTGATCATTGTCAAATCATCAGACAAAACAGCTCAATTTATAAACAAATCTTTCTTTGCATCATGTCTACTTCGACTACGTCACATGAATACTAATTTAGGCATTCGAGATGCATCACGGCACATGTCGATAGGCAATCATTTAAAATATAATAAAATAAAATCTCATAAAATCATTTAAACACAATCTACTGCCATTGAAATAAGAAATGTTCTATATAGTGGGATTAGGTATATTGCGCCAAGGTAATAATGAATATACCTTCCATGTGCCGTCTTTGATGTGGGCAAATAAATCATTCATGGTGCGCTATGCTTAGTGCTAATTGTGGTTATGTTCTGAAGAGGGTTGGGAATAGCACCCTCAGTAGCGCATAAAGCGTTAAGCTAATCGTGGCCGGCCTGCCTTCAGTGCACCCTTCAATGAGTGCACAGTGACCCGCGCACGCACGCACGCACGCACAGGCTACTTACCTTCATCTCTGTGGTACACTCTATACATGTAGATTACTCACCTTTAATGAGTCAATGCCCGCTGATAAGATCTTTGTTTTTGTTTTTATATTTGTTTCTTTGTTTGAATTTTCTTTGTTTGTATCTCTCTGTCAGTCTGTCTGTCCGCCCGTCTGTCTGCCCGCCTATTTGTTTGTTTGTTTGTGTGTTTGTTTGTCTTTACCTAAATTGCCTGCCGTTTTTTTTCGAAATCAGAAATTTAATTATATTGCATCTTGACACGGGATGATGAAAATACACTCATTTCACTCCTAGATTATATAAATGTCATTTTAGATGTGTCATTCTAGAAGACTTAAAGAATTCTTTGCTAATTATAACAAATGGCATTTACAATGGATTCACTTATATAGCTTCGAAATATTTTGTCAAGTGTTTTCACCAAGAGCCACGAAGGTAGCGCTATGACGTCATCACGAATGTTCTACGCTAAACTACAATTGGCCAACAATATCGTGGTAATCGTGGCACATTGAAACAAATCTTCTCTATGTGGGAAGAGGGTTAACCTGATTTCCCCGTATACCTAAGCTTATCTTCCCCTATCCTTGAACAGTATATATCACGTTGGTGTTCAACCTTACCCTCAACAAAACTTATAAGGTTACTGTTTTATTGCTTGTTGAACTTGGTTGGTGTTTGGCTGTTGACCGTTCATAGTTTGTAGTAAATCTTGCTCTTGATCTTTCCCCCATTTCCGTTTTTCCTCATTTTAGGATTACGATGGACCAAGTCTGAAAGAGAAAATATTTGAATATCTATTTTCACCACCGTATTTTGAGGGGAGAAAATAAATTTGAATATATTTTTACTCCCGTTTATTGGGGAGAGAAAATAAATTTCAATATATTTTCACTCCCGTTGATTGGGGAAAGAAAATATATTTAAATTTATTTCTCCCCCCAGAATACGGTGGTGAAAATAAATATTTAAATATTTTCTCTTTCACACTTGGTCCATCGTACGATGGTGCAAGTGTGAACAGCAGAAAAAAAAAATTAATTTATTTTCTCCACCGTTTTTTTTTACCAAAACAGCAGAAAAAAAAATTAAATTTATTTTCTCCAACGTTTTTCCAAAAACAGCAGAAAAAAAATATTTAAATTTATTTTCTCCAACGTTTTTCCAAAAACAGGAGAAAAAATATATTTAAATTTATTTTCTCTAACGTTTTTCTAAAAACTACGATGGTGCAAGTGTGAACAGCAGAAAAAAAAATTTAAATTTATTTTCTCCACCGTTTTTTTACCAAAACAGCAGAAAAAAAATATAAATTTATTTTCTCCAACGTTTTTCCAAAAACAGCAGAAAAAAAATATTTAAATCTATTTTCTCCAACGTTTTTCCAAAAACAGCAGAAAAAAAATATTTAAATTTATTTTCTCCAACGTTTTTTTCCAAAAACAGGAGAAAAAATATATTTAAATTTATTTTTCTCTAACGTTTTTCTAAAAACAGCAGAAAAAATAAATTTAAATTTATTTTCTCCAACGTTTTTCCAAAAAGAGCAGAAAAAATATTTAAATTTATTTTCTCCATCGTTTTTTCCAAAAACAGCAGAAAAAAAATATTTAAATATATTTTCTCTGCTGTTTCACATAGTTTGCCCTTCTCCCGCTAGATGTCCCCCTTCACCACTTCCAAGGGAGCACTCATTATTTGAATTTGATAGTATGTGGTGACCAAAATGGCATGTAAAAGTGGACAAAAAAGACATTTTGGAACATTCATAATTGATATTGAATATTGATAAATGAATGAGGAATTTCATAGTTCATTTATGAATTGCAAATATTCACTTTTCATTATGCAGTCGTGACCAGACTCGGCTCTACGACGGTCAGCGTATATAGGCCTGTCATGAGAGTGGCATGGGGAAAGATCGACTCTGTATTAAAGGAGTATAAGCACGGCCACTTTGCACCTTATCAGTTACTCAGGAAATCACAAGTTTACCTGAGGGGGGGGGGGGGTCTAGTATTTAACAAATGATAAACATGATTCGAGAACGCCCCGACCAACTTCCAGTTTGGTACGACATTTGTACTTAGTGTTATAAATTCGCCACCTATCTAAGGATTGACTTCGTAGCCTAGAGGTTAATTGTCCGGCTCTCACGAGAACGATACGGGTTCAATTCGCCGATTCGGATGACCTTTTTTCATAACTTTTTTTCTTTTTTTTTTTGAAGATAGAAAATGAAACAATTTTTTCTGTCTATATCTGACCCCAAATACATATATATATATATATATATATATATATATATATATATATATATATATATATATATATATATATATATATATATATATATATATATATATATATATATATATATATATATACAAATATATCCAGTTTCTTCTGCCCCCACACGACCCCCTCCCCCCAGAGAAAAGTGAATAAGTATGTATGTATGTATGTATGCATGCATGCATGCATATATATATATATATATATATATATATATATATATATATATATATATATATATATATATATATATATATATATATATATATATATATATATATATATATATATATACATACATACATACATACATACATACATACATATATATATATATATATATATATATATATATATATATATATATATATATATATATATATATATATATATATATATATATATATATATATATATATATATATATATATACTTATTCACTTTTCTCTGGGGGAAGGGGGTCGTGTGGGGGCAGAAGAAACTGGATATATTTGTGTGTATATATATATATATATATATATATATATATATATATATATATATATATATATATATATATATATATATATATATACATATATATATATACATATATATATATATACATATATATATATATATATATATATATATATATATATATATATATATATATATATATATAACCTCTAGGTTACGAAGCCAATCCTTGGATGGATGGTGAATTTATAACACTAAGTACAAATGTCGTACCAAACTGGATTTATAACACTAAGTACAAATGTCGTACCAAACTGGAAGTTGGTCGGGGCGCTCTCGAATCATGTTTATCATTTGTTAAATACTAGACCCCCCCCCCCCCTCAGGTAAACTTGTGATTTCCTGAGTAACTGATAAGGTGCAAAGTGGCCGTGCTTATGCTCCTTTAATACAGAGTCGATCTTTCCCCATGCCACTCTCATGACAGGCCTATATACGCTGACCGTCGTAGAGCCGAGTCTGGTCACGACTGCATAATGAAAAGTGAATATTTGCAATTCATAAATGAACTATGAAATTCCTCATTCATTTATCAATATTCAATATCAATTATGAATGTTCCAAAATGTCTTTTTTGTCCACTTTTACATGCCATTTTGGTCACCACATACTATCAAATTCAAATAATGAGTGCTCCCTTGGAAGTGGTGAAGGGGGACATCTAGCGGGAGAAGGGCAAACTATGTGAAACAGCAGAGAAAATATATTTAAATATTTTTTTTCTGCTGTTTTTGGAAAAACGATGGAGAAAATAAATTTAAATATTTTTTTTCTGCTGTTTTTGGAAAAAACGTTGGAGAAAATAAATTTAACTTTTTTTTCTGCTGTTTTTAGAAAAACGTTAGAGAAAATAAATTTAAATATATTTTTTCTCCTGTTTTTGGAAAAACGTTGGAGAAAATAAATTTAAATATTTTTTTTCTGCTGTTTTTGGAAAAACGTTGGAGAAAATAAATTTAAATTTATTTTTTCTGCTGTTTTGGTAAAAAAACGGTGGAGAAAATAAATTTAAATTTATTTTTTCTGCTGTTCACACTTGCACCATCGTACCATCGTATAGGATAGTATGATATGTTGAATATACCTGTATTTCTATAACGTTGTGTAGAAGTATATAATACGATTAGTGCAGTCAGTTTATGTACACAAATCATTGCCTATACTTGCTATATCTCCTTCCAGAAAGCGCTCGGTCCATGCCATGGGTGTCCATGTAAAAATGGCGGTACCTGCATAGCCTCAGAGACCCCCAGCAACGCCAACATCACGCTGAACCGTTACGGCTGTATCTGTAAGGACGGCTGGGACGGCGCACGTTGTCAAAACGAAAGTAAGTTGATAAACATCGCTTATTTCATAATGTCTTTATTACATGGAATAGATAATGAATATACGCGATGAGTGATTGGAATGAGGTATATTGTCATAACGATAATATGTTGATTAACGTAACTTAATAGTCTTTTTATGAAAATGAAATAAATAACGCATACATACCACGGGTGACTGGGACGGGGCACGTAATGTCAAAACGAGAGTAAATTGGTAAACGTCACATGTTCCAGAACGGTTTGTTTTAATGTAACAGCTTAAATATAATCTTTCTCAGCATCCAAGTGACTGATCGCTTTTTTCCCGAAAATCTTGGATTCCAGTTGCGCTCGCTCGAGGCATGTGTAAGAGTTGCCAATGACTTGCTGTAAAGCATGAATATCCCGGAAAACTTCCATTTCCTTTATTATTAATGACTCGTTAGTCATAATTTTTTCATTGTATTTAATTTTTACAAATCGATTTGTGTCACTTTCTTCAGCCATATTGCGGCTATGTCGTGACTAGCCAGTTGCAAGTAATGGAGGAAACCAGGTGTCTTTCTAAAAGCCCTGTATAACCCCATGTCACTGGTAACTTTCTTACATACCCCGATCAAGATTCAAACCCGGGCAGTGGTGAGACAGAGCGAGCCCTATTTTGTATTTTTTCTGCCTTCTGTACTTGTTTATAGTACTTACTTTGTATGATGTTCTTTTATCAATAAGATACGTACATAAACATACATTTATGGTTGGCGAATGTGACGATTAACAAGTTTCTATGTTGATTTCTCTCGTAGCAGATTTAACTGTTTTTGTTCGTTCTTCTCCAGAGGAGGTTGCTGTGTGGGGAGAATGGAGTAAGCCGTATGACTGCTCCGTTACCTGCAGTGAGGGCGTGGGATATAAGAGACGCGTCTGCAAGAGTCAGAAAACTGGCAAAACCCTACCAAACATCCGCTGCTACGGCGGCGCCGCCACGGAACTTGCCCTGTGCAACCTTGGACCGTGCCCGGGTAAGTGAACTGGTCAGAGATAGACCACTGGGAAGCTGTATTGTATGTGTGATATACCCGAGGTGTTTAGTTTTTTTAAAAGGCAAAGACGAGTAACCACACATGATATCACATACACCACAGTCACCGATGTTTTAGTGATGAATAGACCCAATGGAAGCTGTGGAGGTCAGTGATATACTGTTCTCGTGGTGAAACGTGGCGAGGCCAAATAACCCCGAGAGATATCACACACACCACAGCCTCCAAGGGGTCTATGTACCATGTACCACAGTTGAACGCAATTTACCAATCACAGTCCTAGAAACGCGGCCGGACAATCCTACTAAATGCCCTTAGGTGAAACCTTTGTGGTCTAGAAGGCATATCGTAAACATCGGCTATAATATTGTGGTAATGTAGTAAATGAGAGCAAACGAATAGCTAACATATTAAAAGGAAGTTACATACACAGAAACCACAGTACAAAGTTGTAAAACGTATATATTACATAGTAAAGAGTAAGACATTATTAACAGAGTAGAGCAGGGTATAGTATTATAAAATGGAACGTATATAGATAGTAGAGAAGAGTAAAACGTATTGCAAAGATCGTTGTTTTGACTGACCGAACTCTTTTTGCCAAGATTCGTGCGAGTCCACACTTTACCAGCTTGTCATGTATGAGTTTAACTGTGTGTTTCAGTATGGTCTAGCTGGAAACCCAAAGGGAAATGCTCCACACACACGACTTGTGGGCGAGGCTCACAAGAACACACACGGAACTGCACGAACGGCGGACGAGCGAACGGCAACGATCGCGGATGCATTGGACCCGTCACCCAGCATACGTCATGTGAAATGCCTGACTGCAGCGGTGAGTCTGCTATCTATTTTCCAATGTATTGTACTTAACGTTGTATATTTCGAATGGAAATGGAATGGAATTCGATTATCATCTCTTCTTCTGCCATATTTAGGTCAAGCCGTGATTAGTCAATTGTAAGAGGTGCAAAACACCACCTCGCCCAAAGTCACTGGCAACTTTCTCACATGCCCGGGCCGTGATACGGACAGGGCCACTGAGCAGTCAGTGGCAACGCCACAGACCACTCTGCTATCAGGATGGCCACCAACATTTACTGCATGGTGTTTGAATATCGAATTTATAGAAGAAGTTGTCTTTTATCGTGTCACATACATCATAAAAAGTTCAAGTAGAGTTTATACAAGTTGTCGTCAGATCATTTTCCGCTTTGAATTTCTTTATAAATGAATATATCTTTCTTGATTGTATAATAGGCATACAACAAAGTCTCAATGCAAACTGAGTATATCTATATGCAGAAACATACAAGTAGACTGTTGATTAAATCAACTTCACATCGCTCTAAGAAAAACACGAATCTTGAACTCATTAAATATGGTTTAAAATAATGGATCCATTTAACCCATAAAATGAATTTTACACTTTTAATATACCTCTCATTAAAACAGAACCGCTGAGCCTTGAACCTGCCAACGCTGCAAACCCTGCGGAATCCGTGGGGGAGGGTCGTTTGAAGGTCTACAGCAATCTTGACAAGAAATGGTACACGGTCTGCTCGGCGGGCTGGAACAAGGGAGCCGCTGACAAGGCCTGCAAGCAGCTCGGCTTCCTGAAGGGGGCGCAACGTTTCTACGATGTGGGCGCCAATTCTCTGGGCACGGAAGTGGCCTTTGGGGCTGTCACGTGTAAGGGCAACGAGAAGTCTATTCAGCAATGTGAACACTCTGGATGGAAAGCCCCTACCGCGTGCGCTGATAAAAATAAAGGAGCAGTTGGACTCAAATGCATCGGTTCGTATTATATGATGTAATCATATACATAGGAAATAACTGCCTGAAATATATCAATAATTACATTTAAATTGATTTTGAATGAACGTAACTAATCCATATCCACGATTTATGATTTTAAAAAGTATTGATATTAGTTCATTTAGTCTCGTTACGTACAAAATACGAATATGTATAATTCTGGATACCGGTCTAAACGGGAATAGAGGGATTTCATAAAGCAGTTCATTAAAGATTTCCTTCTAAGTTTTAGTAACACAGCTGTGTCTATTGTTTCTGGGAAGCAAGTGCATTATGGGAAGAGAGTCCAGGAATGATTTTCTCCTTTATTACATTAACATATCGTTTCTTGGAAGTCAAATGATAATAATATCCCTCATTCTTATAGTTGATGGTGGTTGGGGTACTTGGAGTCCCTATGGCGACTGCTCTGTCACGTGTGAAAATGGTACCAGGACCAGGACCCGGCAGTGTGACAACCCTCCTACCAAACGTGGGGGGTCCACGTGCCCGGCGGAGAGCGCCCAGTACAAGAACTGTTCTCTTAGCATGTGCCCAAGTAAGTTTCCATTTAACCCATTTTTGGCTGCAGCGGCCAAAAATATCATGACTTTTATGGTTATATATTTGTGACCAGATAATATGTTGGAGTACATTTGAACGAAGGATGAATAAGAACCCAACCAACAACTCTCCTTCTTATTTTGAGTTGAAACTTGAGAACGTTATTTTCAAAAGTACCACAGGTCCGCACATCCTTTGTCAATAAAGAATCCGGTCGTGAATGGGTTAATTGAGTATCATATTAAAGACCCAACATATTGTAGCTTTTTCATAGTATTAACGCAACAAATTACCAGGACATACTTATTGCATGTAGGAATATTCAATGAGGTGTTAACATATAATGCAATTATAATGATTACAAAGAAACACATATTACTATTGTATGTATGTATGTTTATTGACTACGCTTGTTAGGCGTAAAAGTACATTACATAATATGAGAAATATTCAAATAGATTCGTTTAATACATAGTAATGAAAGGGTTCAGTACTAACTGCCCATAATAAATAGGATAGATTAAATATTAGCAGAAATTCATTTAATACATAATACTGGCGGATTCAGTACTAACTGCCCGTAAAATTAGGAGAGGGTAAATAGATAAGGTTTGTTCACTATCAAAGAAGAAGATAGAATGGGTATTTGAAACCCACCCATGTGGCACTTTATAATGAGAGAGTATTTAGTGATTTCAATAATCACTTATATATGCTATGCTAACTTTCAGACTTGATCTTATCATTATCTGTATTCACCAGGGATAGATACCTAGAAACAGGGATAAATTTCTCTCTCCCAGCACAAAATTATACATTCTATATATGCAGTCAGCAGCCAGCCTAAGTAGCTGAGTATAAACATAAACATCTATATCAATATTTCGTAACCCTAGGAGTGTTGCTAAAATATCGAAACTTGCGTCAAGTATGGTTACATTATTGTTATTCTCAATCAGAGAAATACCATAAAATAGTTCTCTTCTTATGCCTTGTAACGCTGGGCATTGTAAAATAATATGACGGGCATCTTCTACTGCAAATTCTGTACATAATTCACAATATGTCCTTCTAACTGGGTCCCGCCTAAAATGGTAGCAGTCAGATTTTAGTTGGCTCGCTTTACACACAATTTTCGCCAATACTTCGCAATGTCTCATAATTTCTGGTGCTACACCAGCTAGCTGCCACAATATCAAGAGGCGCCCATTATCAGATACACTATTGATAGTTTTCGTTGCTTTAAATAACGAAAGCAAATAAATGAACGAAGGATGAATAAGAACCCAACCAACAACTCTCCTTTATTTGAGTTGAAACTTGAAAAAGTTATTTTCAAAAGTACCGCAGGTCCGGACATCCTTTGTCAAGAAAGAATCCGGACGTGAATGGGTTAATTGTGTATCATATTATAGACCCAACATGTTGTAGCTTTTTCATAGTATTAACGCAACAAATTACCAGAACATAATTATTGCATGTAGGAATATTTAATGAGGTGCAATTATAATGCAATTATAATGATTACAAAGAAACACATATTACTATTGATTTATGGTTTTCCTATCAGGAAATATATCGGCGAAACACATGAGCAATTTATGTATATAATGTATGTATTTTATCGACGGTTTATCGAGACAAATTGGGCAGACAATAAGTGTAGGAGAACATAGACGCTTACATACAAAACCAGTGACAAAGTGATCACAATAGCAAGTAAAGATGATTTAGAGAAATATACAATCATAAATACTAGAAGCCATCAAAAATAATGTATCATTATATATTATATTAAGAAAATAATGACACGTAATTCGTCGATTGCGATATACCAATGACATATTATGTAACAAATATTAGTTACCTCATTAGTCCTGGTGCAGGTCATGGCGTCCATATCGTTAGAAACCAGTCTATCGAAAATGTACTCCACGACAGCGCTACTGATAACTTATTCATGAGTCGAGTGCAAACAAAAGCGAACGTATATGGGAAACCCTAGTGAACATTAAGAAATATTTAAGTAAAAGTATTGTTGAGAATAGCTTTTGGTAATCATCGTCATATTTGTGGTCGTGAGTGAGGTATATTGGAGGACCCCTGGTAAGAGAATAGTAGCTAGGTTTTCTGACTCAGTAAAACTTGCCAAGTATTGTGGCATGTTATATTGCGGATATAATGAACAGGAAAACCGACAGAGCGTCTTCCGCCAGGAACACGCGTTCGGTTATTACCAACCAATGTTCCGACTTCGCCAAGACATGGACGCCTCCAGTTCTGCAACCCTTCGAATTTTCTTCCGAATGAATCAGGATTTGACGTCGATCCATCAATTGGTGTTTTTCACTGTGCGATGAATATTTCATCGAGTTCCCATGCCAATCCTTGCGAGCCCCTCTGATCTGCACGCATGGTTACGGAGCCATCCTCATTCGCCTTGCTCGGCTCCCATGTTGGCCCCGGCTGCACGCGATTGCAGCATCGGCCAATCTCCCTCGGCCGGCCAGCCCCGCATCAAATTTTGATTGTTTTCATTTGAAGGGGACGTATTTTCCGTGTTGCGTTGCCAAACGGCGTGTTCTCAAAGGCACACAGCGGACGCTAATTGCTCCCTTAGCCACGCTGACCACCGCCTTCTCTCTGTGAGCTTACGCAAGAGGGCGCTGCTGGGCTTTCTCGTGCGCCTGGGACTCATTTAGAGAAATCAGCATTTTTGCCAGAAAAGTTATAGAGTGGCATTATATCACTAGGGAATAGCGATATTTCTGAGTTTTTGTCAAAGTTTTACACATCCTTATCAGACCCAGAACGTATATACTCATTCAGGATGGTATCGAATATTGAATATAAGCAAACTCGTGCCAAGTATTAGCAATACATTCAAAGGTACACAGTAAAATACCGATCCACCAGTAGCTGTCTTACAAAGATTTCTGAAAAATTAAGATATTCACGACCTGTTGATGTAAACATCCTTTCCAATGCCCATTGCCCTGCAGACGTGATTCCATTACTAGTTTACTACCACGTATCAGACTTCCGAAATGGCCACAATATAATTTCCTACTTCCATAAGATAGATATGTAGATCTTAAATAGTTTCACCTTTTGGGACTTTGTTGGATTAAGTATCTTATGTTGGTCTGATAATACATAGATGTATTGGAAACCCCACCCTGCATAAAATGGCCTGAGTCATTCATGCCTACAGTTGTCCAAAACGCACTTATTTGACCCTTATGCTGCTGATGAATAATTTTGCCAATACAAAATGATGCAAAAAAGCTGGAAAATGACTGAAACCCTGGTTAATGGGTTCTCACCTGGGAGTACTCGGGGCGAGCTTTCCATTGAATATCCACAGAGCAGGGTATAGATGGTTTTCAGAAATATTTGCGTCCATGTGCTTTTAGATGAAAGTAGCCTCAGCATTGGAAGGGCTAAGATTTTAAGAAGGTATTTCAGGCTAAATGATATAATTATTTGGATAAGAATGAAGGAGCAAACAACTCTCTTACATATGTGCTTTATACATTATCTCCAACTTGTTATAATGAATACCATTGAATTAAATTATGCTTTTCAATACTAAACTCTAAGAATAAGAAAGTCAGAGTGGAATTGTTAATCTGTATTTGTTAACCTATGCATATGCATGTCTTGTGTGTCACTAGGAGACGGTACTTGGAAGGCGTGGTCTGCCTGGGGCACGTGCAGTTTGACCTGTGGCGGAGGGAAACAGGATAGAAGCAGAGAGTGCTACGGGCCCTTCCATGGTGGTCTCGACTGCCCTGCCCCAGCCTCACAAACCAGAGCTTGCAACAAACAGCCATGTCCCAGTAAGTATGCTATCCATGAAAGATATATGTATGCATGTATGTATGTATGTAAGTATGTATTTATGTATGTTTGTATGTATGTTTGTATGTATGTATGTATGTATGTAAGTATGTATGTATTCTTTATCTATGTATTCTGTATATATGTATATATATATATACATATATATATCTGTATATATGTATATATATATATACATATATATATATATATATATATATATATATATATATATATATATATATATATATATATATATATATATATATATATATATATATATATGTATATATATATAGTATATATATATATATATATGTATATATATATAGAACCTTTCTGTAAAGCTTCACTATATACGAGAAATTCGATCTTTGTTTTTGGTTTATTGTACATGGGAAGTAAGGCCTTTCTGTGATACGTGTACATGTATGATCTACCTGGAATACGTATACTCTTTCCTGTCATATCTTCTGTTTATGAGAACTTCCTTCTTTGTTTTCAGTTAACGGTAAATGGGAGGTGTGGTCCTCCTGGAACACGTGTACCCTGTCCTGTGGGAACGGCACGCAGACCAGAACCCGGGTCTGTAAGGGTCCCTTCCATGGTGGACTGAAGTGCCCGGGCGAGGCCTCACAGACACAGCAGTGCAACACTCACCACTGCCCAGGTATAGCATATAGCAAAAAAACCATTTTATGATCATCTATGTCCAATAACTGCGAACAGCAGTTAACTTTTCGGTTGGTATTTAAACGTCTTTAAATCTGAGACGCAATAGATGGCTCTAAATAACACTCCGGGCTATATACAAGTGGGAGGTCTTGGAGAATCTTGTTAAATGACTATGCGGTATGGCCTAACTTATGAGAAGCTTTATAACACATGAGTATTTTTGTTTTGGTTTTAATAATATTACACTTCATTTGCCACAATGTGTTATATTCAAAAGGAAATATTGGATTACAATACTAGTAGGAAATCACGTTCTTCATTTACCTGTCAAGATAACTTATTCATGTTTAGGGCACCTTAGTCATCAGTACAGACATATATGTTCCTATCTAATGTTCCTATTTTATATTAACCGTCCTTTTACTACTAGTATTTGTTTCTTAAGGATTTTGGTGGACAATTGTAGCACTGTGTAGAGGCTGGGAGTAGAACTAATTCTCTGGTAGAGGGAAGCTAAGATAGATGATCATCGATAAAATAAACGACATATCTGACTCAAGTGTTCTTCTTTCAGTGAATGGCATCTTCGAGAAATGGCAAGCGTGGGACAAGTGCTCTTTGACCTGTGGACGAGGGACCCAGAGACGACGCAGGACCTGCGATGGTCCTTACTATGGTGGACTCAACTGCTCTGGGGACTGGCACCAGGACCAGGACTGCAACACACATAACTGTCCTGGTAAGTAGTAGTAGTAGTAGTATCTTTATTGACGAATTTTTGAGAATACAAAGTACATACTTGATAATAACCAATAATACATATATAATAGGATTAAACTTAGTACGTATAGTGAAACTGAGCACAAATTGATCAGATTTCACAGGCTAGTTTTCAGTGTATATCAAGTTTTAGGAACTGAATTATAATAAGACCTGGTATAGAAAAGCGCAATTTGAACGTGTAATCTACTGACCCCTCTATGTGCCAATAGTTTCCTACTTTAATTCCGTATTGAGAATTATACTACCAGTTACATACTGAACACAGATGTCCTACTTTGAATGGGGAAACAAAATGACATTAAGCGATTTCATCTCTTAAACTTGCTAAAAACTAGTTGCTAACAATTTTTCAATTCTGTTCGGCATTGGGAACTGTGTTCTTCCTCTTAAAATACACTGCCTTTGACTATTCAGCCTTTTCGACTGTCTTTCTAAAACTATCACACGGAGTACACCTTTTCTTAGTATCTGTTAGCACAACCTGTTTTTATGAATTGAATATAACTCTACATATAGTATTCAGATATTATTTGGAAATAAATGAGAAATACGTACGAATGGGGGATGCGTACAGTTGTTAGTCAAATATTTCGTGAAACATTGTTATCAAGATATTCCACCACGTGGATGGATTAAATGTACATGGGTTAAGGTATGTATGTATAACCTAGCATTTTCCCATCCGGATTAAGCATTTGTGCTGACAACACCTCAAATAGAGCATTATCTGAAGAATACTTGAAGAAGCATGATAAACACAACATGGATAGCACCTTTTAGCCAAATATTTTACAAGAGTTGGAACATTAATATTTTACAGTCAATAAATATACATAAATATACATACATTATCGAGGATATTTCCATTTGTGTCGGACTATGCACACGCTGCATATGTGAATGGGTTAAAGTATACTACATGTATTTGCAATTTAAAAAGAAAAACTACGGTATCTCTATTTTCAGAGAATGGCGTCTTCAAGGCGTGGGTGGCGTGGTCGGAGTGTACCGTCAGTTGCGGCGGTGGATCCTCTTCACGACACCGTACATGTGATGGACCCTATCATGGCGGCCTCAACTGTAGCGGCGACTTCTCTCAAACCAAGGACTGCAACACGCACCATTGCCCACGTGAGTAACTAGCGAGAACAAGGCATACTCAATATCTTTATATATGTACATATATATATATATATATATATATATATATATATATATATATATATATATATATATATATATATATATATATATATATATATATATATATATATGTATATATATATATATGTATATATATATATATATATATATATATATATATATATATATATATATATATATACATATGTACATATATATATATATGTATATATATATATATATATATATATATATATATATATATATATATATATATGTATACATATATGTATACATATATGTATACATATTTGTATATATATATGTATATATATATGTATATATATATGTATATACATATGTATATACATATGTATATACATATATATATATATATATATATATATATATATATATATATATATATATATATATTTATATATATACACACACACACACATATATATATATATATATATATATATATATATATATATATATATATATATCTATATCTATATCTATATATATATATATATATATATATATATATATATATATATATATATATATATATATATATGTATTTATATATATATAGACATATATATATACATATATATATATATATATATATATATATATATATATATATATATATGTATACAATATAAACAGGGAGATATTTCAGTTAAAGTAAACATATCGGCCACGTTAATCGACTTCCTTGATTTGTCTCTTTGTATTTAAGGCAATCTTACCCCAAAAGCCCTGTAGAATTTTGGTTGCAATGTTATGTGAAGTTTACCCAGTAAACTTAGGTTAACTATCATACCAACACCAATCCCACACATGTTCTGTGTATAGGAGTCTATTGATGTGATTTGTAGGCAATGGAATATGGAACAGTTGGAGTCAATGGGGCGTGTGCAGCCTAACCTGTGGCACGGGAACACGCAACCGCAACAGGAACTGCAACGGACCATTCTATGGCGGATTGAACTGTTCCGGGAACTGGAATGAAACAGAAAATTGCAACGACTTCCCTTGCCCAAGTAAGTGGATTATTTCTCTTTATTTGAATGAATTTAAAGGCATACTAACGTATTCAAAAATAGTTGCAGAATTTCCTGAAAATCAGGAATGACTTTCCTAATGGTATCCTCTACTAGAATATCATATAGAAAGATGGGTTCATATTACCATTTTTGACATAGGGGGCGCCACTTAGGGGACTCCACTTGCATTGGAGCAGGTTTTGCAAAAAAGTACAAGCAAAGAAAAAATGTTCCAAGAATTTGCTTGGACTTGGCATAATCCTTTCATGAGTAGTCCTCTTCTAAATGAAAAAAGAAAAAAGGGGTTCAGCAGCTATGCTGACTAGATAGGTGGCGCCAAAGTAGCTCTTTGTGGGTAAAACGTGCTAGTTAGGAAGCAGAACTTGCAGGTCTTTTCAAAAATACCCCGCACTAAGAATTTCCTCAAACTTGGCAAAACACATCTTTGGGTAGTTCTTTTCCAAATAAAAAAAGAAAAAAGGGGGGTCACCAGCATAGCTGACCAGATAGGTGGCGCCAAAGTAGCACTTTCAGAGTAAAAAGTGCTGTCTTGGAAGCAAAACCTTGAGGTCTTTATGAAGATACCCCACACTAAGAATTTTCTCAAACTTGGATGAATATTTCTTTGGGTGGCCTTCTTTCATTCGAAAAAAAGAAAAAGGGGGGTCACCGGACTTGCTGACCAAATAGGTGGCGCCAAAGTAGCGATTTATAAGTAAAAAGTGCTAGCTTGGAAGCAAAACTTCCAGGTCTTTACAAAAATACCCCACACTAAGAATTTTCTCAAACTTGGATGAATATTTCTTTGGGTGGCCTTCTTTCATTCGAAAAAAAGAAAAAGGGGGGTCACCGGCCTTGCTGACCAAATAGGTGGCGCCAAAGTAGCGATTTATAAGTAAAAAGTGCTAGCTTGGAAGCAAAACTTCCAGGTCTTTACAAAAATACCCCGCATTAAGAATTTTCTCAAACTTGGAGTAATATCTCTTTGAGTAGCCCTCTTCCAAATAAAAACAGAAAAAAGGAGGGTCACCAACCTTACTGACCAGATAGGTGGCGCCAAAGTAGCAATTTATGAGTGAAAAGTGCTAGCTTGGAAGCAAAACTTCCAGGTCTTTATAAAAATACCCCGCATTAAGAATTTTCTCAAACTTGGAGTAATATCTCTTTGAGTAGCCCTCTTCCAAATAAAAACAGAAAAAAGGGGGGTCACCAGCCTTGCTGACCAGATAGGTGGCGCCAAAGTTGCACTTTATGAGTAAAAAGTGCTAGCTTTGAAGCAGAACTTCTAGGTCTTTACAAAAATACCCTGCACTAAGAATTTTCTCAAACTTGGCAAAATCTATCTTTGGGTAGCTCTCTTTCCAAAAAAATAAAGAAAAAGGGGGGTCACCAGCCTTGCTGACCAGATAGGTGGCGCCAAAGTAGCACTTTATGAGTAAAAAGTTCTAATTTTGAAGCAGAACTTCTAGGTCTTTACAAAAATACCCCGCACTAAGAATTTTCTCAAACTTGGCAAAATATATCTTTGGGTAGCTCTTTTCCAAATAAATAAAGAAAAAGGGGGGTCACCAGCCTTGCTGACCAGATAGGTGGCGCCAAAGTAGCACTTTATGAGTAAAAAGTTCTGATTTTGAAGCAGAACTTCTGGGTCTTTACAAAAATACCCCGCACTACGAATTTTCTCAAACTTGGCAAAATATATCTTTGGGTAGCTCTCTTCCAAATAAAAAAAGAAAAAAGGGGGGTCACCAATCTTACTGACCAGACAGGTGGCGCCAAAGTAGCACTTTATAAGTAAAAAGTGCTAGTTTTGAAGCAGAACTTCCAGGTCTTTACAAAAATACCCGACAATAAGAATTTTCTCAAACGCAAACACAAACAAATAAAAAAAGAAATAAAGGGGGTCCCCAGCCATACTAACAAGATAGGTGGCGTCATAGTTGCTTGAACACTTTGAGTTAGATTTGTCCTTGGCGCACCAATCAGATACTAGTATGATTTACAAATTGCAAAAGAATGTGAAGGGTTCAAGCTTGTAGTAGTCAGGGATTATTGCCAAGATCGACCACACATCTGCTGAGGCTCATCAGAAGAGTGACGATACCCCCTTTTAGAGAATATTATCCTAACTTGTTACCTGCACATGCTCTTCTTCGGAATAATACATTAGTTGTAGAATAGTGATTTTTTTAACTGCATGTGACATGTGACAAATGTTGATCCACCAGATATGCACCCGCCGGTCTCCCTGAACAACCTGGCTGCGGTGAATAGCATAAAAGTTGCGTTCTGTGCATGTTGGTGCGCAACTTTCTCTATAATGCAAATAATACGAGTCTCTGTCTCCTAGTGACGTCACACTGAGAAGAGGTTTGGATAGTCAGGTCTTCACTATGGCTTAGATAAATAAATACAAGTGAAGGCGATACCAGCCGGTCAACCTGAATAGGCTAGCCTCAACAAAAAAACCAAAAGTCGTGCTCTATGCATGCTGGCATATTTCTCTGCAATGTAAATGATACGAAAGCCCTGATTGGTCCTTGTTCCCTCGTGGCCTCAGATCAGAGACCCCTGGCATGTCCAGCCCTTCGCTATAGCGCATATGGTGAAGGGTCTCTTATTTCTTGGTCTTTCATCATACATCCATTCTTTTCTTCATCTAAGACTATAGCCACTAATGTTGATCCACTACCTGGCTGGGGCAAATAGCCCTATAATTGTTATGGTGCCCCTCTTACTCTGTAATATAAACAATACGAGAGCCCTCATTGGTCTTTGTCTCCGAGTGATGTCACAAAGGCCAGATTCGAGACCCCTGAAAGTCAGATCCTTTCCTGTCCTGAAATATCTTGGATGTTGTCTCCATGTCAGGTCTGGCGATTACAATTAACGCCAGAGACGATCTCAGTTGCCAATACTGGCGGGAGTATGTGCGTGGCACATGCTCGAGTGCCAATACTGGCGGCAGTTTGCGCGTGGCACGTGCTCGAGTGCCAATACTGGCGGCAGTACGCGCGTGACACAGCTTTGAACCTGTTTCCCGCGTAGTTGGAGAATGCGCGAAACGGTTGCAATAATCGGCCGTTGGTGGCGTTGGCTATATTTTATGACATTGTCTTTAAGCTAGATTTTCTCGAACAGTGCTATTTTTAAATTCCTGTACATTGTTGCAAGACGTTAGGATATCATTCACTCTTATTCATCTGAAAGCGTTTTATCAAATTAAAAAGTTTAATTACTATCATCGTTACTATACATGTATGTCGTACGTCTTGTATATGAATTCCTTTGGGAACATAATGTGCTGTTCATATGCCTGGTGTTATATTATATGGTATATCATGCACAAAGTGGCGAATAGTGGAAATAGTGGGCTTCGTGTGAGAAATGGCCACCAATGAGAATATTCGTATAGCTTTTTTCTTTTGGTCAATTAGGGAGGGGCTGTGGTGGGATTAGTGTAAAGCACACGCGGCAGCTTCATATACATGTAGTTCTATTGCATTATACTTGCCTTATATAGTAAATGGTATATGGGAAGAATGGGCGTCGTGGGAACAGTGTACACTCACCTGTGGTAGAGGTACCAAGACGAGGCACAGAGGATGCACCGGACCCTTCCATGGCGGACTGCAATGTATGGGAAACTGGAACGAAACAGAACATTGCAACGACTTCCATTGCCCAGGTATGCTCTTAAAGTAAACCATCATGAAAAATGCCGTTTATAATTTCCACCTGTTTAACACTTAAGATTCCTCAATTCTTTTCTCTATTGTTAAAGAAATTATAATCTTATATACTGTTCATCCTGCGACACTGCTACATACATATCTTCCAAAAGCATGTGGCGATATACAATGTTGTACAGTATGTACAGTATATTTGATTATACCTTTTTTAACACTATCAATAGATTGTAAAACCTTAAACGCAATAATGAAGATAGGACACACTAAATATCCTCTTGTCACGGATATTGCAGTAAAAAGCCTAACATCAGATTTCTCTTGTATGTTTTCTTTGTTTGCATTTCCCTTTTTCAAAGGTTCTTATTTACTTTGCGTTTATTATCGTGTTGTTTATACAAAAAAATGTACAGTCAACAAACGTGCCAATAACAAAGTATACCAACGTGCCAAAATACTTTTCAAAATCTCTGCACTGCTCTTTAAACATTAATGACAAACGGCAATGGTGCATGCATACTGAGTAAACTCATTTCAATAAATGTTATTCATTTCCTAATACATAGGGGAAAATATCGTAAATAACTGATATACCAACGGAAGTAAAGCTCTATTCTATTATTTATACTGTACCATTATACAAAACGTTTTTATCTTTGTTCTAATTATTTCTACGCTGAATTGCAATTACCATATGGTACATATTGATATTCTATCAAATTAAAGTTAGGACCTATTTTGTATATTAAACTAATTGCTCTACTTTCAGTGAATGGTAAGTGGGAGTCGTGGTCCAGCTGGAACACGTGTACCAGGTCATGCGGCACGGGCTCTCAGCAGCGCTCACGCCGCTGTGACGGACCTCACTATGGCGGACTCAACTGCACAGGAGACTGGACACAGACACAGGACTGTAACACACAGAGATGCCCAGGTAGTCTCATCAATTCTTTGCTAGTTGTTATGACCAAAGTTTGCGTAGCGATTTCATGATATTCCATGTGAAAGCATACATTGGAAAATATTTGAAGATGAAACATGTAGTAGAACCTAAGCAACAATTGCTTTTCAAATTCGATATGAGGTTCATTTTATATGTTTCATAGTTCCAAAAGACACTACCTTTCAAGCATTTAATGAAACTTTTCACTTTTCCTTTGTCATTGTTAACGCAAATTTAACCTTTTATACTTAGTAGTTAACAGTCCGTGATATGAATCTTTGAAAACCGTTGTTTTTATAGAAGCATGGTGACTGTCATAACATTAGGTCTGAACAAACTAACTTGCTTTGCGTGTACTACCAAATAGGCTAGACACTTTACAATCCAATTAGAAATATGCGTATTGACACTTGGAACATGCTTACTTACAATGGATAACGCAACAAATTTTCATTTACATCTTATTTCTAAAGGGTTTAGAAATATTACAAAAGAAATCATATGGTATTTGCCAGCGATATACATGCAAAAACTAACTTTTTAATCACAAACGGCAATGCTTCAAAAGACATGAGTTCTACCCTCAAAGAACAGTCAAGTAAAGGAATTGAAGTGGCCACTTATTCTCCTCATTAATGTCGTCCAAATATCGAGATAAGATACATTCTATTCTGACCCATTATAATTGTATTAATCATATATAAATCTCCGTGTTTTTCACACCAGTCGATGGACAGTGGAACTCTTGGCAACCATGGTCGGTATGCAATGTCACGTGTGGGGGCGGATCCTCTATGAGAACGAGGCTCTGTCAGAAGCCGGAGTTCGGCGGCCAGGAATGTGATGGAGAAAAGGCGGAAACGAAGACCTGCAATGAACATCACTGCCCCAGTAGGTTAACCACACACTTTCCCCATTCCGCTATTGATACTTATGCTAACGCTAAGAAAGATAGATTAAATGTCGACTGCCATAGGTTGAACAGCAAACAATTCAATTTTAGTTGGATGAAATTTTTTTGGATTTGGATGATGAAACTTTTGCTGTTGTCATATAAAGAAATTCCATGTAAATTTGTATGGGAAGACATTCCATTTTCTATCATATAATTTGGATAAAGTTATGTACTTTTATAAGAATCACCGACTGTATGAATGTGATGCATGTATAAAAAAGAAATTGTATGCACACATGACTTTTTTCTTTCATATATATACACAACGCATACATCAAACAAAAAATGCAAACCAAATATGACGTAGTAGCTTACTGTGTAAATACCAGCGAAAACAAAATAGCGTACTCTTAAAGTAGTTCCTAGTGTCTAACCACATTGTTATATTTAACTTTTCGACAGTTCACGGCTTCTGGGCGAGTTGGCAGAACTGGGAGACCTGCACGACGTCTTGTGGCGGAGGAACACAGATCCGAAGGAGGACGTGCTACGAACCGCAGCACGGTGGCGATAACTGTACCGGAAGTGCTACCGATAATCAAAACTGCAATGAACACCCTTGTCCTGGTAAGAGGATGAGCATGCATGCAAATATTATATATATACATATATATATATATATATATTTATAAATATATATATATATATATATATATATATATATATATATATATATATATATATATATATATATATATATATATATATATATATATATATATATATATATATATATATATATATATATATATATATATATATATATATATATATATATATATATATATGTATGTATATATATATATATATATATATATATATATATATATATATATATATATATATATATATATATATATATATATATATATATATATATATATATATATATATTATATGTATGCATAGTCTATCTATCTAAACGATAATAATGAATTGTATAACAGTTGTAGATAGTAGTTTAATATCTGTAAATCAGCATTTGACAGGTTGCCCAATTGTGACTAAATAAACATATTGTGAGAGGTACTAGCATGGAATATCAATAACTCATGACAATAAATTGTATGTTTCTATATCCTTTTTCCATATATGAAAGATGGAATGTAGCCACAAACTCACGGCAAATTTTGGAACCAAACTTAAATGGACAAGTACTGTTCATTTTCACAATATACTTCCTATCAAATGCTGATATACATGTAAGGATATTGCTGCTGTGGTAACAAAGTACTACTGTAAAGTTCGCGCATGCGCATTGAATACATATTTGCGCGCTTGTGTGGGAGGGGCTGAAGAATCTCGCCTTCCATAGTGAACGGCTACTACCAGACGTGGCAGGAGTGGCAGACATGCAGCGTCACCTGTGGCGGAGGAACGCAACAGAGGAAACGGAAGTGCATCCCCCATCGTCATGGCGGACTTCCGTGTCGGCGACTTGGACCTGACAACGAGAACCAGACTTGCAATGCCTTTGAGTGCCCAAGTAAGTCCATACATTATAAAGATATTTTTTTTCCTGCCTTTAAACATCATACGCTGACGCAGTGATATGATTTCAAACGGTGACGAATGTAACTAATATTGATAAACATTTGATTCCCATTAGACATAAACACCATTGATATATATGTATTGGGAAGAAATTTCATTTTCTACAAAAACTACATCAGGTGCATTTTAGTGTTGGTATTTTATTGCTGATAAATAAATGCTGATACCATTGTCTGGCCATTTGTAACATTTCGAACATCTACAATTTTTTTGTTAAAGATCAAATACTTTTTATTCATTCTAAAGAATATCAACAAGGAATGTCTTTGTCACTAGAGGTAATCGCAACGATATCGCTATCACAACGATAGAATAGGAAAATAAATATAGAAGCTTATGTTTGCATTGTCTAAAAAGGTGTCTTCGCCTTGTGTGTTTGCCACGTGTTGTGTTTGGTGCTTAGGGGATGGCGTGTTTAACACCTGGTCGTCATGGAGCACCTGTACACTCACCTGTGGCAATGGGACCCGGGCAAGATCGCGCACCTGTAACGGACCTTTCCATGGGGGTCTCAACTGCTCTGGAGATTTTGGGCAATCAGAGCAGTGCAACACCCATCACTGTCCAGGTACGCCTACCATTCCTGTGTTCTAATTGATTTGGTCCTGTACGAAATGCTTCATGCATGAAAGAATCGTGGCGTGAAAATATCATGCATGAAAATGAAAGTATTCCTCCAAAATTGTAATGGGTGAGCATTCCATGTCTAAAATAGCTTTCCCATGAAAGTTTCTTTGGCGAAAAAAGATCCCATGGGCATTTTCATGCATTTTCATGCATGGATTAGTTTTTTAGAAAACTATCATATTTTCACAAGTCGTTTCATACCCACAACTACTACATCAGGCAGTTGTATGCCTATTAATTGTTTAAATTTGAAAGTGAAAGGTTTCGGTGCTTTCGATGCGTTTTTTGCTAATGGCCTCATCATTTTAGTTTATGATATCATCATTTTCGTAGTTAAGGTACATAGATGGCGGTCTTTTGGCATTAGTCTATTTATATCTTTCATTTTATTTGTCATATCTGTTTTAATGAATGACGAACTGGATAGAATAATTTTGTTGAAATAGTTGTCATAAGATACGGTACTTAATAATTACTTATTCCTAAAGTTGACCATATTCATGTGACGAATGCTTTCATATTTATTTCCATATTGCATCTAGCTAGACGCCAGTACACTGGGTCTTACGTCATTCATTTGCAACTAATCTGCCTGCTGTAATTAATTGGTATCACACTGATACTGTTTTGGCGTAGCATTACATGACTACACCAACATACCGCTATATACTAGTAGTAGGCGCAGATGAGCTGTATCATATCAATACCCAGGTTTTCTAAACATATCCGTATTTTCCTCCTGGTAGATGCTTTAAGAGTGCAGAATTTTATCATAAGAATAAAATGGGGCATAACAATCCAAGCCCTATATACATGCTCTGTTAACAAGGACAATACAGATATGCCACAATGCAATAAAAAAAAACAGTACAATACAGCACATTGCAATGTACTACATTAATGTGCAATACAATACATACAATATAATACGCTATGTCTTGCAGTGAATGGCGAGTGGAAGCCGTGGTCAGCGTGGAGCACGTGTAGTCTCACGTGTGGAGGTGGGAATCAGAGCAGGCAGAGAGAGTGTTATGGACCTTTCCATGGTGGACTGGACTGTAACGGCGACCATAGACAGACACAGGGCTGCAATGGACAACCTTGCCCAAGTAAGACCCACTTCACAAAAACAAGATACAGACGCATACTTCATGTTTAAATCAATGAAATATTTTTTCATTACAAAATATATATTTGGTTGGCTGAGACACGTTAGGTTTATACCGAACCAACTTATTTTCAATACATCTGCTTCTATGAATAATCTACTAGCATAATTGCGTAGTAACACATGTTGCTAGTTACTTTAAGGCAGTAGGTTTCTCTAGGCAATCCGCTATTCATCTGTAACAACTGGAAAGTCACGATCTATAATTGATATAGCAGAAAAACGGGACAATATTCCAAAATCAAAATTTGAATTACAGATAACAAATTAATAGCGACATGTGAAAAAACAACAACAACAACTGATTTTCAACCTGATTGTACCTACGCAATAGCAAGTAATGTTCTCAAGAGAAAAAATGGATTGCTCAGTATGCTTTCTTTTCTTCTACTAGTTGATGGCGTCTGGAAGCAATGGACAGCCTGGGATACCTGCACCGTGACGTGTGGCGGAGGAAAACAGAACAGAACCAGGGCATGTAGAGAGGCGCGTCATGGAGGGCTGGATTGTGACGGGGTCTCGGTGGAGACGCAGTACTGTAATGATAACCCGTGTCCAGGTGAGGATAGGAGTATTTCATTTGCATAAGCTCACGCATTGAATTAGGCAATTGATTATTCCTCATTGCATATATATAGATTGGAAGGTACCTAAGATTTCAATCTTGGTATATTCGTATACTTGTGGCAGGGAATTATACCTGAATGTAATAAGTTTCTTAACGAACTTTGTATTCACAATGGTTTTGATAATTTGGTACATTCTACCATTTGAGTTGAAATACACGTCTATTTATGAGTATACATAATTATATATATAAATATATATATATATATATATATATATATATATATATATATATATATATATATATATATATATATATATATATATATATATATATATATATATATATATATATATATATATATATATATATGCATGTATAAACATAAAACAGTGTTATTTGTGTGTCGTATACAGTGGATGGCCAGTGGAGCCTATGGAGTCGATGGATGGAGTGTAATGTGACGTGTGGGGGTGGAAGCCATCATCGTTATCGTACCTGCTATGGAGTGGACAATGGTGGACAACAGTGCGAAGGCAATGGACGCCAAGATAAACCCTGTGGAACCATAGAATGCCCAAGTAGGTATCAACAAAACAACTGCTACCTTACTTACTCTCTTCAGTGTGCATACATCATCAGTTTTGTAAATTTTCAGAGCGTAGAAAACAAGTATGCATAGTTTCACTTACGATTGATGCGTTCATATTGTTCTTTGTTGAATATTTACGATGTAGTCTATAACTCCTATTGGTTTATATCTCAAACGTATCATACGTTTCCATGAGTTGAGAAACCTGTGTAAAAACCAGTTTGCCTCTTTGCATACCATCATCATGCCTATTCCTTGCTCGTTTCTCTTTGTTAGTCAATGGTGTGTTCAAGCCGTGGTCCGGGTGGACTCCCTGTACCCTTAGCTGTGGTAATGGTACCAAGTCCAGGGCCAGGGACTGTGAAGGACCCTACCACAACGGTCTCAACTGCACTGGAAACTTCGACCAAACTTTGCCCTGTAACGACTTTCCCTGTCCAGGTATTCCTTTTAATGTCACTAAACATGTGCATGCTTTTTTCACATAACATGGGAGCTTATATAGACATTTTGTACATTAGGAGTCCAGGTAGTTTTGATCCTTTTTTCCGTACGTTATTTTGATAAGCCAGTGTATATCTGTGGGAGACCAGCTCTAATTGTGGGTGATGTTGATCCGTCTAACATACAAATCTATTATAGATATAGTGCCGTATATAAATACATGTTATTTTTGGAATATTTTACACAATATTTCACAAACAAAGAAAAGCCCCCAAAAAGAAACAGAACCTATCTTATGAGCGCCCTTGCTAAGGATATATCAACAACAATATAATTTGTCTAGATATTCTATCATGCGATTTTACATGTTTTTATTTGATGTGAACTTCGAAGTTCATTTTGAGAACATACCGTTGTTTAATTACTACTATTCATTGACGCAATGATAGGAAGCATATCCATTCTCATTACTATTGACTGACAATTATACATCGTTTCAAGGACATGGAAAGTATCTAATTATACTTTTTCTTCAGTAACCTTTAAGGTAACATTTTGTCATATTCCTCATTTTAAGTTCTTACTATCACCTACTCTATTCAGTTAACGGTGAATGGCTACAGTGGGCCAGTTGGGTGACATGCTCTCTATCGTGTGGCGGAGGCAGACGTCGACGGTTACGTGAGTGCTATGGTGTTAATCATGGCGGCGAGAGCTGTACGGGTTCTTCCGAGGACGAGGAGGATTGCAATACACACCCATGCCCAAGTAAGACATCATTAAGTTGGGAAATAAACATGTATGTGCTTCATATACCTGTTTGGTGATAGGTTGTTTTTAAACAATGAAATCATTATTTATTGAATTGCTAAATAACATTCAAACAAACAAGATCTAGGGATCGCACGTATGTATGGAAGTATAAGTATGCTAAACCATCAGTCTAGAGAAAATAAAAAAATGAAAAGAAAATGATTTTTACCCATATCCTTTTTCCGAATGCAAAATTTGAAACAAAATGTATAAACCTTAAAAAATCGTGCCACCCAATTCATTAAACATTAAGCGCCTATACTTAATGAAGTACGTAGTCAAATATCAAGTGATCCTTGTCATTTACTAAAAATCATTGCGCATATACCTATGACCTGTAGAAGAATTCTGTTCTGATCTTTTAAGTCAATGGCGATTGGAAGGCCTGGGGCGCATGGAAAGAGTGCAGTTTGTCATGCGGCGGAGGAATACAGTGGAGGGATCGTGGATGTGAAGGGCCATTTCACGGTGGCCTGAACTGTTCCGGTAACTGGACAATGTCCCAGAAATGCAATGAACATCCATGTCCAGGTATGTACATGCAAGTTTGATGACTTCGTACAAATTAGGCACTTAGCAAACACACACAGATTCGGTTCTGCCCAACACGGTGTATTCGTACAGTGTATCTTGGTCTATTCCCAATTAGGTACCTCACCTCTAACCTAAATGTCACTAATTAACGGTAACAGCTATTTCACACATATCGTGCATTCTTGAAATATGCCTTCTTAACATGTTAAACCTATAGCTAAAATTCGGTATTTACATAATGCAAATATCAAGTAAATTTGGAAATTAACTTTATAATAAGTATCGATATGGAATTCTATCACACTATTGCAAAATAACAATTGGCAGGCTTGTTTTCTTTTAGCAATTCCATCTTGTAATATGCCTTAATATTGGTAGTTACATTTTTGGAATGCGGAAGCGACCTAAATTCATGCATATATTACAGACAAAAAAGGTAGGTAGTAAGTATTGTTCGATGAAATATATTTTAATATTTCATATGTTTCAGTGAATGGCGTGTGGAATACATGGGGTACGTGGGGAGACTGCAGCCTGTCTTGTGGTAACGGGACCCAGTACCGTAATAGGACCTGTAACGGTCCCTTCCATGGTGGTCTTGACTGTGCCGGTCCCCATACGGATTATCAGCAATGCAATACGTTCCATTGCCCAGGTAAGCAGCATAATAGTGAATTATACCTACACCTGTCAGGGCCGATCTCCTGTCTCATCTCAAAATCCAACTCATAAGAATGTAAGATCATATTGCACATGTGACAGGTGCCGCTGGCTTTCCATTGATGATATGCTAATGCTGTGATTTCTTCTAAGCAACAAAATAAACACTAGAGGGCTACCTCAATGGCTGGGTGGTCTAAATCATTGCACATTGGTTGCTCCCTCCCCACTACATGGGTTCAAAACCGGTATGAGGCGTATAAGAAGATTGCTAGAGACAGACTAGATATTTATTTAAATATTTACTAAGGATTTTACCATTATCAACAGCTAGGTAAGCCCTATATCTAGTTATAACATAAAACACAAACGTGACAATTATCAAAATATCCGAATTTGATATTACAACATCCACTTGATTCCGTAAATGTCTACAGTCAAGTAAACACAAAATTGCAATACGGTTTACTTCGCATTTTCATAATAAAATGATTTATACGAATGTCCAACCTGTGATGTTGCAGTAAATGGCGTTTGGGACACGTGGTCAAGCTGGGACGCATGCAGCCTGAGCTGCGGTAAGGGAGAACAATGGCGGAAGCGGAAGTGCATAGGACCTTGGCATGGCGGACTTAATTGCTCCGGGAACCACAACGAGTCTCAAGCCTGCAACACACATCCTTGTCCCAGTGAGTGACATTCAATACATCATAATGTACATAACCAGAGGCACCCTTGAAGATATCGAATGGATACTAGATATTTTGGATATTCCTAGATATCTAGATAGTAAAGATAAAAAATACAATACAAACAATCAAATAATGATAACGCTATCATGTTACAACGTTATTATTATTATTTGATTATTTGTATTGTATTTTTATGCTAATGGCATAGTCAATAAACATAAATGCATGCAATGATAGTATAAGGATGATATTTCTTGATAATTTAGCATGTAAATTCTCAAATATTCAAATATTTTAAGGAGAATCGTCGTCATTCAATATACATTTCTTCCTCAAATAAGGTTCAAGGATATACGCACCCAACACGCTGAAAGGTTTGATAACTTCATTCATATTCCAATGCGAGAAAGTGGTGTCTGAAAACATAAGAACACCTTTCAAATGCGTAATAAACTGATATCTATTTTTGCATGAACCACAACATGTCATTATATTCCCTTTGCAGTCAATGGCATCTGGAAGACGTGGGCCGAATGGGGAGCTTGCAGTTTGTCTTGTGGCGGAGGAATACAGTGGAGGGATCGCGGTTGCAATGGGCCCTATCACGGCGGCTTGAACTGCTCTGGAAACTGGACAGATTCACAGGAATGTAACACACACGAATGTCCAGGTACGGTGGTCCAGAAAAATATATTTACTGTTGCGTAACAACAAGTTTGTCAAAAATCTTCTGTTGATGTCAATTGCCAATTCCATTCTGTGCATATATCAGGTGCATTTCAAAAGCGTAACTTACATATTTCCACTTTGAACACATGTTAAGGTGCTTCAGTAGGGGCTTAAAGAGTGTTAACCGACTTCCCTAGAATACAGCCTGTATCAGGCTGTATGCCCATCATATCAGAGGGTCTATATAATTCATAGGTGCAGAGCACGAAGACACCCAACCTGCATAAAAACCATAACACTAAACTGCTGGATAGTGCAAAACAAACGAAAATATTGATCAAAATAAAGGGAAAATTACAACATCCAAACGTTTAGATTTGACGACCAAATTATGCAACAGTAAGGTTTTTGAAATCCAATGTGGGTTTGTTTGTAATCATACCCACAGGCATACCGCAAAATAAACTCATATCATGCTGCCAACTCTATACAGTTCATGCCTGAAGTGACCAAGTGTAGTATAATCACTGATTCGGTCGCCATTTGCATTACCTGCACTGTCGTACGACACGCTACATCACTCCATACTCGAGTAAACGAATGCTTCACTATTCACTATTGTGGTATGCCTGTGCACAGTGATGTAACATACATCATACGTCAATAAAACTGGAATTTCGAGTTGTTGTTTATCTTAAATTTCCAAAACAGCACACGTGTGTATTAGGTTGGTGCTGCCATCTAGTGTTTCCACTGTCAGTCACTTGCGTTCGTTTTATGCAACAGTAAACCAAATGTTGTTTGACTATTAGACTCCAGGTTGTTTGACATTGCGAGTGACCTACTAGTATTTGCTTAGGATGCGCACACAACGGATCATTTCTCCTGAATCTCTCTTCTCGTATTTGATTTTTAACCACTCCAAATTATTTGATGCAGTAGATTTCAATGTTTAAAAAATTAGAATGATATTATATGTGACCCAAAATAAACTTAGGTTCGGCCGTACAATAATAGGGCTTGGAAAAGAAATATTATTTCATTTATCTACGGTTCTTATACGGTTGTAATTAATTTCGACCAACAGTTCTCTTTTGAATATTTTTACAATTGCTCTGATCACAAGGTTATAAGCAGGTCAGTATTCAGGCTCACTGGCATGAATGTGTTGAAAAAACGCGCCCTGGCTTACAATTGGAATGTCTGCGGTCGAGACGGCTGGACTTCGTCTGCGGCCAATTGAAAAGAGATCGTGGCCCCCCCCGTGTACTGAAGCACCTTAAGTTTAATATATCGCTGGTTTTAGACTCAACTATTTCAAAAATATATGAGATAAAATGTGCCAGACACAAACAGTGCACTTGGATAGATCTAGAAGTTACCTTGAGACTTTACCACATTGAATACAATACGCGATCATCCTACTAAATCTAGAATAGGGTAAAACTACTAGTTACTGATCCGTCAACTAATTACATAAAATTGTCCGCAAGCGCCAAATAATTACTCAACCCTTCAATCATTAAATCAGGCTAAATTCCAATATGTTCAATACATAATCCATACACGGTATTTTGATTTGAAATAGAGCAAAAGTGAATGTAGCTCTCATCGTTGAAGAGGAGACTATTAACCCATTAGCACTCAGAGCAGCCGAAAGAGGCCTGACAATTTTGGATATATTATACCTACAAATGCATTATATTGAAAACATTTGAAGGAGAAATGTTTATCAGAAGCCAAAC
>OZ012684.1:18531930-18553293 GCA_963942565.1 Maea johnstoni | reverse complement strand
CATATATATTTATACATATATATTTATACATATATATATATATATATATATATATATATATATATATATATATATATATATATATATATATATATATATATATATATATACATAAGTATATATATATATACGTTTATATGTGTGTATATATATATATATTAATATATATATATATATATATATATATATATATATATATATATATATATATATATATATATATATATATATATATATATATATATATATATATATATATATATATACTTGAATCACTTATTTTCCATATAGTGTATGTTGAAAAAGCTATTAAGGGCGTATAAACTGCATCCTTAACCTATGTAAGGTACTAAACAAAACGATGAATTACATATGCAGTATTACATAAATCATCATTTTTTTTTTTTTGGTCAAGGTTTGGCTTTATCAGGAATGAAAAAGTGACTATAAAATCCTAACCGAAATCCAAACAGCTATTTGCATCTTTTTTCCATTTCGCATACATATAGTGGCCAGAACGTGCTCAGAATGGAAAGAGAGAGGCTTGACAGAGAACTATGTTGTGAACATCGACGCGGATGGATTTTCAGGGCCACACACCCCATTCAGCGTGTACTGTGACATGGTTGCATCCAACGGTGTTGGGGTCACAGTTATTGGTATGAGCTTTATAGAACCTTAACTAATCTTCATCACAGAATGGTAGTTTTTAGCGAATAGACTCGTATAAGTTAAGTATTTGATTTCGAATACATACAATGGATTATCATCATTTTCATTCCTTTATTATTCCTTAATTTATTCTTTGTTAAATCGTGTACATGTATGTTGATATAGAGTATGTGATTACAAAAAAGCTGTCAAATACATGGCTAGAATTTTTTACAAGTGTTAATGTATCATATATCAGTGAATACATCAAACGAAGGTTAACTATCTACTTACAGGACATGACCACCTTGCCAGGAGAACTGTTACTGGCTTTGAGGGCAGTGGCGAGTTTTCCTTTGCTCTCAAGTACAACAGCACAGCCCCCACTGAAGGCCTCGCAGCCCTGGTGGACAGCTCCATAGAATGTAAGCAGTTTGTAAGGTGGGACTGCAAACAAGCCGGTGAGTATATGTCCAGTATATTCTACATATATTTTTTATTGTAATATCGGACAGAATCATACCTTAGGGTGTCTATTGGACCTAGAAGAAATCTCGTTTTGAAAGGATAATACCGCCAAGATTGTTAATAACAGCACATAGCATTGGTTGACAAAGTTGACTTTGGTTGACGAACATTTCTCTGGTGTTAACACGTGGTTTGTGCCTAAGATGTATATGTTAGGTAAACAGTTCATAGAAATGGGACTGCAAAGACGAACGTAGAATTCCTCTATATCTATCTAAATGTATAGTTGGTAAAGGGCTTAGGTGCAAAAGCATGCCTGGTAAAGAGAGAGAGAGAGAGAGAGAGAGAGAGAGAGAGAGAGAGAGAGAGAGAGAGAGAGAGAGAGAGAGAGAGAGAGAGAGAGGGGTACACTATACTAGTATGTTGATGTATGATCATTTATATTTTGAATCTATTATGTAATCAATCAAGGGATAGCTTAAAAAATCCATCAATCGAGATAGAGACCAAGTTACATCCAATCGTACAGAGCTAGCGTCGTTTCTGTCTATAACAGCAGTTATATCTGTAACAGCAATAGTTATGCCTTCTCTGTCTATAACCGCAATGGTATGCCTTCTCTGTCTACAACAGCAATCCACCACCCAGAGAATGTAGACCTGACCCTGACCTTCGTAATGAACCGAGACTTCCGTAAGATGAACACGTGGGGATCTGCACCTCCCAATTCCAACCAGTGCTCCTGCGGTGCCACTCGCACATGCGCAGACCCATCCAAAGTCTGCAACTGTGATCTCAACGATGACGTGTGGCGATTTGATGAGGGATACGTCACACACAAACCTGATTTACCTCTCACCTTCTTCGGAGCTGGAGACACTGGTAAGTAGACCTAAGAGTGTGGCCTCTACATGTACCTTAATGTATGTATGTATATTTATTGACTACGCATCAGCGTAAAAGATAAAATGATACAACTAGTAATGACAAATAGGAAGTTCATCATCACTATATCAGATATATGCCACGCCTCTTTTGTATTCGTTTTAACTAATAATGCAGCTACCTAGTTTGATTTTAAATGTGACGGGAAATCAATGAATGGAAATAATTTACTTAAATATTAGTTACTAATCTTATTCTGCAAAAGAAAATCATCGACCATTGCTTGATAAGTCGATTGTTAGATTTAAGATATATATCAATACTTTGGAAATCTGTCATAATGCGTATCCCAACGCTTAGGTAGTAAATGCCAGGCATAAGCATTTTAGTGTCGACTGAGAAAAGTGGTCCAAACCATGCTTCATAAAACATTGATCTGATTGTATCCCGGATGATGGACGTGTAGGCCGTTTTTAGCGAACATACTTGCAAATAAAATAGGCTTAAAGTGGTACCTAATAATTAATAACAAAATTATATCGCAGCGTGTTTTCCTTTGCATTTATGATAAAAGTTGAGTTTAATGTAGGCATTTGAAAACGATTTTTACATCTAAATTTACCACATATCATCGAGGTGGCATGCACACAGCCTATTTCATGAAGTAAGTTATATGAATATTGGAAAATATTTTCCTAATCTGCATTGAATCACTTGTATCTGGTGTGAATATAGTTACATGGTCTGTCCATGGTGAATATAAGGCTTTTGTTTGAGTCGTTTGCGAAAAAAATAAGAGTTACCAAATCGAGCAGTCCAATACTATCTAATATGTAATATATTGTCTTGTTTTGCAATTAAAATAGTTCCATATGTGTCAGACCATGCAAGGGCTTGAGGTGTAATTGGGTTTCATATACTTCGTAAGATATAGTTTCGTAAATATTTACAGGTACGACTAAAGGTTGAATTATCAATATTTTACCACTTAATTGGTCTCATAGGGTAAATGATACTGTATAAATGGGGTGCATTGCAGCTCAATGTTTGATTCAGGTGATCATTCAATATAATACTATACTAGATCCTATGCCAACGCATCATTCCGTCATTGCCGGTCACTGCACTTACTTCAGGTGAACTTGTATATGACGGACTCAATGGGACCAGGAAAATTGGTCCGTCATATGCAAAATTCGTCGTATACATATGACGAATACTTGATATGCATCGGACTGGGACCAAGCATATCGTCCGTCATATGCAAAATCCGTCGTATACATATGACGAATACTTGATATGCATCGGACTGGGACCAAGCATATCTTCCGTCATATGCAAAAATCCGTCGTACAGTGGTCCGTCATATCCAAGTTCACCTGTATATCAAATGAATCTTGCACTCCAATATTTCATGCTTCCCTCTATTGTATTCTCCCTAAACTAGAATAAGATTGTGCATTTGTTGTGGGTGTTTAAATGTTGAACCATTACCATATGTGGTAAGTTAGGACAATGATTAATGCCAAAATGATTACCACTAATTTTGTGTATAAGGTAGGTTTGTTTGGAATGGAAATTGGTCACACATTTTTGCTATTTGCTAACAGTTGCTTTTCCTTAGCGAAGTTGTTAAACTGATGTCTTTGACTCTAAATGTGCCAAGCCTGCCCTTACGATATTACTCTGTACTAAAGGTGAGGAGGGTGAAGTTGGGAAATACACCATTGGTCCCCTAATCTGCTGGGGAAAGCTTCAGGACCAGGCACCAAGTGACGGAGCAGGAGCTTACGACTTCTACTAGCGACCCATGTAGTCAGTTCGATTGGATTTCAGATTTGTCTAAATTTACCATACCCGTGCGCACCATACACAGTCCCAATATTGCTATATCTAAACACTCCTAGCCTCTCAGTAATACTATTTTACCTTTCAGAGCCTTTCATCTGAAAATCATTCACCTTCTATCACATCAATTGCACTGCCAGCAGGCCCAGTGTCTGTCCGGAAACTTGACCTCATTTTTCTGTCCGGAAAAAATTGACCCCGTTTTCCGGAAACTTGACCTAATTTTCTGGTAGTAAACTTGACCCAGTTTTCTGTCCGGAGACCTGTGTAGACTTCAGTGCCGTGGTTCAAACTAATGAGCAACACAAAACAAAACTGTGTTAGCTCAGAGAAGCCAATGCTTATTTCAAGTGCAGTAAACCATTTTGTACAAAAGAGTAACACCGGTAAATTATTTATGCATTTATGGATTGTGCATACATACGATAAGTGTGAACGGGAACACCCCGTTTCTCCGTCGCCATTCTTATTAATTGCAACACTGTCTAAACTAGACATACTACCTCAAACTTGATTATGTACAACTTCAGCAGATGTGTCTCTTTTTCAAATTCGTAATTGTTCAGCAGCATTAAGAAGAAGCCGGCAATGTGAATGTTTTGAAAAACACCTTTTGGTCAAACAGAAAACTGAAGGGCAATGTTTAATAGTAAAAGTATTAATGCGCGATCACTACCTGAAGTGGTATTAACGTTATCCTGAGGATTGCTGCCGGGACTACGGAGTAGGAGCCATACATTAATTTCTCGAAAACATCGCCAGTGCTATGACACTGGATGACATAATGCTGTTAAAGTACACATGGCGATGTGGCAGACCTTAAACCACAGCAGTAGCTGAAATGTGTTATCGCCATAAACCGTTATATCTAATAAAACCGTGATACTTCGTGCCATGTTCCCTTAAAATGAACCAATATATCTAACAAATTACCAAACCTAATTTGCTCGGATAACAAATGAACTTAAATACACCGTTTGACTTTGTTACGATAATATATGAATTATCCAAAATGAGAGTCCTTTGTTTTGATTTAAGTAAATCCACGGAATCTTGCCACTATTCATTAAACAGTTTACATATTCTTTGGCAGTGAACTTGTAAAGTTGTGCTAACATATATTTGAGTCTGATTTTTTATCCGATCATGTTTTTGTGTAAATGCAATTTCAGTAGTTATCCATGGAGAGTTATAGGCATTCATTTATAAACCTATGACTGTCTTGTAAACCATTGTTCTCCTATATCTACTTTGAAGAACATCCCCCGGATTCCCAAAATAAATTGCGGCTTTTTTACTTTTTGAGGTTTTGACGCTACCTGATGTATTTACTTTACTATATGAAGACTCTACTTTCCTTTGTATTGAATGACGCCATTTCTTCCCTAGGCGAACGGAATGTCGAGGAAGGTGCTATTCAACTCGGTCCGTTATTGTGTCAAGGGACCGACCATAATATGACTTTCGGTCATGCGACTACTTTTGACCCATCCGCATAGTAGTAAGATTATATTTTGTCAATCCGCGTTACTATATCCTATACATGAGGAATAATCCGGCTATACTTACAACATAGTCCGACCCAAAATTAAACGAATTACATTGAATATTAAAAACCGTAATTTATGTTACTTAACTTCGTGCCGACGTTATTTGTTAGAAATATCTGCAAAGGGATTCTATCCTCTATCGCAGGCACGATCCCACATGCCGAATATTCGCTCTGTCACCCGTAGTTCTCCTAGTATCCACACTGATCCGTGCGCCGTGCGTCATCTAACATTACTAATCGTTCTTCGTTTCACTCGCCGTTCTTGCATAGTCACACGTAAAATAGCCGTTGTGCCATGTCAGTGCTAGAGTGTTTGATACGTTTACCATGAATAACCAACTTAACAAATACGTGTGTGCTGCATAATTTCAATCACCCACACGTGTGATATTATACGAAGCGAATTGAAATGTTCCTTGAGTATAGGTGTACCTGTTCCTTTACATATCATTCGGTGTCAACGACAAATTAGATTTCAAACGTTTAACGTCACATGGTTTGATTGAGTTCATGATCTGTTTTAAAAAAAATCTTTAAGTTAGCAAAATGTCATACAATTTTGAAAGTGGCACTTGAAAAATGTAAAGGAACCGCACACATTAATCCTTGGAATCCCATTCACTTGTTTGACCTTGACATCAATTGTACCGTGCGGTTCCAAGCATGGGGTTATCGCTATAGAGTGCGAAGACATTTAGAACAACATTATGATACATGATATATATATATATATATATATATATATATATATATATATATATATATATATATATATATATATATATATATATATATATATATATATATATATATATATATGTATATAATCTAACTGCTAGGAACTCACAGATTCACAAGTGGTTACCTCACATGTTTATGGTGATTAGTATTCACGCGTGTTTTGCACAAGAGTGACACTGTAGTACCTAAAACAACCTAAACTGCACTGAGGATATTTGTGCGAACTTTATTAGCGCAGAGTGAACATATCAGTTGGATGGAATCTTATTTTTCTCAGTGTAGGAGTCGGACGTTTCAAATATAATTTGTATTGATAAGCCTCTATTATAAAATGCCAAATTATGTATTGGTAGGAAAACAGACTTTTAGTGATATTTTCCCAATGATAATCAAGCCTCCGAGTAATTACCAAATTACATACACAATTAGCGACTCAGTGCATTGATTTGTAATGATTTAAGATTAGCATATATGGATCAATTACATAACAAACAATTATAAATAACTTACTAACCTTGTTCATTTTCATTTTCCCTTGTTCTTGAGAGACGCAGATCTGACCTAAATAAATCAACGAGGTCTGTGCGATATGAATGCCATTACAATATTCTCACTTAATTTATGTACTGTCTATATCAACATGTTTTGTCCTTTAAACAGGTGGTAGAAACGAATCTGGCCTTTACACACTAGGACCTCTGCTATGTTCTGGAACGACATCCAAGAAAAAGAACTGACACTATACACCAAACTATATCGTTAACTTCAAATTATCTACTTTCCACAGTTACTATTCATCATCGAGACGACGCACATTCAGTTATGATGTGCAATATTACTAATTGAATCTAATCTACTGCAGCAGTGGTGTGTCACCTACATATGTTTATCTAGTTTACAATTGAATCCTCACATTTCCAATGTATAACTCTTCAGAAAATACGTTGTTTTTATGTTAAGGGTGCATCCATGAATGCGAGTGTTACATGGAATTGCTACTGTAATCACGCAAAGAAATAGCTTTGGTATCAATCATGGATATTCAAAGCATGAGTTATGCAATTAAAATCAGAAAACGATAGAGAAAGGCAGTAAGAATGAAGCAAACATACGTTCATATTATGGTATCTTTTGCTACATCCCAAATATGCATGAAACAGTTTACACTTACACTAAGGTTTTTCTTTTCAATAATAGCAATTATTATGTATTCCAGTATGGTTTATATCAATTAAAACTCATCGATACTTTGGCATCATGCCATCTTTTAGCTGCCTAAATGCATCCAGTATTACTAACTGTATAAACTATATTTTCTAAATTTTCGTTTGATAACCATTGGCCTTGTTTGATCTATTATGACAATGATGATTCGCAGTCTTTCGCATCACCATACCTCATAAGTAAACGATCAGTTGATGGTATGCATTCATTTCACTCACTTACATCTGCAATATTTACATGAGGTTTAACAACAAATTGTAACTGTTTGGCTAACACGCATCATACTTTATTACACGTACTTAAAATATATGCAATTGCAGTGTAATGGTTAACATAAGCCTTAATATTTATCTCTCACGAATTAGCCCTTAATGCAATTTATTTAAAAGTTTTGCTTATGATTAAACAATCTTATAGCATGAAAACATTTCATAATTGTATCTTTGATCGCTGATGAAAAGTGTGCCTTGTTCATATTGAGATTTAGTAATTTAAAATCAAACAAAAAATCCTAATCCGATGGGTTTCCCTAATTGTTGTCCCATATCTTCATGCATTTAAGAAAAACAAACGACCTTCATCGACCCGAATCATGTTGAAATGTGTTTTAGGAAAAATATTCATGCAACTCAAAGTCTTTATGGGTATCAATACTAGTCTACATTTGGAATGTCTAAAGAGTCTCTTCCCTCAAAAAAATCTTTTCAAAAATCTTTTCAAAATTAGATGGTATGTACCGATTTGCTCAAGTTCCAATAAAACTAATGAACACAAATTATGTTTGTTGTTATCTATTACACATGGAATAATATTCATCTTAACCCTTATGCTGCTGGTGGCTAATTTTACCAAAACAAAAATGACCCAACCCCTGGCATATGGGTACTCATCTGATAGTGCTCAGCGAGAGCTATCTAATGAATACCAACATGACATGGTTTAGATGGTTATTAAAAATCTTTAGGTCCATGTGCTTTGGACGAAAGTAGCCTTAGCACTAGAAGGGTTAAGGTTGCTGGTGGGGTTAATTTGTGATGTATACATATGTCGAAGCCTACACCCTTTCCTAACAATTAGCCTAACTGTGACTGTCTAGATCATTACTCAGCAGGATAAAAGACTATCTATCACAGAAGCTCCCATAGGCTTGTACCACACACAGGAAACTTGGCCCTTTTTCTATATCGAGATTCACCAAAACATGGTCGCATCAAGCAGGCATTTTGGTTATCAAATGTTCACAGATTTGGATGATTTTTTTTTTTTTTTTTTTATAAAGGGTTCGCCATCCCTTTTTTAAGGGTGGGTTAGACATATAAGAAGGAGAGTTTTTTGTATATGCAGACGACACAGATAGCATGAATGATGAGATGAAATGAATATGAAACTCTTCAAAGTAATCACTCCCTGTAATTGGGCGACAGACAATAAAGAGTACGAAATGAAGGTTTTCGGTGGTTGCCCCAGTTTATAGAGGAATCGAACCCCTACTCGCCCCGGCCTGGGATTGAACTCTGGACCCCATGCCTCCCAGTACTCAGGCCGGCAATCTTGCCACTGCGCCATTGAGTCTGGTCCTGATTGGTTGATTTTGATCTACATGTACGTGTAGGTAAGAGTATTTCGAAAGGAAAGATATCACAGCTTTATCCGATCTTGACTTTGTTCAAATGTATGGAATCGAGAAGTCGAAAATTCACTTTATTCTCATTTTAGAAAAAGAGATCTTCTAAATTAAATCGATATAAATCTGAAAGGAGTATTTTTAAAATGTGATACGCTTCCCTCCGTCTTGATCTTTTCTCTACATTAGTACAATATGAAGGTCTCGCTCTATAAGTGTTGATAGGAGGTCTGTTTGGAAATAGTGTATGTTTACAGTCCTTAGCCCAAAGACCTGACAACCGCCTGGGAGGTTACTAGTACTTTGGAGATGCTTAATGTCTTAGGCAATACATACTGAAATCAATATATTTGGCTGAAATGTCAAATAAAAGCAGGATAGAGGAAAAAATGAGTACACGAAATTATCCCCATAGGCTACATGTACCTTAAAAAGTGTTTAGGACACACAATTTATTTACGCACTTATTTACGTTATCCATCCTAAACAGTTGTACTCACAGCGTTATAAGACATCCCAATTAATAGGACCCAGATGTTTATGGCAATTTCACGGTACATTTACGTTCTTTGGGATACGAACCTCAGGCTGGCAGGATTCTTCGAAGGTCTAAACCAAGGTGGAACAACCATCGATTGATAGATAGAGACATTCAAACCGAATATGGTTGAATGTACAGGGTTCATAAATTGATAAATCCCAAGTTGTCTACCTCATCTAGACGTACAGTGTGTGGTATACCCCACTCGATGTTTTATTTCGGAAGATATGGCTGAGGTGTTAACAAGGTCTAAAATAAACAGAACAATTGGGATGAGATTCGATGTCAGGGATAGGGTTGGGGTGCAGACACCCATGCACGGAGACTACCCGATTAACACCAGAAGGAGAAAATCGCTAAAGGACCTGTTCTGGTTTACTATAAAAATTACCCAATTTTTGCAGGTTTCATGAATTTAACCAAAATTCATATGATCCTGTAGCTGATGTATTGCTTGTTCATAATTGCTAACATTTTCCCCAACCGTCACCCTGGATGTTGCATATGACCACTCTCACGTGACATGTGTCAGCATATTTGCATTGACTCATAGTTCAGCTATAACTGTACCCAGTTGATAAAAAAAACTATTTTATGGGTAAACTATGATGATGTTGGAGGAGATCCAGTAATGACATTTCATAGAAGGCTGTACTTATGGATTTTGATGACAATCAGAAATTTTCAATGAAGTAACCTTGACCTATGACATTCTACAAAATGGCTGCCTCCATGCCTACTAATGCGATTTAAGCCTATGTGGATATGTTTCCAAATAGTAACTTTGCCCACCGAGCGCGTTCAAATGAGATTTATATGTTATGTGTCATTAATAAATACAGATTATGTGAATTTCATTTGAACGCGCTCGCTGGGCAAAAGGGTGAATTCTGTGATTTAGTGACCCTTGGACACTTGTATAAAATTCACCATACACGATAGTTCAAAAGAGCATATGCAGGGCACTCACAAAAACAAAACTCGATTGATAGTTTATTGTCCAGGAAGGCCTCACACTGTTACTATTTTCGGTAGGTAGGTGTGGTTCAGTCAGACACACCATGCGGCATGAAGTGAAAAAGCTCAATGTGATTGTGCCAAAAAGTACAATGGGCAGATGTGCAACCAGTATTTACAAACATTTTAAATAGAATGACTTTTTGTTTCTTACCTGTGAGAAGTGGATATGCTGTTGGTATGCCTCATTGGTTATAAGTACAGTTGTACTAGCATTGTTATTTTTCTTTTCAAGCTTTTAATAGTATATATTTTGTGAAAACTGTAATATCCGTAATGTTTTTTAACATATCCTCAAAAAAGAAATGTGGTATCTGGTGACTCTTTTCGTGTTCTCTCCTTGCATACATTAGTTAAGGAGGGCTGACATTCATCATAAAAATTATTTTATAATGTAGTTAGCAACAATGTCAATATCATGTACCTGTGCTAATCTCATATATTCTCTCAAATTATGATCTGGTAATATGTACATGTGTTATTTCATCTCGAAATGTGATGGACTGAACTGTGGTTCTTTACATTTCAATTATGATCGAGCATTCGTTTTACTTTTTCATATGCTACCTCGCATCAAGGATGTTGACAGTATTGAACCTATATGAAAACTTTGTTTTATCATTCCGCATCGTATATTGAGTTCAGAAATATGCTGATGAAAATAAACCATTTGTTCATGAATATTTCTTTTTTCCAAACTTGTAATATTTTGCTCATCTATGCACCCAATCTTCAAAAGCCTCACCCCCCAACCATGAATAACATTTTCATGCCAAAAAGCATTCAGTGTACTTACAATGAGTGTGACTATCCATTTCTATCATCAGAATGCCTGTAATTAGGGATTTTTGAAATTGGATATTTTATATAGTAAACTAGAACCGGTCCTTTCCACTCGTCTATGTAAGAGATTCTAGGTCATAGACTTTTGTATAGCTATTGCTAAATATACAAGAATAGAAAAAATCATGTGGTAAAAAGTTTATTATAACATAAATAGTATAGCGGACGGCAATTTTCAAACAAGGAGAACCTTTCATGAATATGTGTTTATGTATAAATCATCGCGGGCACCTCCACATTCGTTTATATGTGAATATACACACAGTCATATTCCTACATAAATACATGAGTAAATACACACAGCGTAATAATGAAAATGCTGACATACTGTCATTGAATATGTATGGTACGAATTGACATTTTTTTTTATAAATATACAATGTACATATACTATTGTTTCAAATATCACGTGACGATCGTTAACAGTACATATCATTGAATACTGAGGTGGTATTGTTATTAAAGATATGGAGGTAGTTATGAAATTCCCTGATGCACATAGCGAGTATCATTTACATTCCTTTTAGGTATGCCCTTATATGTCGCCTCCCCCTGCTTATTTGTTTAGCATTTTCACATATCCGTACCATATATAGAAATAAAATGAAACTGGCCATAGCTTATGGTATAAACGCCAGATCAGTTATGCAATGCTGATATCACTGTGGATAATACCTTGCTTTCTCCCAGTGGACATCCGTTTATCAATATATTTATGTACTGTATGTGTATTCTGTGCTAAATAGAGTCCAATCTTGCAGTTACGATTAACCAAATAGTTCTAATCAAAAACTTGCAAAGCCCTCACAAACAAATAATCCATAAATATCACAGGCATCTTTCTCATTACACTGCAGAAGACACACGAACACTTGAATATATCTTATAAATGGTAACAGATTACATGTCTTTATCTAGCATTGACACAATGCGTTTGTTCATAAGATCCAGTGATTGTGAGATGTGTGTTAATGTTCTCTGCATTGCAATCAACTCAGTCCGTTCATCTGAGAGATTATCGACTCCGCTTTGACTGTTATATCCCAGGCTATTTTCAGAGGCGGCAGTGCCCAAGTGAAAATCTCCCATTGAAAAGGCAGAATTGTACTGACTTGTATGACCGTTAGAGTATGACATAGCAGGCGAATTAGACTGTCGACTCTCAAGAAAATGTCGTTTTTGCTTTTCTTCTTTTTGCTCCTTTATGAACAGGTCTTGTCTGGAAAAGAAGATATAAACATTGTGAAATGCTTCTTACTGGAATAAGATCACGGAAATATGCTACAAAGGGTCATGGAATACATCGAGCAAACGATTGTCCTTGATAATCCAAAAGAAAGATTGATTCCTAGTGTTAATAATCGGAGAGGCTTAACAATCTATCAAACAATACTAGGCACATATTTCATCAGAATTGGGTACCAAGTCTGTTTGCATTAAACAACTAATTCTACACACACACACACACACACACATACACACACATATATATATATATATATATATATATATATATATATATATATATATATATATATATATATATATATATATATATATATATATATATATATGTATACATATATATATATATATACGTATATATATATATATATAATATCATATCTGTAGGGGCATATTTGTTTCGATAATAGCTATTTCATTACCATATTGGTTTTACTAATATGCATTTAAAACAAAGTTTAACGCTTCAGTTCACAGTTTGATTAAGATATACATTACTTACTGTGCATTTATTGTCTTAAGAATTGACATCTGATTTTCCTGTGCGCTAATTTCGGATTTGATCACGTAATTCTCCATACAATCATTCAGAAATTGGCGAATTTTCATCCTGTTGGCATTTGAATATTTCTGCGGTTTCTTATAGGCTGAAAAAGAAGAGAACTGAATATTTTCATACCGCTCGTTGTGCCATGTACGATCAACATGGACATTGCACTTACATGGGAACAACATTCTACAGACTACAACGAAACCAAGGCAGGCATATCACACTAGACTGTGAAATGGAACATTCAAATGCGCTTTAAATATACCTTAGTGACGTTTGCAGCACCAAAGCCTAGCTACTAACCCTCACCATTATCGTATTCATCATATTTGAATCAATGCTCACACCCCCATCATGGTATTGGCCTATTATCTGATAATTTATTTCATACAATTGCCACACGAAGTGGTTTGTTTATATGCATATACTGTACGACTGTCCACTCTAACATAACTAAATGCTATCAATTCATAAGGAATGACATTTCTGAATCAGGCCTAGGAGACAGACTAGCAGTATCATTGAGGGCATTGAGGTTTTAGTTGTTACACCATCCTGCATACGTTGTTGCTATAATCACAGTTTGAGCTCAGAGGAGTCACAATTTCAATTAAGCAGTATGATAATAAATGGAATGTGCGTTTTAGTAGTAAGTGGTGAATCCATTGTCGTAAACCAGTTTTAGTGTTGCAAATATTAAAGTACATCACAGTGAATCCATGCAAATCAAATGTGCTAACAATGACAATATTTTGAAATGCCAATTTAAATATGCGGATTATGGAGGAGTTAACAACTAGCACAATGTGTTATGCTTTTATCTAAGAACAGCTCAACTAAGAGATATTAATACACTAAACATATTTTAAAAGAATAGTGCACCTAGTACTTATCTGAAAACTGTGGGAAGCATAATACCAAATTGTATATTCATATTGACATTGCTTATAATATGCTTTACTCATTAGTACACGCAACATTGCCTTGTAGGAATATATACTTACGCATGCACCTACAACACTTTTTCAGAATCCATTGCAAACATCCATGTAAGTGACTAATGATGATTAATGGCGGTGGTAGGAATGGTTTGTGTTCATATTCCTGGACCAGGTCATAGATTGCTGATTTCAAAACTTGTTCGGATTTACTCTGAACCTCCTCAAAGACGTGACTTGTAAAGATAAAAGGAAACAGATCAGCTAACTTCAATTATTGTTCCTGGATTTCTGGAGTATATCTTAGAGGTCAATAGATAATATCTACAGAAGTTTTTTTGTCAAAACAGAACCGGCATTGGATTATTCATTAGGACCGTTACAGAAACTACTGGCCTAGCCGCAGTCTTAGTCTAGTCAAGCTTAAGTTTGCCTTTTTTCTTTTGACTTTTATCTTATTCTAATTTTAACATACATTTTTCCAAATCAGTTCCTATAGATGTTATGAAAAACTCTCTTATGACCCTAACAGTGTCACTGTGACCCTAACAGTGTCACTTTTGCTTTTTCTTGTTTTGGGAGGACCAGCGACAACTTTTATTTCCAATATCTTTTAAAACAGATCCGATTTCATAGTTACTTATTACACTGTAAAATGATACGTTCACAGTATTCACAGTAAATGCCAAAACTCACGCTGGTAAAGTGTCCATACGAATATCATCAAATAAAACATGCAATACATAGTTTAACATGTACTTAATAAAATTGAATATAACTGGTAATTTCTAGAATTTCCGTAATTGATGTACAATTATGGAATATGCCAGAATTGTACAATTCTGGAATTGAAGCCATAAAATACACTATGACCGTTTTACTTACCTCATAATAGCGATGAGCAGATTAAGCATAAGAACGTTTCCTATGATAAGGTAAACAGCCAATAGGATGGGCACAAGCCAATGTGGCTGTGCACAATCAGACCCAGTTGCAGTTGTGGTATTCGTGCAAACACCATTGCCATCTGAAAAAAAAAGTATAGACTAAAATGTCGAAAGTCACTTGCTTGTTCTGCCATTGAGCCCATATGGTTACGGATACCAAAGCCATAACCGGAAGATTAGAATAAATGAGAATAAAGTTGAATACTTGGAATCACACATCTGAATATGTAATACATATAAAGGTGTCTTTCTTATAAGACCATCATCTTATACATCATTTACAAGACTATCAACTTAGGAATAAATAAAAAAATGCACTAAACGTCGTTTTTCGATTTCGGTCACCGCGGTATTATCAAAATCACCAATTACTAATAAAACATTGACGTGTTAGCAATATACATTTTCTAATGACCAGCATTGTGAAATAATGATTGTGCAGATACTATAAATTTACTCTTCATGTTTGAATATTAAATTCTGTTTCTTACGCATTTCGTCCAAGAAGAGCTCTCCATATATTTGCCAATAAGGCATATACAGTACATCCTTGAATATCAGTGCATATGGTTTCCTGTTTGGGTAAAGAAGAGCCTGACTGACCACTCCATAGGATATCAGGAACACCACCATAACCAACATGAAGAACACTACCTCGGTCAACTGCAAAACCAAATACAATACACAACATCTATACTGCACTTGGCATATTTGTACCATGTGGGAGATCATTAAAACCCTTTGGTGGAGGGCATTAAATCTCACCCCATAATCCCTCCTCAGGCTAATTAGGTAAGTTGCATCAGTGTAATAAGAATAATGTTTAAAATATAAAAACTAAGCTCAACTGACCACTAAATTGGTAGCTAAAATGTGTAATATATTTTAAAAACATTTCCAAAGTTTTATCTCGAAAGAAAAATTATTTAGTTAAGAATATGTTTACTTTTGTAATGTAAATCAACCTTGGAACACATAATTCTCTTTGTGTCCGCTAGATGATGTCTCTGATTTTACCTGGTTCACTTTCTCTCACTCCACATCTCACTGTCTATAATACAGTGTTTTAACTGTGAGACAGAGTACCAGAGCTACTCATTGAGCAGAGGACCATTCTGCCAATTGGCAGACACAGAAACCTCTATATTTACCTGAAGATATATCAGATTCAAAAATGATAAATGAGGAAATGCCATTTTATAATATTCATTTCACAAGTTCCAATAGAGAAATAAATTCGCAGAAATTAAAATTAAAATGTTCTAGCGTTTTAATTCCTCTTAAATTTATATTAAAAATATACACTTATCTAGACCATTGATTCTATATCCGGGTTATCTCATCCTTGAGGATAAAATGACACGTTGACACTTTATACTTACCATCTTATAAATCATGATGAGCTTTGTTCCGAAGTAGCTGCTTGGGGTGTATATATGTAGTAGTCTCAACCCCCATACTAAGCAGCTGAGACAGTACAGTGTACGAGAAGCCTCTAGTGTACTCTCAGACCATCGTAGTGAAAACGCCAGAAACACCAAAAATGTACCTAATAAATCTAACATATTCCACAGGTTTGAGAAATATATGTAGATCTTTTTAGAGGTCTTTGCTGCGTACATGAAAATGAGCTGGAATAGACAAGAATGGTTCCAGTACACATAGGCAAGTATTTCATCATTGTACATCAATTTTAAAAGTTCAAAAGCATGATATCTAAGCCATTTCTACTCTAGAAATGCACCATAATGCCCGATATCTAAAATCCATATCACAAGAACGTAGCAAACAAAACTTATAATATCATCTGCCCTATCGTAAGAAATACTGTTTCTTATAAATGGACAAAGATGCATGTAGCAAATCTATTCCTCGATCTTAAATCTTGAAATTATTTGAATACTAGATCTAGTATACATATTCATATACAAAAGGACAAAAAATTTAAGCACAAATATATTCATAAAATCAATGGTATTACACAACAGCAATTTCAAAATGGCTAAGGATGTTTTCATTAATAAATGAGCTTTGTTACTCCATGAAGCCAGGGGAACCATCTATTAAATCCATGTCTATCAAGAGAAAGGACTACGTCGTGGATCATGATATCAAAGATGTCACTGACGTCTGGCGAGCACATTGTCATAATTTGGGTGTTCCCAAATCCTCACCAGATTTTGAAAATGGCCATTTTGGTAGAGTTACTAGGTTTGCACAGCATGATGCTAGCGATGAAATGGATTGTTTTCCTACTGAACCTTTTACAAGAGAAGAAGTAAATTATTCTATAGATAGACTCCATAAGCGTGACAGACGAACACATTATTATTGCTGGTGAACCCATGCCCAATGTTCTAAGTATTCTTTTTGAGGCGGTCCAAGAACTAGAATACTTAGTATGTCACTGAGTACTTTTGAGTTGAAAAGAAATACCATTCCTTATAAATGGACAGAAAATGCATAATTTGTTCGCTACCATGTTTATCATTATACTGGAGATTGTTTCTCTATCTAGAATATGACAATCAATTTGAGTACTGTAAATCACTTAAGTGTAGCGGGAACAATAAGATAGCGATAATAGCGCTCTGCCCATATGCGCTATTATAAAATTCCCGTCTTTATTGAATCCTTAATTGAACTTACTGCTGCTGTTCCCGTTCAACGCTATACTTAGATCACGCTATCCAGGGCCGTACCGTAATTGCGCTATATAATGTTCAAACCATATTTAAGTGATTTACAGTACCTATTAGCTAACCCTTATTTCATTCTGGTTCTTTTGTCTGTTAGCTAACCTTATTCGCATTATGTTATTTTTTCTATGTTTACATTAATGTGTTGCTATATATTTTTCTTGCATTGTTCACCATCTGTAACCATGTAGTTTATTTTTATACTTCGTACCTTATTTGTATGCATTTCCATGGTGCTGAAGTCAATGAAGATACACACACACACACACATATATATATATATATATATATATATATATATATATATATATATATATATATATATATATATATATATATATATATATATATATATATATATATATATATATATATATATATTCACTAGGATATCATCACAGTGCTTTTGGCATACCATAGTACTTACTTCACGAATTTCCTCAAACAATATTGTTCCTGTCCAAGCCACTAGTATGAGTTCAACGATAGTCACATGAGGTCCAAAACCAAACAGCACGAAGTAGGAAAATAGCACACACATGGCTATTAGCATCATCTAAAATGATAAATGATAAACAAATAGAGCAGAAATTAATCATATGTTAATAGAATTAGAAACTGCTGTTAATGAAGAATATAAACTCGTTTGTAAAACATATCCTGTAAAATCACTGAGAACTCTGATATTTTAAAAGCAGCTATCGTATGTGTGCAACTACCATTACAAGGCAATTGAAAATAGTGAAGTGCATATTATGACAATAACACAATACCTACCGAATGTAATGTGAACTTGACAATGGGCGATGTGTAGAACATATATATTTTCGCAGTACTCCTGAAGCAGCGACATGGATTTCCACCGGTGTGACGCTTGAAGAGCTTTAGGTTTGAAAACTTCACACTTTTTAGTGGGATGAGAAAGGGAAAAATTGTTGCCAGAATAACCTGTAATAAAAATCATAGCCAACCATGAGAAGCCATTTGCTGATCAGAGAGGGATATTTCTGTAACAAATATATGTCAGGGGTAATACTTTCATTACTGCTAAGGGGACCTAAATTGGGTCAACAGGCAGCAACGCAACAAAAAATCTCTTAAGTTACATGTTTACCAGTTTTGGTATTTCCTGTCAACAATGGAGTTCTAAGGGAAGGCATTAATTATATTGCCAAAGTTTTGGTATTTCCTGTCAACTATGGAGTTCTAAGGGAAGGCATTAATTATATTGCCAAAGTTTTGGTATTTCCTGTCAACTATGGAGTTCTAAGGAAGGCATTGATTATATTGCCAAACTATAACAATGTAAAAAAATAAGCAGAACATAGTGGGGATACTACGAGAATTGCATCAGTATATGTTGAACTGTACTAATTGTCATCACATGTTAGTATGAACAGTAGATTAGCAAGATATGTATGTATGTATGTATGTATGTATGTATGTATGCATGTATGTATGCATGTATGTATGTATGTATGCATGTATGTATGTATGTGTGTTTATGTGTCAACTTCTTACATGTGTACATGTGAGTGTGAGTTTACTTACCAGCCATGATGGAGATGTCAACCCACGCCGCCAGGTGAGATTGAGTGAGTTCTGACAAGCAGGGTGGGCTATGATGATCTCAGCCTTTGCTTGTGCAGCCATGTCGAGGACATTTTCATTGTTGAACCTGTTAAAACGGACCTGGACTGCATCCTGTGCTAGAGATCTTTCCAGGCTATAGCACTCATCCAACAAACCATTTGCCAATTTCTGGAACTCTCTGAAATGGTAAAGCATTAGTGATTAAAAGCACAAACATATCTTGCGCCTTTTGGGCACAGTCAATAAAGTACATTACACATTACATAGAAGGGCACCATTCTCTAACTGACAGCTCCTCATATTGAACTATTTTGATCCCATGCATTTGAAATGAGTCACTGGAAAATCCTAGTTGAGTAATAGTTCTGTCCTTTCAGTTTATAACAACTAAATGCCTGCATTAAAAACTCGTTGAAAGAGACAATACGAATGCATTTGGAGTGCCACAGGGGTACTTGCAGAAATATATTTCTTGTCCACTTTAATTGATTACAAAGAAAATAAAAAATCATTCGACCTGGATTTGCGACAAAACAAAATCATTTACGTTGCAGCCATACTCTATTCCCATTCTAGATATCATTGGCAAATGGACTGCATTTACTCAAAATGATTCCGGCGATGCTAGAATTGAGGATTGAGAATTTCTGAACAGTATAAACAAGCTTTGACCTACCCAGCATTAGTTTTCAAGAGTTCTTTGATATCTGAATCATGTACTTCCACCTTTGCTTTTAGATAGTTCAGGAGGTGATATGCAAGAATGGCGGCCATAGCAGGTTCCTCGGTATACTGCCAGAGAAGTTTAGCAAGGTCTTGTTTCCGTGCCAGAACAGCCCACAGGAACAGCTCCAGAAAGGGATCTTGAAAGCGAACAAGCTCTGCCTCTTTTGTACCCGAAGCCAAGTAGGCGCTAGGCTTTGTATGACCTTTTATTTTATTAATAAGAAGATCTACATGCCCTAGTGAAAAATGTTTGTCATTCACGTCGGTGGCAGTAAACAGTATTGGATAGGTGTTCTTAGAATCCAACTGCAATAGAATAAAGACGGTATGAAGTTTACTAATCAAAAGTGATGTGCAAAAAGAGATTGGCAAAGAGAACTGCTATTCCTAATTATATCAATTATTGGGTGAAGAATAATACTACGAGATGTATAAGGCAATCTCGACTACATATAATAGCGTTCTACACAGCCATAATGTTATTGCATAACTTAATGAGCAGTATAGCAATCCCTTTCTCTTGAAAGTACACACACACACACATAGTATTCAATGTTTGGCTTGGTCTGTTCAATACAATGCTCTTTACACATAATATCAGACCTAAGTATGAAGTAATGTCTAAGATAAGTGTTAAAAGTGACTTTTTGTATAAAATCACATCAAGTGCACTAGGGAATCCCAGTCGCTTACAGCTAGAAGCCTATTCAAACTATATACAGTATGCCTGCCACCATGCCTTTGTTTTGACGGAGACTAGTGATCGTTGTGGTATGTTTTGTGTAACTCTCGTTTGTTCCAGTGCTCACATGTGATCATCGAGATATGTTCACAACTATCAATAGGGTTCCCTAGCCTCCACATGCAAGATATCTCATTAAGAATTTCAATGTTATGGCCTATAAAACGTTTAGCAGTAAGGAATATGATACTAGTATTTACTTCTAAATGGCACTAGTCAATGGTATCCCTAAGGTTACTCTGAATTTGCAGAGTCAATTACCTTTGTAAGAAATAAGATTATGTCATTTGAGCGAAGAGTTGTAAATGTCAAAATGAAATTGAATATGGATTGATAAAGGACGGTTGGCTCTGATATTCTCTAACTGATAGCACTCAAGAATCTGGAGATGCGCCTTGTTATATGATTATTCTGATGTGCTGTATGTTTTGTGATGGGGCTTTTAAGTAGGTCTAAATAGGATTCATCACCTTAAGTATACCCCCCCCCCACAGCTTTGTGAGTAGTTACCTCTCCATATAGTTTATCC
>OZ012684.1:18524430-18526930 GCA_963942565.1 Maea johnstoni | reverse complement strand
AGCATATTTCTTGCATCTAATAGATGCCTGTTTTGAACCTGTATCCGTCGTGGTGTAAGCGAACTAATTACACGTTGGGCAGAAATTGGACAGGTAATCAGTTTTGATGGTAATGATTTCTTTACTTCTATATTCTTCTCAATAGGATTTATTCATTGTAAACTCTTTATTTTCAAAGTTTTCTTTTGTTCTAGGAATATCCTATCATAATAAATCAGTACTTAGTACTGTATTGCAGCACCACAATTAACATGCAATTGAAACGAAGTATACATGTACATAGTTTTCTTGCAGCTACCTTTACAAGACCCGCATCCATGATACGCTTCCATCGACCTGACCATTTGCTCATGTCAAAGCCTTTCGCGCCTCCGACCACAGAGATGACAAGTTTTGGGGGTTCCAAACCCCATTTTTCCAGCATGAATTTAGTGACGTCCGCTACACCACTGTCTTCTGCTAGTCGTATGTACTGAAAAGGATGGAGCACAACGTATTCTGTTACATAAAACCATCATTACATGATTAACATTAGAAACAGGACCATCTATATGGCATAATGGTTATCCCTTTAAAGAAGATAACGTTGTAGCGTAATGCTTTTTACAAAATCAAGACAGGTACCCAAACTAAGATATTGTTATCTGGCTATCAGGCCATGATGAGGGTTCGTAAGGTCACCATAAAAATTCACAAGGAAGTTTCACAAATTCGTCTTTCACTGACAAGATTGAACGTGAAGGTGAGCATCCTGAGTTCATTATCATGATGTACTTAGTGTATAATCTTGTGTTCAGTTCCACATGTGATCGTTAGTTTTGATTTGTAATGATTTCTGTGTATGGATTTTTGTAGTTGTACTACAGTCAATAAATAATACATACGTTAACATAGTCTTATTTTACAGCTAAAAGCCGTTTAACATCAGCTTCTTCAGAAAGGGGGGGAACTCATTGTGTTACCTTTGCTGTGCTTGTTCCATGGAAGTTGATTGTACCCCAAGCATCGGTGTCTTTGTAATTGACATCTTCCCTAATAAAATGGAACAAGTTTTATCAACCAAAAATGAATATTTCCTTCAAGATCTACAACTGAAGGAATCGGCATAATAGCAATGATAAAATGAATTGTAAGGCTAGTCACATCCATGACTAATCTACATCCTTTTTAAATTCCAACCAATGAGTTGACGTGTGTTCAACTCCAGATACAGCAGTCTGAATAACAATACTAATGGCATATAATGAATTAGTTGCATTGAAAACCATGATGTACACTTATATAAGCATGCTATGTATCTACTCGGCTGTTTGTGCATATGTGTTGTCTCAATTATACGATATTTACATTGACTGCATGGCAGTTATCGGGTGATTATTTCAGTCACAGTGTAAGGAATAGGACTCAGTCTTTAACCTATGCCTTACCTAGGATCCCATTCATTATGTCCTGCGTCATCTGCTTCATCCAGTGCCTCATCAAGGACAGCCGTGTCATGTTCTGATTTCAGACGACCACATATGCACCTGAAAATTTAGGATTGCCAGCCTTTTACAAATACAAACTGCGAATGTGTCACACCCATACGTTCATACATACGTGCATGCATGCATGCATTCATTCATACATAAACACACACACACACACACACATATATATATACCGGTATATATGTATGTATATATATATATATATATATATATATATATATATATATATATATATATATATATATATATATATATATATATATATATATATATATATATATATATGTATATATATATATATGTATATATATATATATATATATGTATATATATATATATATATATATATATATATATATATATATACATATATATGTATATATACTAGTATATACATATATATATATACATATATATATATATATACATACATATATATACATACATATATATATATATATATATATATATATATATATATATATATATATATATATATATATATATATATATATAAATATATATATATATATATATATAAGTGACAGGGGCAAACGTGCCACCAGGTGTGAAAGTGAGGGGGGCCCTACAGTATTCTAGTCAAATACATTGAGTCCCATGGGTGTGGTGGAACGAAGTCTATGGATCCATAGGCGTTCAAATGAAAGTCTAATTTCTAATGACTCCTTTGAGTCAGGGTCTTTTTGTCCAAATTGGAGAACGTGTAATCTGACGTTCCCTAGACCTTGGTGGTCCTCCATGTTAAAGTGTCGGCCGACACTATGTGTGGAGTTATGCTGTGTGATGTACCGGAAGTGTTCACACATCCGTTCACTGAGTGTACGCTTAGTGTGTCCGATGTACTGTTTAAAGCACACTTGACAAGTAATACAATAAATGATATTATTGGTCTTGCAACTACAACTCCGGATGGTGTTGTATTTGCGACCAGTGATTGGACTTTTAATGCTTCCACTTTTGTCCAATTTAATGCAATACCTGCAGTTTTG
>OZ012684.1:18494430-18516930 GCA_963942565.1 Maea johnstoni | reverse complement strand
ATGCATTGCGCGGTTGGTATGACAGGCGGTGCGCGCATGAAATTACTTGAAGAATGAATGTCCTTTATGCAAAAGGGTGTATTTCTAGCGAAAGTTATTTATTACAAATGTTTCTTTTGTGTATCAGGTTATCATATCGGCAGAAATGGAACAATGTATGCATGGCGCTTAATATTTATATTAATGAGTACTTAGCTTGAAGCCTTTGGAAAATCTTAGATGAGCAACCATATCCATGGATATCTTAATCCAAGGGAAAATGTATGGTAACACCTTAAACACGTGAAATATAAAAACAGGCAATCACTTGGATTCATTTTTTCCGGATAGTAAAGGCTATGGAAATATAGCTGGTCTACAGCCTTCTGGAGATCACAGGATTTCAACCAAATTAAATGACCTTTTAAGCCATCACTCAGTAATCAATCAACAAAATATTTAGCTTAGAACATCACATATTTAGGATTACTAGTGAAACAGGGGAAGAGATCTACTGTTTTTGTTACTGTTGACTTTGTTACGTACTTCTGTAATTTGAAAATTAAAAAAAAACGTTTTCATTGTCTGTTTTTCCTTTATTTGATTATAGAAAACAGCATTACAGTGTACCAAAAGAATGCGAATTTCCCCTTAATCACTACCAAAGATTTGTTTGATTTGAAACTAGAAACGACAATGATATATCATGGGTAGAAGGTTCGTTGACATACTCATGATTGCTATTTTATTTCACCCCTAACATTTCAGAGGAACTTTAGTGATGCTTAATTAATTCCACTTCGCGACTCGAGACGTCCAACACAGGCTTATTAGTGAAATAAATAGTAGGTAAAATAGCCCGTCTGTCAAAACAATGCACATTACGAGCTACCTTAAAATATTCTATATAACACAAATACTAGTTATCGCAAGTTTATGTATACAGTGTGTCCTAAGCGCCAGATGAACGTGCAAATACCGTGACTAACATCAGAGAGGTCTATTTATAGAGAGTAGCAACGGACCATGTAGTCCATTAGCTTAACACTGTGGGGGCAAATCTTACCTAGGAGGTCACTGAGATAAGGCGGCAGCCATCTTGTCCGGTGATTTAGTTAGCAGGTTGAATCAGGGACTTCGATACTAACGGGATAGGCAACGTCCTAGCGCCCCTATTGGCTTACAATAGAGAGGCGAGCAGTGACGCCAGATCTCCAACCTCCGCGGGATTTCGGGCGAGATTTGAAACAGCCATGTTACTGCTGTGAGTGTGATGGTGGTCTGTGATTATAGCAGCAGTGCAATCACTGCATAATCAATGGATCTACCCTTTCCTGACATTTGGCACTTGCGGACATGAAGGTGAGTACCGTTTGAATACCTTATTCAATACAATACCAGTAAATATAATTGCAATTAACGAATGTTTGATGTAAGTGGACTTAACTCGGAAGATCGCCTGCTCTACATGTGACGGGTTGTAGAATGAACTTCTGATTCTCCAAATTCGCTCCTCATTTGTACTTATTGAGCTCAGAAACCAACAACTCTTTGTTGGTATAAACCAGCTGATATAATAAAAAAGGAATCAATCCAACCCGAGAGCGTATTTTAAGGTACTGTTTAAAAACATGAATTCATATTTTGAAAAGTTTTCTGAGCCCATTCTGGTATCAATGCAATGGTATTGTTTGTTCAGCCATTTTGTTTTTCTGAATGGTGCATTGATGGAAAAAAGTATATTTTCTTTATTTCAAGTTCTCATTACCCTATGGAATATAGCTCAAGAGAGAGACCTATGTGTCTTCTATTCATTAATTGTTGTATCTTTGCCCGACTTGACTAATTTGCTACTTTTATTAGGCCTAAAGCTCTGACACTTGAAGGTGACATGTGCTATTGAGGGGGTACAACTACCATAAGGGTACAGATAAATGACCATAAGGGTACAGATATAGATATTGTATTTTTTGAGTGAAATAACATTTTTAATGGAAACCTGTCTGACCAATATAGAACATAGATAACTTAAAGCAGGGTATTCACATGATTTTTGTTGAGCTACAGTTCAGGAAAGGGAAGTTACTTCCCAGTCAGTATTCCACTATTCCAAATGATATAATCCATTGTCTTTAGAATTTTTGTATTTCATTTAGCTACATATATATGTTATATAACTTTGAAATAGGAGAATGATCTGCAGACCCCAGCAGTATCATACAATGTACATCTTACTCCTAGCTTGCGAAAAGTTAGACTAATTAGGGTCTGTTGTCTGGGGGTATGACAGAGCAATTGGGTACTGTATTCAATTGCAGTTCTGTGTAGGTTTACTTCACAACTTACTGACTGGCAGGTGGATTATCTATGTATTTAATCTCTCTTTCTCTCTGTGAGTGTCCTTCCAACATATGACATTTGACTTCATGTAAATTCACAATAAATGCATACAATATCACTCTATGACCCTTTTTTTACTTTCCTGTTTTCATAGTTATGGCTTGAAAAAGAATATTCCTCTATGTTTCCTGCCAGTAACCTTCAGAATTTAAAATTCACAAAAAAATAGGTAATGCATCATTCCTTTTTAGTAATGCTCTGTGAATTTAGTATTATTCGGAAATCACACAAATAGTTAAACATTAACCCATTTTAGAAATAGCAAAGAATGAAAAATCAAGCCCTCTATTATTTGTATAAAGATTTGCCCTGAGTTTCAATATGCCAGGGTTATAGTTAATCTGTTATGGTTTTTGCATCATTTCCTTTAGGCCATTTTAGCTTAACCCTTCCAATGCTGAGTCTGCTTTTGTCCTAAAGCAATTTAACACTAAGATTTTTGAAAGCCATATAATTCTAAACCCTGTCATGTTTGTATTCATTGGATAGCTGTAGATGAGTAGTCTCAGGTGAGTACCCTTGTGTCAGGTTTCAAGTATTCTGCAGGATTTTTACATCACTTTTTACTGGCTAAAGTAACCACCAGCAACATAAATGGTTTAATTTACTGCGAGGAATTAATCTATTTCCACATGTTGAAATTTTTATTTATGAGACACTAGACTTTCTACTTGATAAATCAAACGCCAAGCTTATGACATATATGTGTATGTAGTGTGTATGTTTAAGCCTTAAAATCAAGTTGTTTGTTTCCTGTAACCCTACCCTAACAGGTTTTTACTCCAGAAAATGCCCTTTCATCTCTGAATCAACATAAAACATGCATAACGCAACATAATGAATACAACAAGGTTTATTACCTGATTCTTGAGTGTTATCAGGTAAAGAATACTGTAGTCAACTGTCATACACCTTTGTCAACCCATATTCTACCCTACATCCTTAATCCTGAAGCCACCTATATTCAGTCAATCTGGGTAAATGCAATTTCCCGCCGACCCATCCTCTCTCCCAAGACTAAAGAATCGGAGGTGTTAATCAGGGTAAATGCAATTTCCCCCCAACCCTTTCCTCTTCCTCAGGCTGGAGAATCAGAGGTATTGTTGAGAGGGGGAAGTGGAGGAAAAACAGATTCCCCATTGACTGGGCTATACTGGTCAACAACCTTGATGTGTATAGGAAGTGGTTAAACTGACCACTGACTAATACAAGGCAGGACAAAACAGTACAGTCCCAGAGGAAATATACAGTTCAGCTACATTTCACAACAATACACAACACCCCTTCTTCCAGTATCTGGGTTATTTATATACCTGCTCCTCAGGAGTGCAGGCAGTGACAGGTAGCAGTGATAAGATGTAGGGCACCGCACATGCTCAGTTGTGTAGAAGTATAGAGATAAGAGCTCATTTGCATAACAATAGTGCTAGGCTGCTGAAGAGGCTGCCTGCTGCAGGTAACATCTCCCCTAAGATAAAAGCTCTCTGGTTGAATGGACCTCTTGTACTTTCAAACATGTAAAGAATTAATTTCACTTCTTGGAGAGGCTTAACAATATAGTCATCATGGGGATGGAGGTATGAACTATAGCTTAGCATGCTTAATAGATGTTAGCGTAATTGAAATACATGTATTTGGGGAGGTTCAATTGGGGACTCTATTTCACCTGTGATATGGCTTAACATCAGTCATTTCAGTAAATTCCACCTTCTAATTCTCAGAAACCAACAATTTCAAGTTTGATTATAAGGTGCAATAGAATAATAAAGATGTTCATCTCTGGCTCAAATCTATTTTCAAAGAAATTTGTACACCTGAACTAGTATTTTTTTCAGGTTTTCTGGACCTTTCCTATTAGGTAACAATGGGATTATTTATTCTGCGATTTTCTATGATGAATGGTGGATAAAAGACTTTTTTCTTATATTTTTCAATTTCTCTCCCATGTAAAGTTAAGAAATAATAATAGATTAGCATTTCCTTGTATCATTGTTATAAGCTATTCTGTGCTGGACTTGCTAGTTTCCAGGATTTTGAAGTCTCAAATATCTGGACAACTCCAGGTCCATGGCATCAACAGACAAATTAACTAGCAATAGGCTGTCACATAAGGGGTTATTTAATGAAATAGCGCTGATGACACATGCACATGTTAGCACCCTAAAGACATGTCAAAAGTCTTAAACTGAAACTAAAGTATGATTATTGCAACTAGGCTAACATTAATTAAACATAGTCATTCAACAAATAAATAAAACATTTAATAGTACTCACCTACATTCCTAGAATGCCCAGGTTGCTAAGCCCCCTCAAAAGGTAAAAACTAAAACTATCTAAACATTTGAGAGGTTGATGAACCCCCTCTATCCATCAAACAAACCTGAGATTTTCCAAGCTATAATGGCACTTTTCTATGATTAGTCTGCAAATCAAGAGTCTAGACTGTAATTCTGTATCCGCCAGGCTGTTGACAGCAGACAATACCCTCACCCAGGATGCAATCCTGGCCCTTCCTGCCTGACACCAATTAGCAGGATAGAAATTGTAAATGCACCAGGTGTTTGAGCCATGTGTCCAGGGTACCCTTTGTACACCCAGTTAAGACTTAAATATTTAATACTTTGATAAGTTAAACAAACTTATCTAACTATTTTCCATATAACTCAAAAAGTTTCATACTAATTTCTATGGTTATTAACCAGGTATATACCTCTCTGGTTCAGCCATATCCATATCAACACCATCCTCTATACCACAGATGTAATCTAAACTTCTTCCTGTGGTTTGACTAGTCCACACACTGCTAATACAGAACATGGTGATAAGTAGATCATCGCACATGCTCAGATGCGTGCATATGGACAGTGGGGTACTGATAAGAGCTCATTTGCATTACAATAGTGCTCGACTGCTGAGACGGTTGCATGGCCCAGTATCAAATCCCTTCGAATAAATTGTCCCTGCTAACATGCAGAGACTTAAAGAACATCATTTTTTTATTCTTTAGCAGAGCAGATGTAGAACCAGTTCACATTCGCAAACGTTTATATAAAAGGTATGGTTTTAGGGGTCATGTGATGCGAAATGTTACTGTGGCCTCAAGGGTGGATCCAGGGGGGGGGTTCGAGGGGCTGGCTGGTGAGTCACTTTGCACAACGGTTGAACCACGCCACCTGTGGAAAAACATCAAAACTAATTGTTTTTCTAGTTCTTGCCTCGGCCATCAGTTGCAATTTGCAATTCTTCAGTTCCTTTCCTTTGTTTCCCCATGCCTTGAGTAGTCAACAAGCTGATAGCTGTCAGCCAGGAATAGACCCGAGTGGATGAACATCCTGCTTGGGGGGATTATCTGCCGTGAACCGGCGCATACAGAATTGCAATCCAGTCGTTTGCAGACAAAAAAGCTTGGAAAACCTGATGTTAGGTGAGGGCCGGGGGGTTCGTTGATTCTCAAACTTCTAGATCACTTGATTCATTCCTTAGTCTAGCGGATACAGAATTACAGTCCAGTCGTTTGCAGACTAAGAATAGCTTGAAAACCTGATGTTTGTTAAGGCCCAGTCACACTAGGGTCCGACTATCGCACGATTTTAAAATCGGCAGGTCGGACCCGATTTTTTCACCTATCGGCTCCGTCTAAAAAGTCGGTACTGGGTTAATATTGTATATGCCACAGTCACACTAGAGCCCGATTGTCGCACGATTTTAAAATCGGCAGGTCGGTCCCGATTTTTTCACTTATCGTGTGATCGTCGGATCCGATTTTTAGGCCAAATACAAAATCGGATCCGACTAAAAAATGTCGGTACTGGTTTGCGCTCCTGCTCGCAAATCAGTGGCGATTTTTGAAAAGTCGCAAGACAATGTTTTTGACGCATTTTTCTAGCAATAAAATCGGCTCCGATGAATCGCATTAGTGTGACTGCAAACATCGCACGACTACTCTATCACAAGACAAATCATTGACGCATTTTTCTATAGCAATAAAATCGGCTCCGATGAATCGTAATAGTGTGACTGCAAAATTGTCTATTTTCAAAATCGGAACGTCCTGTTCCTATTGAAAAATTAGCAAAATCGGATCCGATTTTAAAATCGTGCGATAGTCGGACCCTAGTGTGACTGGGCCATTAGGTGAGGGGGGGGGGGGGGGGGTCGTTGATTCCCCAACAGCTAGTTCTAGCTCACTTGATTCCTTAGTCTAGCGAATACAGAATTACAGTTCAGTCGTTTGCAGCACAGGTATTTGTATCCGAATATTGATCCGAAAATTGGTAAAAATTGTTACTATAAAAATCAAATGATTATGGGGACATAGGCCACCCTCTTATGAAGCCTGATACCAATTTTCACGTTTTTTCCGAGCACTGCAAAGCGAGAAACAAGACTTAAAACTATATTGCCATGACTTGTCTAATATATATATAACACAAGGTGGACAACGAGATCATGTCAAAACGTAAACAAACCACCTAAAATTACTCGCGGCTCAGAACTGTCAGGGAAACAAACACACTTTTTGTATCATGTGTGTTCCTTGACCTATTTAGAAGAAACACTCGGGTGGAAATTTCTCTTTTCCACATATTTAGCCTCCAAATTGCTCATTATTCGTCAATGACGTTCACCATGTAACGGAAGTCGAAATAGCAGACATATTGAAGTCATGTGACACTCCACCACTGGTTTCATTGGCCCTTGCTTCAATATGTCTGCTATTTCGACTTCCGTTACATGGTGAACGTCATTGACGAATGATGAGCAATTTGGAGGCTAAATATGTGGAATAGAAAAATTTCCACCCGAGTGTTTCTTCTAAATAGGTCACATGATACAAAAAGTGTGTTTGTTTCCCTGACAGTTCTGAGCCGCGAGTAATTTTAGGTGGTTCGTTTACGTTTTGACATGATCTCGTTGTCCACCTTGTGTTATATATATATTAGACAAGTCATGGCAATATACTTTCAAGTCTTTTTTCTCGCTTTGTAGTGCTCGGATAAACGTAAAAATTGGTATCAGGCTTCATAAGAGGATGGCCTATGTCCCCATAATCATTTGATTTTTATAGTAACAATTTTTACCAATTTTCGGATCATTATTCGGATACAAATACCTGTGTTTGCAGACTAAGAATAACTTGGAAAACCACACGTGTGTTAAGTGAGGGGGGGGGGGGGGGTGGCGGGGGGTTCGTTGATTTACAAACTTCTAGATAACTTGATTGCTTAGTTAAGCAAAAAACGACAGAATCACAGTCCAGTCGTTTGCAAACAAAGCATAGCTTGGAAAACCTGATGTTTGTTAGGTAAGGGGGGGGGGGGGGGGAGGTTCGTCGATTCTCACACTTCTAGATCACTTGATTCCTCCAAACCCTATGAAAAATACCTAACTACTAGCCAACAGATAAATACATAACCACAACTTGACACCATTGAAGGTGGCTTAACAATCTGGCACTAAGAATTTAGGTGATAACTAAAGTGTTATTTTTGTGTTTAACTGATGTTAGTCTTATTGCAATAAGCATATTATTCAGTTTGGCGTTAGTTTAAGAGTGAGTGGTTTGAAATGCCTTCACTATCCTAACGTACATGTCTAATGTCTTGTATGTATAACAGCAAATGTGAGAAAAATACGATTCAAGGAAAATAGTGAAAACATACAATTTAAGGTGTACAAAACTTATTAGAAAATAGTAAAAAATGACAAAAATAACTTCTCTGTTTAGCTAATTCACCTTATGAGCCACCTTAAAAGCGTTGATTTCTGAGAATTTGAACAGCGCAGAAGGGGAAATTTATTGAATGGCTCTCATGACTGGCGTTTAGTCATACCACAAATGAAAGGGTCTGTCTCCAATTGACCTCCCCCCCCCCTCCCCCCCCCCCGAGGCATGTATTGCAATTACGCTAACATCAATTAAGCATAGCAGACAAAGTTCTTCACCTCAATCCCAGGATGTTCACATCGTTAAACCTCTCCAAAAGGTAAAATATATTTTTTAAATGTTTGAAAGTGCAAGAGGTCCGTTCAATCTTGCGACCAAAAGATAGGACAATATAGCCATTACCAACTGAAATCCGATTTTGCATATCATAATTTATATGAAATATTGCGCTTCAATTAAAATTTCACTCTTACTCCATAATGTATTTTGTTATTTCTCTTGTGAGATTATTAATTTTTTTTGTTATATCTCTTACAAAATTATTCCTTTCAGCTCTCTGTAGTTGACTCCTGGTGATGTTTTCATAAATAATTGTGAGTGGCGCCACCAGTGTCACTTTTCGGAACTACATTGAACCCTCCCCCCCCCCCCCCCCTTCTCAAATCCTGGATCCGCCCCTGCGGAGAATTTGCGGATAGGGGGCCCTTCTAATATTTTTATATATGCTATAGCTGACAACGTTTTTCTCTTGATAAGACTTGTATTTGTATCTGTATGTCTATATTGACTGCACTCCGAAAGGTACAAAATCATACAGTATACAGAAAATCATATATGATAACTGCCGATTACTAAGCATAAATGAGAAGTGACCTTACCAAAAGAAACATAGAACAAAAGGAAAATTAGGTGAAGAACATAACAGAAATACAGTATTGCACCGACCTATTTACACTTAATTTGGCTGTTATATGCATATACTGGTTATCTTAATCAATTCAACATTTCGTACCAAATACTTGTGTCCAGCGTGATTGCTGTGCGTGATGACACCACCTGGTGTGAAGCAGATTAACTACTATGTGCGTCCTATTATGGCGCGTTTATGTACTATCCATCTGTGTTGGTCTAAGGCATCACTCAACAGATTTTCAGTGTATTTGTCTAGGCTAATATGCGAGCAGGAAGTGTGCATGGCTCTTTTCCTTATTTATACTTTCATAAATATATGGCCCCATTGAGCAGGCGTCTTGAGTATCAAACTGGTGTTTTGTTGGATAGTTGGCATAGTATTAGCAGAAGATTACGGAGGAATGGGTATATGATTATTTTCAATTTTGAGAATGTCATTTCGTTAAAGTCTATGTCCAATGGGTAACCTGGCAGCAGGGTTTAGAAATATGATACTACATGTAGGTATATCCATGATTATTTTTAGCAACTTCGCTCTCTATATCGCAAAAGTCATTACACATAGTCTCTAAGATACTGTGTAGTTTGACACTGCATTGTAATGTGCATGGCATTCGAACTTGCACAGTTTTCGAGTTCGAGTTTTCCACCTATCGTTATCCTTTAACGTGTAATCATCCTCACACAATCTATTACATCCGGCAACTAGGTTGAACATTATTTGAGATGTATCCATACTGATTGCCTTTATATCCGATAGGACCCAACATATTAGTTATCCATGTTCTTCTATCATTTTACTCAACAATCTTGCTTTTTCTATTATCTATATACCACGGTAATTTCCCATTCTCCATGATCAAATTCCTAATAATTGATGTATGTATTTCAGAGAGGGGTATCCCTTTACATTAAATTAGTTTTCAGCCGAATAAAAATGGTCGCAATATATGAGGTATTTTCCATTTGGGAGAGATTGCTATGAAAAAGGAGGGGAGGAATCTCTTGCATTTAAAGAACTTCTCTTACAATGACCTTCACCTTCTCTCCGCTCAACCATTCCTTTCCTTTGCTATAAATTTGTTATCTGGGAACACACATTGCAACTTCCAATTGGCTAGTTACCTTAAACAACAACAACATGTCCTCTCTTGTGACCATACATTTTATTCTATAAATGCTACATTCGTGTAACCAAGGTTAAGACAATGACAATGCACATTTAAAATGCCACCTCATAGAAGACAAAGGATGTAAAGAGTACGAATGTTGCCTACTATGCAAATCATATTATCAAGAATACATAAAATATGCATCATAGATTTTCTAAGCTACGGGTTCTAGATATACTTAATGAAGAGAGTCACTAGTATACTACATATATACAGAACTATTGTTAGAGTACTATGGCAAAGAATAAACGATCTACCAAAATGGCTTTTCGGCTGCATATGTAGTGATAACATAGTGTAAGAGTCCTATGGCAACGAGTCAAATGGTATTCCATAAATGCCTATCGACCTTATATATGTATGAAAAGATGAAATATGAAAATAATGGAATGTAAACAACTGCCTTCACAGAAAGACGTTGACACGAAAGTAGAAAAGTATCTCGTCATATGGAATGTTTACATTGTACATACGTTGCTAAATTCAAGGACACAGTACCACCTCTCAGACTTTTCTCTATGCTCCGATTAAAATATGATACGTAGTATAAAACGATTACGAGTATATATAAATATATCCATGGTTAGTATATTTAAAATGGTGAGTATTGATAAAAGAATACATTATGATAATGATTCTAAGAACAGGTTCATATAATAACAGGATGGGCTAGTTACCCTCACAAGACCTAATACTACTTGATACCTGTAGTGACTATAAAAGAGACATCATTGATATCAAAATCTACGTAATGAAAATGCTTATAGTGATTTGTTTGGATCGGTTGTGTCAACACAGAAGATCATATTCAAAGACTCGGCGACCTTCCGTGCAATGTCAGTACTATGATATCAAAGTACACACATACAAATAGGTATAAAAATATATATATATATATGTATACACACACACACATATATATATATATATATATATATATAAATATATATATAAATATATATATATATATAAATATATATATATATATATATATATATATATATATATATATATATATATATATATATATATATATATATATATATATATGTGTGTTAAAAGATAATTCACGGAAAACCAATTTCAAATGTAAGGAATGCATGTGAGAGTGCTATTTCAAAATCTAATTCCCTTTGTCTTTATCAATTACTCTACCCCGTAGATGACATCAAGGTTTTTTCTAGGAATTGCATGACTACTCGTCGTCCTCGTCTCCTTGACCTAGGGCAGACTCAACCTGGTTGCTTATAATTTCTAAAGCTTTGGTCATTCTCCTCAATGCCTTTTGCACTGCCACCAAATCAACTTTCTCTTCAACAGGGTTCCCTTTACCCTCTCCTTGTGAATCTCCAGGGGTATTTTGAGAGCCACCTTTCCCTAAATGGAAGTCTCCCATTGAGAATGCTGAATCAAAATTACTCATGAAACTGCTGGATTGTGACATAGTGGTGTTGGCAGGACTATTCACATGGAAATGTCGTCTTCGTCGTTCTTCTTTTTGTTCCTTAACAAATTGATCTTGCCTGAAAACGAAATAAGCAATTATGAAAGAATAAACACTTATAATCAAAAGTGATATATAACTTAAATAGCCGTGCAGTATCAAGCTTTGCATGCAATTTAATTAAACATCTAATATTTCAAGTTCATACGAAGTGATTACGAGTGTTCAAGAACTGAAGCACTTCTTACAAAATTGCAGTAAAAATTCTGAGACCAGCTGTTAGATGTTTACTATTAAATGTTTGATTCCTAAACTCTTGATATCACAATTATCTTAACGTTTTAAAATCACACACACATATATAGGTTTAAAACGAGGTACACACACACACACACACAAATATATATATATATATATATATATATATATATATATATATATATATATATATATATATATATATATATATATATATATATATATACATATAAATCTATGTATAAATAAGAAGAGTACTCACTGTGTCTGCAGTGATTTTAAAATTGACATCTCATTTTCATCCTTAATGAGTTTTTGCGTGTTCATATAATTCTCCATGCAATCATTGAGGAAGTTGCGAAGCCTCATTTTGTCAGCATCGGGGTACTTCATCGGTTTTTGGTAGGCTGAAGGAACGAATAAATAGAATCCAGAATCAACATTAGAAATTAACATGGAAATAACCTTTAAAATGGTTTTAAATCCAGGTATTTTATTTTTTCTAAGGAAGCGCAGACTAATACCAATGAAAGCAATAACAGGCGTGCTCCTATTCATTCATCTTGAACTTCTGCATTATCATAAAATAGTTATAATCGAATTCATTTTGAAACATAAACGTGGTCCATATTGCAAAGTGAACATGTGTTCAATAAAGATTTTGGAAATATCTAACTTATGTCACATCTAACATTATTTCATTGATGACTATGTGGTATTGTTAGTATCCCTCTTCTTTGAAAATGCCGAAGTTAATATTTTCGGCAGTATACTTTGAAAATATTAAATTTAATCTAGACTGTAATATATTCAATACAAATTCATTGAAAAAATTCATCGAGTCTTATTCAAGTACTGTCCAAATTAAAATGTAACAATATTCTGATTAAATAATCAAATAAGAAGGTCAGTAGAAAGCCCAGCGTAAGCCTCGGCATTGATGGAGAGAAAACAAATGAAAATGTGCCCAAGTCACATGTGAGTTCAAAAAAGAGAAAATTGAGCAACACCAACAAAACGGTTTCATTTAAATGGAAAGATAAAGTAAACCGCAATGAACTTAATAATGAGTCAATGGTAATGACAATCAGATTCTTTGGATACCGAATTATGGCTTTCGTGTGAAAGATTTCTCTCGTCTAGCTATGAAATGTCCGAAATGAAAACCATCTCCTTAATACTCACGATTGCATCTACCACACTTTTTCTGAATCCACAAAAACACTCCATGTATGTGACCAAGGATTATGAAAGGAGGTGGTAGGCATGGTTTGTGTTCATACTCTCGAACCAGGTCGTAGACTGCAGATTTCCAAACTTGCTCGGATTTACTTTGTACTTCTTCAAAGACATGGCTGAAATAGCAATAGAATACCAAAAGCGATTATCAATGGTGTCCATATTTCATAATACGGGAGCTGAATGTCATTATCGTGAGCAGTTTTCATTAAGTTATGAGTCATCAAATCTCTTTCTACCTTTTGATTTTGTACATTTTGATTGGCTTACATCAGTGCCTGAGCTTATATTACATACATACATGCATGCATACATACATACGTACATAAACACACATACATACATACATACATAGAAATACAGATATAAATTTGTATTGTAAACCAGTCATGGCAAATGTAAATCATCGTCTTGTAGATAGTAATTTCTCCGGATATTCAGGTTTTTAACTTAGAATTTTAAACAAGAGAGACACGGTCAATGGTCAATGTTCCACCCATGGCTGACCTGTGGGAGAGAGAGATATTATTCACAATGTTGTGAAATCAAAATCTGGAAAATGCATAGGGTGACACTTTTTTCATTTGTGTCAGTGTCATGTGGATATTTCAAGGTGGCTAGTGGGGTTAATCTGTCAATATATGTCAACATCTTTTCGCCCATATCCAGATCAATTATGCATGCCTAGGGAATCGATGAGCAGAGCGAGAGGTGGGAACGGGAGGATTTCTTGAAGTGGCACTCGGATGACTCGGTCCTGATGGACTGGACAGCCAAAGTTGACTACCAGGATAAGGTAAAAGAAATACCAAAATTCTACAGAATAGAAAGAAAGGGTCCACCAAGTTCATTCCTATCAAACTAGTCATCACATACAGTACCTTATGTGTGGAAAGTGAAAACGTGTTGTATGCAGAGCAATTGTTAAATCTTGAACTGTTCCTTTTCTAGAATGTTGCCCTTTTTGTTTAGCTTATCATGATAGTCAGCCCTGACGTTTTAAAGAGCAGCCTAGTCATGGAGATGTTTTTTGGTCTGAAGCTGCGGCTGAACTGAAGATTCAGTATATGTGTGTGTTGACTACTCATAACACTTGTATTTTTTCTGTTAAATTAATGGTTTAATTACTGCTCATTCAGGATGGTCCCTATACAGCATTGATAGATGGGACTTCTGTAGTGGGCAATTCTACCCAGAACTCATGCACATAAATTTCTAGTACTTTTGCTTTTCTCTCGTTATTCAACCTATGATCCCAAGGAGTGATCACATAATCCTTCATTGTAACCACCCCACAGACCCGTCCTGAGCTAAGGAACATCTAATGGCTATATAATGGAGCTAGTTTAAAGGCATATATCTGCAAGTGACACACTTAGCACAAACTCCAAGTCTATGATTTCATTTGATAATGCTTTTCTCTATCTTATGCTTTAAGTCTAGGCGTTAGTTCTTGTGGCTGGTGATAGATGCAATGGGTGCAGCAAGTTGCTATTACTGGAGAACAGGCAAAGTTCGCGAGTGCGATTATTTCGCGAATATGCGAACTAGCATTGCCCTCGCGATCTTATCGCACGCGATCTATTGGATGCTTTGTAACACTATCCACCACTGGAGGTGATGGCGCGTTGGTTGGTGAATTTCATCCCTGAAGGCTGAACGGTTGTTGCTAAAACGAAGGAAAATACGTCCAATAACTTTACAAAACCATTATAATATGATACATTGGTAACTTATGAATAAGTTACCAATGCATCACATTATTATTCGCATACTTACCTGTGCGATTTTGGGTATACCTGTGCAAAGTTATGGATTTCTTACCAGAAGCAAGATGGCCGCCGTCATCAGACAATAGACGCTATCATGAAAGGGACACGGCAGTTGCGATAGATTTAATTAATCAATCATCAACATACATATATGTGTATGTTGATAATTATCAGAATAAGATAATAAAAATAATGAAATTTGTATTTGCCGTGAATTGAATGTTTGCCAATTCACGGCAAGGATGAATTTACAGTTTGCAGTTCGAGTATTATATAATACGGCCATAGTCAGTGATAGTGTGAAATTCACCCCTAGCCGGTCCGAGGCTGAATCGAAGAGAAATGCATGCAATAACTTTACAATTTCAGTATTATATGATACATTGGTAACTTATGAATAAGTCACTAAGGTATCATATTATAATTCACATATTTACTTAACCAATATTGGGGGAACTTGTCCCAAGTTATGGCCATAAGATGGTCAGTAAATCTTTCACATTTTTTTATTACTGTTTGGTTCAACAGATGGCGCTGTAGAACTCGCTCCCTCGCGAAATAAAGTACACGCGAAAAGCCGAAAAATAGGCTTTTCGCGAACTTTTTGTTGCGCGATATATACCTATTCAACAGTATTGTTAGTATGCTAATTACCCCTATAACCCACAAACACCAGCTTGGCTACAGAGAGCATGCATGCTGGTTTCCGGGGAAAGCACCTTGACAGCAGCCTTACATAAGATCTTAAGTTGTCATTAATGATCACTTGAGAAGTGTGCGAATGCTCATATCCCTCACTCTCTGGGCTAGATGGGATAATGTGGCCCCTGAGTATGTGTAACAAATGTCCAGTTTAACTGACTGAATTGTGGTTAGGCATTTGAAATAGGAAACAAACAAACTTAATTGGTAAACATAGACTTGACTGGCAAGTCTAGACTTGAATGTATTCATGAATAAGCAGGAAGTCCTCCAGTGGTCTTTAATGACCATTTGATGACCTTATGAGAGGGATGTTAAGTACTTAAATCCCTCCCTCCAGTGCTAGATGACAGAACTTCAGTCCAATGTCAATCACAAAATGCCAAAAAGCAACATTTTGAAGGACACAACAAAAAAAAAGGAAAAGTGAGTTCATGAGGGTGGAACATTGTTCAGCAAGGTAAGCTAAGGGAAATGATAGAAAAAGTGTTAATAAGCACAAAACTATGCTGTTAAAGAACTTCATCAGGAACAATAGACAAAACAAACACTCATGATAGACTTAAAAAAAGGAAACACAAACATGGAGATAAATCCGGAATCTGTGAAATGATACTAGAGGATCCACTAGGAGATCCTCTACAAAAAGTATGTATTCACTAGAATCGAGCTATTTGACTCACCTCATGATGGCAATGAGCAGATTCAGCATAAGGACATTTCCTATGATGAGGTAGGCAGCCAGCAGTATAGGTACTAGCCAGTGAGACTGGGCGCAATGCATTCCTACTGTCAATGTGGTATTTGTGCAGTCCTCCTTCCCATCTTAAATTAGAAGGAAAACGTTACATAGCAGGTTAGAAGTAAGACAGACATTGTATATGCTTATATGTGAATCAATCGACAGCCATTCAAGTCGTTAGAATACTACTTAAAAAAACATGATTCTTTATGTTTCCGTTGACCGCTGCAAAAGTGGAAAGTTATTACGTATTTTTTCCGGTATAGAATTAGAATATATTAGGTCAAACAAGATATTTTCAAAGTTGATATAATAGATTTTGTTTAGAATATAATTTCATTATTCAAAGATAGTAATCAATATGTGTATGTGATCTATCTAGTTATAAGTTTTTAATATTTTCTGTGTTGTATAAATTGCAATATCATATTCAGTGAATCTCATATGATTTTTATAAGATTCATTAGGTTTGAGGATAGGACTCTTTTTATGTCTTTCTCTGTAAATAAAATCTTCCTCAAAAACAACAACCTATCACAACTTTCGAAAGCTGGATGTTGAAAAACAAGGCTTGTCAGTTCCATAAGAGAAATGTTGCTGCACGATTGCAGTGTGAAAATATTAATGGTATTTATATATATATATATATATATATATATATATATATATATATATATATATATATATATATATATATATATATATATATATCATATTCATTGAACCTTTTACAGACAACCTGATCTCGATATAAGTACGGGACCAAGGACTGCAATGATGCTATTTTGGACTGGATACAGTATTGCCTGAAAAAAGACATGTGTAAAAATCGGCAAAAAAGGTTTAACTTGTTCAACTTACTCATTTCTTCTAGAAAGAGTTCTCCATAGATTTGCCAATAGGGCATATAGAGGACGTCCTTGATGATGAGTGGATATGGTGATCTTAGTGGGAACATGAGAGCCTGGCTGACCACTCCATAGGACACCAGGAACACCAGCATAACCAGCATGAAGAACACCACCTCTGACAACTACAAAACAAACAGAAAAGTGTGCATTCATATAATCTAAACAGCACTAAACTGAACGATTCACTCTATAGATACTTCCACTGGTGTTTAATTGCAAAGGTACTATAGACAGTCCCTCAAAGTGCATCACATTATGAAATCGACCAGGCCAACCTGAGTCTTACTTCCTTAAAATGATATATCAGAATCACTAGTCCAGGAGATAAAAGTGTGATTTATAATACCTAATGAAATGTTTATAGTAAACTACAGGCTAGTGTGATGACTTGGAAAAGAATCAATTCAGCAGAAATATAAGAAATATATAGCAATAGTGTCAGTACATCTTGCAAAGGTTTAATTTACAATCAGGCTGCATTGATTGTGCTTGTAATGTCAATTAGTGGTTCACATCACCCCTAGAAAATTACACAAAAACGAAACACACTTGTACTGATTTTAAAGACACAATGATTCACCTTTAATAGATACCATTCCAGCACAATTCATGATATCTTGAGTTTATCTTAATGGGGTTAACTTACTTTAATTATCTTAATCATCAAATTTTCTTTCAGAAACGATAAATCAAAGAGTTTTTCTTGGGTGATTTGTGTTACTATAAAATATCGTTTTGTGGACCAGTCGTTCGGGGAAGCAATTGTCATTCTACCGCTTACCATTTTGTAAATCATAATAAGCTTTGTTCCAAAGTAGCTGCTTGGGGTGTATATGTATAAGAGTCTCAGACACCACACTAAGCAACTGAGACAGTACAGTGTGCGGGCAACCTCCATTGTGCTCTCAGTCCATCGTAGGGAAAACGCCAGGACGACCAGCAAGATCCCCAGAAGATCCATCTTATTCCACATATTCCATATATACTGGCGAATCTTTTGTAGGGTTTCCGTCGAAAACATAAAGATAATCTAAAATAAGAAGTAGAAAACTTAAAAAATAACGAAGGTATGTATTAAAAGTAACTTCCTAATTACAATTAGAATGTATTGCATTGTCATTAAACTGCTATTTTACTCGACCCATCATCTGCTCTTCAAAGCTGTTATTATAGTTAGAGAAAAATGTCTGTAAGAAATAATTCTTTCTTAGTATAATGTTACAGCAATCTGAAGCATTGTCTGGTTGGTACTAGTGATGTCTCATGCTTGAAATAGGCAGCTTTGTCCATACTGGCAACACATCATTTTGTGGGTTTCATTTTATACAAAAGAGGGTTTTACTATAAAAGGTGACGTAGCATTCCTCAGTAGCCTACAGTGTACATTGGTTGACTAAGAACTATCCAAAAATATAGTCACTCAAATTCACGAAACAAACATAGTGGTTTCATCTAAAAAATAATGCAAATTGCAAAGCTTCCACAGATAACTTATCTGCTGTTGAATATATTATGAACATGAATATGCTTCCTTTGGTAAATGCTACTTACTTCACGGATCTCTTCAAGCAATAAGGTTACTGTCCAGGCAACAAGAATGATTTCTACAACTGTTACGTGAGGTCGAAATCCGAAAAGCACGAAGTAGGAAAATAGAACGCACATCACCACTTGTGCTATCTACAACATGAAGTAACTATAGTAAATAATGGGAAATTGGTCAGTTGTACAATACGCACAATACAAATAAGATATGCATTTAATGAAATGGAATCATACTATACAATACATGTGCAAAATAATTGATAGATATATATGAATTGTGATTAAAGGGATAGTAAACCCCCAAATAACTAGAATGTTAATATTTGCCTGCAAATACAAATGTCTTTCCCGCAGAATGAAACTTAAGGAATTGAAGGAATGACATTCTGTAAATGAACCCTTGAAGTGTTTCTTATGCTATCTGATTTGAAAAATCAAGTCCATGGAAGATTATATGATAAATACCATACACAGAAAGCTTGCAAATACATTGAGTTAACCTTTTGTTGTACCACAAGCATATCACCAACAGCATACCCACATCGGTGGAAGAATCTGTGGAATATCCTAGCCAACCCCTCTGATGGGGTAAGAAAACCAAGGAGTTGCGAGTAAACTTGCTCAATGAAGTTGAGAAGCCGTATATGGATGTCTACCTAAAGTGAACTACCTACCGAGTTAAGAGTAAACTTGACGAGGGGCAGGGTATAGAACATATAGGCCTTGTTGGTGAATCTGCAGCAGCCACACGGATTACCACCGATATGGCGGTTGAAGAGCTTCTTGCTTGAAAACTTCAAACTTTTCAGTGGTATGAGGAAAGGGAAAATCGTTGCCAGTACAACCTGAAATATGAAATCATTTTCCAAATAAGGGCTTTATTCAGATGTGTATATTCAAAAATATTTACAACTACAAATATATTTCAAATTCATTTCAAGAAAATGATAAAATGCAAAGCTATTGGTAATTTTACTAAATTGATAAATCTACTATGTTTCTGGTTGAAAATGTGAAGGTGGCCTTTTTGGACGTGAGGAAAGCGTATGATAGAGTATGGAGAGAAGGTCTATGGAAAAAAATGGAGGGATATGGGTTCAGGGGAAAATTTCTGCCAGTATTAAAAGAGCTATATAAAGAGGACACATGTATGGTAAGATTTGGGAAGATAGAGACAGACTGGTTTGAGGTGAAAGAGGGACTTAAGCAAGGATGTTCGCTGTCCCCGGTGTTGTTTGCGCTATACCTGGCAGAGCTAGGAGATAGGTTAGTTGAAAGTGGACTTGGGGTCAAGGTTGGGGAGGTTACGATACCAAGATTGTTCTTTGCGGACGATATGGTCGGGGAAGGGGATTTAAGGGAGATGTTGAGAATGGTAGGGGAGTATGGAAGGGAATGGAAAATGCAGTTTAATTCTTCAAAGAGCAAGGTAGTAAACATAGGAAAGAAGAGCAGCAAAGACAAAAGATGGCAAGTGGGAGAGGGGCAGATACAGGAAGGGGATGTCTACTGTTTGGAGATTAAAGAGCAGGAAAAATACAAGTACTTAGGAATCTGGTTCTCAGGAGTAAAGGGCTTGTTCAGAAAGCAAAGAGGTTAAAGGGGGTGATAAAAAACGTAACGTCAGACACATACCAAAGTACATTTCTAGTTGTCAGAAAATAAATGGCAGCGATAAAAATGCTCACAAAGCATAAGGAGTTATCACATACCAGCCACACAGATGATGTGAGTCCACGCCGCCAGGTAGAATTGAGTGAGTTCTGACAGGCAGGGTGGGCTATGATGATCTCTGCATCTGCTCCTGCGGCCATGTCAAGAACATTCTCATGATTGAACCTCTCATAACGAACCTGGACAACATCCTGCGCCAAAGATCTCTCTATGCTGTAGCACTCATCTAGCAGACCGTTGGCTAATTCCTGAAACTCCCTTCAAAGTAAAAGCGTATGAGTTAAAAATTGTTGACGAACGGTAAAGGAAGATTTCTTTAATTTTCTAACAGAAATGATTTTACTATATTTTGAATTATATATTTTCACTTCATTAAATATACCCAGGGAGTTTGTAATTATATACCATGTGATTGATGTCTCTGATATATAGTAGCAGAAGGGTCTATAAAAAGTCATGATATGTTGCCAAATTCAATCCACCATAATCAGACATTTGTGAATGTAATGATTTAAGATTACTCATGGAAAGGATGAAAGGAAAGAAAAAGATTGCGGATGCATTCTTATCCAATGTAAGACGTACATAAATGTTGTACATTCTGCAAAAATTATAAAAGGTCACAGGTAAGTCAATTTGAAAATGATTTGTTGTGGAAATAGTAATATTGTAACCGCACAATTGTCATGTGAATAAATTATCGAAAGGCAAACTAATTTCCACACACACACGAAAACTTGTAAGTGACTACATTCATATTGAACATTGATTAGCACTTACTGAGCATTTTCCTGCAGTTGAAGCTTGATATCAGAGTCGTGCTCCTCCACCATAGTATTCAGGTAGCTCAGGAGATGATAGGCCAGCACAGCCGCCATGACAGGTTCCTCGGTAGACTGCCAAAGAAGTTTTGCGAGCTCTTGTTTTTGAGCCAGGACCGCCCATATGAAGAGCTCCACAAAGGGGTCTTTAAAACAAATAACATCTTCTGCCAGTTTCTTTCCTGCTGCACGGTAGGCAACAGGTCTAATGTGGCCTCCTTTGATTTGCCGGATAAGTTGATCTACATGCGACAGACGAAACTGTTCATCTTTCACACCGGTGCATTTGAAGAGTATCGGGTAGGTGTTTTTGGAATCCAACTGTACGATAGAACAGGAGTAATTAGTTATCAAGTAGTGTATGGAAATTGTTTAAATAGCGTATCTACGCTACCAATAATGCGGTTAAAGAGCTGCCGTTTGCACAGACGATAACAGTTAAACTGACTAAAAGTGAAATCTTAAATATTTATCATTCATCATTTTTAATATGACTTTTAGCACAATCGCAAGCAGGCATTTAAGAGTACCAACTAAAAGATTACCAATTATCTATAATAGCAAAAGCTGAAAACTTTAGAAAAAAATGAAATAATTTATCTATTTTAATTACCGAATTGAGATTAGATTGCGTCTATGCATGTTATATGTTACAACTAATTTCATAGATTACTAGTATATGCCGTACATAGGATATCGACGATATAAAGTTGCTGATTGGGGAGTTACCTTTAGATAGAATTTCTCCAATGCATGTACAGTGAGAAAATCTTTGGGATTGACGCCATATTTGAAGAGAATTTCGACTATTTCAGTCTTTTCTTCTTCAAGAGCCATTTTCATGAGGTCGCCTTTTCGATTCTCTATTTCCCCTTCTGTATCATCCACTAGAACCTTTTCTGCAATATCCGCCCTGTTCCAGTGATATGCAAACATGAACTTTTGGTATGATGTGGTATTCTTTCCTGAAACAGAAAGAGAAAGAGATGTAACAGATCTATTGGAAATGGAACCAACCCTGTATGAGAACAACTAGTCATTGTATTGATTACATTAAATATCATATTATGTTTTCAAAATTAAAAGAGATGAAATAGAATAAACAAATTAAAGGGTTTGCTTTCAAGCTAGTCTAGTGATCAGATTATGAAGAGCTCATATATAAAACACAATCACTTATGCTTACTTTTAGAGGTTATCATACTCACCTTCAAATAGAGCCATAAACAGAGCAGTGTCCAGTTCTTCACTTTTCATGAAG
>OZ012684.1:18446930-18489430 GCA_963942565.1 Maea johnstoni | reverse complement strand
GGACTATGAACACTTCAAAGCAGCATACCAAAAATGGGCGGCCTGAGGGCCCCGCCAATGATTGAATCGAATGCTTACCTTGGCTGTGCTCTTTCCATTGAAGTTGATTTTACCACAGGCATCTGTGGTTGTGTACTCAACATCTTCACTATAAATGAAAATAAAAATAAAACAGCATGTAAAAAGACAAAAAATACTCTTAAGAAGGAAGACGCTGAGCATTGGAAACCTTATCATGCTATGATTGAAGCTTTTTGATAACACAAGTAAGGCACAGGCATATAATACAATCACATACAATTCATATTACCCTCCTATAAAATAGTTTGCAAGATTTCGTATTCATAATCCATTTATAAGTGCCGCCAAAGAGAGCCTGTGACAATGAAGCCCAACTGAGATTTGATTTGCTACTATGAGAATAACGGTAATCAGCAGAAACAAGGGACTATCTTGTTCTTACCTAGCCTAGCTACAAGGCTCTGTTATGATTTTACTTTATCATATATAGAAGCCTGCACCTATACTAGATAGGGACTTGTGGCCTACTGTGGGCCATTTAGTTCACACAATTGCCACACGAGGGAGATTACTGTATTTCCAAGTGGCATCTATCCACAATGGAAGACATTTAAATATGGCCTGGGAGGCTGGCTAGTTCTTACCTAGGATCCCATTCTTTCTGTTCGGCTCCGTCTGTCTCATCAAGCTGCACGTTAAGGACAGCAGGATCATGGTGTTTCCTCATGCGACCACATGTGCACCTGTAATACATGACATAATGCTGCATAAGGCAATACCACTCGCCAAAAAACAATATATCCTCGCAGTATTCCAAACCCCAAAGTATTTCAAAGTTTCGAGATATAGTACAATTCAAAATGGTATAGTAGATTCTTTAGTGTTCCCATCATAGGTGGTTTATGGCATTACTAGTAACTCACCTGACCCGGCAACCGACCTAAGCTGACTCCTTTGGGAGTATCCTCATTTGATATGTACTTTCTGGTACACAGTACAGACCTTTGTGTACACTAATAGCATTATTCTGTTATTTTCCATGTATTTACTTAATTTATATATTTGTCTGTAACTGATGTTCCTTTTTGTGAAAATTGTATGCACCTTTTATGATGTAAATCATAGTCAATACATATACATACATACATTCAAATTCCTGTATACTAGACTCTAGTATTAGCAAACAGATAACCGGAGTTGTTCAGGACACATTTTCCGCGTCAAATGCATTATTTTTCGTGGTCAACTGAACACACTTACTTCTTCTCTGCAAAACTTTAAGATGGGTGCACGTTATAACAAGAATTGCTCTACATCATTCAAATGACTAAAATAATGTGAAAATATGAACGAATTTCATTACGTATACGTTAGAGGCTAAATTGTGACTAGCTAGCTAGTGATTGAGAAGTATCCGGCGAAAACCAAAATCTAACCCCAAGCAATTGACAATTTTCCCGAATGCCCCTGCTTGGATTGAAATCCGAGCAGTGGTGATAGACAGAGAGGTCTTCATTGGCAACGGTCATCAGAGCAGGCCCTTCTCTAAGGAAAGGCAACATACACATCTCCCAGTAACACCCAATGATTCATAATAATGTAGGTGTATTTGAAGTCTCACTCAGTATGGGTAAACATATTACAGGCAAGTAGGCATGGGGTCAATTACTTTTGAAACTAATATATTACAATTACAATTACTTTGTATTGGCCCTATTACAATTACAATTACAATTACTTTTGAAAATCACCATCCCTATTACAATTACAATTACTTTTGAAATGTAATATATTACAATTACTTATTACTTTTCTAGCTGCGGTGAATGTGACCCTTTGTCAGAATGTCATAACTTATCTTTTACTCAGTCTGAGTATGTTTTATAACAGCTGTTTCATACTTCTTAATGTGTGCAATATGCTGATAGTTCTGAATTGAAGAATTTAATGTAGATAAACACATATCAAAAATAGAAAGCGGTTCCCTACCTGGAAAAGGGGACCTGTATTTTTATAATCCCACAGAGATTACTGCATGACCCCAGGAATGATAACTATTTTGTCTACCATACACAAGGTAGACACTGCTTTGTTTAACCCTTCCAATGCTGAGGCTACATTCGCCCAAAGCACAAGAACGCAAAAATCTTTGAAAACCATCTAAACCCTGTCATGATGGTATTCATTGGATAGCTCTCACTGAGTACTCTCAGATGAGTATCCATTTGCCACGTTTTGGAGGATTTTTCAGGATTTTAGCATTATTTTGTATTGGCAAAATTAGCCACCAGCAGCATAAGGGTTAAATACCTTGCGGACAAGAAAATATGTTTACTTTGTGCAGGAGTTCATCTAATAAAGGGTTCGTGAAAGAGATATTGAAAAATAACAAACCCACAATACTTTATACAGTATAATCTGATAAACAACTCGCTCACCCATCCAAAAAGCCTTTCAAATGAGCATAACATTTGGACTCCTTGAGTTCAGAGTATGCTCAAAAATCCTCATGTACATACATGCATGTACAGGTGAGGATTGACAGTGTCTGTATCTACAGGAAGTTATAATTGCAATTGTAATCACATGGGGTTTCATCGACCTAGATCATTTATGGAAATGATGATACCCCTAAGTCTTGAAGTCTACCAGTTCCAACTTGAAGTCCACATATTGTATTCATGTCTCATAATAACTATTTGTCACATACATACAGTCAGAAATAAGCTGGAATGTATGTTGGGCAAGTTCTATTGGGAAAACATTGTTTGTAGGAGACCATCTAGTCATCTAGGGATCATTACAAAGTCACCATGATTAGAGCACGACTGCTAAAATGTGCCTAATGAGGTTTGATACTATTCTTTAAAGGGTAAATATGAAGGTTATTAAACAGATCTTGCAGGTAGCCTTTAAAGTTTCAAGGAGAAACCTTCTGAGAAATAACTCATACATTTTGGGGATGTCTTGAGGGGTGATTTTTGAGGGTTATGGCGTCCAAATGACTCCCAGACACTCTGCTGTCTTAAACCCTGTAGGCAAGGCATCCATACTTATCCTATGAGAGGAATTGAGAATAAGGATGGGCAGCTTAAATCTCAGAGCCTTCTTGTTCTCATTGGGGATTTTACAGCACTTTGCACTCAGTTCCATTGTACACCTAATGGCAGCTATTCTTATCTTTATCCAATTGCAATTAAATCAACTTCCTTTGGCCTCTGACCTAGATTGAAGTACCTAGACCTAGATAACATTACCCTTTAGGAGATGCAGGGAATAAATTGCCTTTCAGATGATTTACTAAACCTTTTCACAGACTCGTTACTGAAATCAATCCTTCACTTCAAATGCAAGCTATTTGAGACAATGAGTGACAATCTGTATCTGACTGGATAGGACTATGGAGTCATATGGAAAAGTGACTTGTTTACTGTACAGTTTATTTTTTGGTCATAAATGGGGAAAGTAATAGAAAAGTAATAGAAAATTACTTATTACTTTTGGGGTCAGTCTATTACAATTACTTATTACTTGAAGATTTTGACTATCTATTACTTATTACAGGCTATTACTTTGAAAATCGGTCTATTACCTATTACTTTTCTATTACCTATTACTTCAAGTATTACCCCATGTCTGTAAAACACATGCATGTTCAATTACTGACCACTCTGAAAATAGTTATGTGCGACATTAAAGCGATTATCGAGGTGATAAAGCTGACCTAAGTAGTAGGACCGTCATTGAGATGACAAGTATCGATCGATCGAAATAATTTTTCCAATTAATCTAAAAAAAATATCATGTCAATTTTTATGTCAATTTATCGAAACACATTTTTTCAGCCTCTTACACTATTTTTTGCCATTTTTAGCCAACACTTATGAGATATTTGATGAGAAACTTAAGAATTCAATCAAATACGTTGAGAAAACCTTTATTGGGTTTGCATTGTGAGAATCTTAGGATCCTAGCCACAGAAATAGTGTGGAACATGTGAAAATATTCTATCAGTGCAGTTCTTCAAAATCGAATCGAAATAATCGGAATCGAAAAATAAAATGTCAATGATCGAATCGAAAAAAAATGGATGTCAATGACAGTCCTTCTAAGTAGGGATCTAAATTTGATCCCTTAGTGAAATACACGTGTTCAACAACTTACACTAAACCAACTTCACCAGGGGGTGACTGGGGGTGAGCGACAAACCGCTTACACTTTTTGGCTTTGAATGTAACCTGTGCGGAATGAACAGCGTTGTCTGCCTCCTGAAAGTAGAAAAGAGGAAATGGAGGGTTTAATATTATTTATTTGTTTAAAAGAAATCCAATACGTTGAACTTACAATATAAAGTCTTTAAGATGCATTTGACCACATATATAAGTGCACAATGAACCGGGTTTAGATGTAACTTTAGATATAGCAAGTATTGCTGCTAAATTAATCGAGATCCGTCTCATGGAAATAATGGTAATCTTTGAGCATTCAAGATGGAATTACAAGCAATTGGGGTTATCCATTACACTTTGACACTTCATGTTATCATTACTTGAAATTTCTAAACGAACTTATAAAACTAATAAACGAATAAATAAATAAACAAACAAACAAAGACGGACAATCAGGCAGCCTGTCAAGCACCAACCAAACAAATAACTAACCAGACGAAAATGGATTAGCTGTTAATTGAACGATCGATAAACACGTATACAAGGAAACAATCATATAAACCAACAAATTATACAATGATCAGAAATAGACGAAGCGATAAACAAAAAATATATATACGAGTAAACAAGCGAACAAACAAGCGAACCAATCAACGAACAAACAAACGTGTGAACATACAAACACCAATAACCAATTAGATATATAAACAAGTGAACAAAGACCGCAGGCATCACAGATAAAGAAAAAACGAATAACAAGAGAACGCACGCAAAAAATAAAAAAAAAAACTAAACGAACTTGAGAACTAGCTACGCAGGGGCTGGCTTACCGGTAGACTAGGTTCCTAGTCCCTAAAAAGTTGACATTCCCTTCTGTGCTGACCAAGCAGTGTGGTGTAGTACCAGGTACGGTAGATAGATGGCACCACCTGATCCCCAGATCTCTATAATCAAACTGAATTCTGGTGACATAAGTGTAAACTAAATTGACCACTGTGGCCACCTAGAATATTTGGTGCTTGGTAACAGAAAATACATAGCAGAAAAATACATATGACAGCCTAGAACTCTTGGCTGGCTTACCGGCTGTTGGTCAGTCATGAGGATGTCCGCCACGGTCTGGTCAACGGCTCTGCCTCTTGGCTTGACGAGGAGGACACCACTCTCCTCTGCTCCACTCTTCCCATTCATTCTCTCAGCTACCACAACTCAACTGCCAGGTAGAACGTGTACTTCCCTTATGGTTAAACAGCAGGGCTTCAACCACAAGATCACTGAAATAAAAAAGTAATTGATGATATAGCGGAGTTCACATATACCCGAGCAAAGTAATAAATCAAATCGGCGTGTATGTGTGCTCTTTCTATAGACTAAAGCACACAAATTAAACTTCAGGATTACTGAAATAAAGCAAAACCATAATCTATAACAGAGTTCTTAACATTGGCATAATACAAATCTTTATGTGAGTGTTCACATGTGTTTCCTTTCCATTCAGTAAACCCGGAGTTCAATTTCAGGATAACTGAAATAAAACAAATGTATACGTCAGTCTATAGGTTTCTTTCTTATTGCACGTTTAAAGGTGAGGGGAGTTAGCTATCATTCAGCTCATTGTATTCTTTAAATATGACATGCTATACATCTTGGAAAAAATGTCAACAGTTTTCTGGATTCTGTCCGGTTTTCGACAATTGTATCTTGTTTGTTCAGGTGTCTTGGCCTGAAGACCCTTTTTGAATGTCTTACTTCTGTTATGTGAACACCCTTCTCATATGGATGATGCGCGTGGGGTTTTGACAATGAACATATTATTCTGATAGCAGGAGAATATTTTGATAAATAGTGGACTGAAAGTGTTTGTATTGGTGTGGTTTAAGGCTGTGATGCTGGTGACACTCTCAAAATAAGACAACTCCTAGTTGTCCGAGTCTTATTTTGAGAGTGTCACCAGCATCACAGCCCTAATAGTGGGGAGGCTAAGGGCGAAAATCGTTCACTTTTTTGACAAAAGCGTGAAAATTGGCACAGGTGTAGTTTGAAGGATGGGGATTTTTTTAAAGCCAGGTACCCATAACGGTTGCCATGGTAACCGGCGGCCATCTTGAATTTCAAAATGGCCGCCATTGAACTCTCTTTCTGGCCATATTTCTGCCTTAAAATGTAACAGAAATACAGTTTCAGTGTCTAAAACCATGTTTTATGGGGTAAGGATTCTATTTCTGATATGGAAAATAGCATCAAGAAGGCGGCCATCTTGGATTTCAAGATGGCCGCCATGTGAAATCATGTTTTTCCTCATGACTTTAGTTCTAAATAACCTAGCAAAACAATGTTGGTGTCTATACCAACATTTTCAGGGACCAGGAATTCATCTATGACATCTTCAGTGTCACTAGAGGTTTCATTTGACCATATTTGACCACATAATGGCTTTTTTTACACGTGAAGGCTGTTGGAAAGGCAAAGAAGCTGTTCAGCTCCAAACAACTGTATTTGGCTCCAGATTTCTATAATGAAAAGAGGTGGTTAGAAAAAGTAGCACTGAGCTACCTACAGTGCATACAGTAATGCAGCCTCAGTGTCTAAACCATGCTTTCTATTTCTGATATGGAAAATAGCATCCAGAAGGCGGCCATCTTGGATTTCAAAATGGCCGCCATGTGAAAATATGCTTTTCCGCATAACTTTAGTTCTAAATAACCTAGCAAAACAATGTTGGTGTCTATACCAACATTTTCAGGGACCAGGAATTCATCTATGACATCTTCAGTATCACAAGAGGTTTTATTTTACCATATTTGACCACTAAATGGCTTTTTTCGCACACAGAGGCTGTTGGACAGGCAAAGAAGCAGTTCAGCTTCAAACAACTGTATTTAGCTCCAGATGACTATAATGAAAATAGGTGGTAAGAAACAGTAGCACTGAGCTACCTACAGTGCGTACAGAAATACAGCCGCAGTGTCTGAACCATGTTTTCTATTTCTCATGTGGAAAATAGCATCAAGAAGGCGGCCATCTTGGATTTTAAAATGGCCGCCATGTGAAATTATGCTTTTACGCATAACTTTAGTTCTAAATGACCTAGCAAAACAATGTTGGTGTCTATACCAACATTTCCAGGGACCAGGAATTCATCTATGACATTTTCAGTATCACTGGAGGTTTTATTTTACCATATTTTGACCACACAATGGCTTTTTCACACATGAAAACTTAAAACAACTGTATTTGGCTCCAGATGACTTTAATGAAAAGAGGTGGTTAGAAGCAGTAGCATTGAGATACCTACAGTGCGTACTAAACAGAAAAATATTCAAATGATCATCATATGCCCTTCAGGTGACCTTGAAATAACCTTGATAGAAAAAAGTGGATAAATGCAATTTACGATTTTGTATAATTTGGTATGTTACAATTGGTAAAGAAATGAGTGAGTTATGTCAATTTTGCTACAACGGTTATAGTTGGAGTTGATCAGATCTTGATGATTGAATTCAAATGACATCAATACCCATAATAGACTGTCATCTTGCCCATTATAGTTCATTTCTCCTTGGGAACACTTACAACAATCTACTTGGGAGTAGCCATATTGGAATCATGGTAATTGATGTTGCTTACTTTTGAGAAATGTATTTTACCTATTTTCAAGACAGATGAAAGTGGTTGAAATGTCCTCATGTCTATTAATCTGTGGTATCAATGTCGGGACTAAATGTGAGACATTATGTGATATCTATGGAAATGGGTAAATAGGAAAGTAGACTTTGTGGTGGTACTTGTGGAAACGAGCTACATACAGAGGGGGAAAGGGAAATTAGATGTGGGAGAGTTTGGAAAGGAGGCCAAAAAGGCTACTGGACCAAATAGACAGACAGTTTGGGAAAGGATTAGGGATGTGGTCGGATTTGATACCAAGGGTAGTTGGGGATAAACCTATCTAATTCCTCCCTAAAACTTTGCAGAGTCTGTCCTTTCATTTATTTTCCATCTTCCCTTTCCCCTCTTTTTTTCTTTCCCAGCTACTGCCCCTCTTATATCCATCCAGATTCAATTATGGTCACTGCCAATATCATCCTCCCCCTTTTCACAAACACTGAAACTTACTTGTCATCTAGGGGCACAACCTCTTGGCTTGCTCATTTATCTGCAAAAGAAGCTGGCACATCCCGGGGAACCTTTTGCTGGTGTGGCACCCTGCTTGCCTTATGAATCTTATGGATCTGTCTGTGGATACCATGCTTCTAAAAGATCCCTTGGTCTACTTTGGATTTGAAGGCTCAACTCTTTTTCTTCCTCTTTTTCTTCTTTTACCTAGAATGAATATGCTTTGTCATTGTATTTCAACAATGAGAGAGGACCACTTTTCAGAAAAACTTTATGGCCTTACATAGCCTTCTTTCCTTCTATTCCTGTCCACTTTCCCACACTTCCCTCCCATCTTTTTACTATCTCTAAGTCTGTGTCCTTTGCTAACTCCAAAACCCTTCTATCATTTACATTTTTTTTCTTTATTTCACTTTATTCCTTGTTCCCCATTCCTTATGTATCCGTTATAGTCTCCCGCCCAGGATTATCCTACATCCTCTTCGCTGTAATTCCTTATGCCAATCTATTATTGTATCATACCAAGTTCTATCAACTCCCTCCCTCCCCATGTGCACTAATCCAACTGAAGACCTCTCTCCACCTAATACCAATTTTACCATCTCACATTGACGACCTCTGACCTCTCCAATTGTGATATTATATCCTTTTTCCTAATATATCTCTGTCCCTACTATCCCTTCCCTTATATATATATAGCTGTCCCTTCGCACTTTTCTCCCCTATTCCCCTTCACTTTCCTAACCTCTCAATTCACTTTCCTGGAATTCCCTTTGCCCATACTCCCTCAATTTCATGTGTTTCCATGACCAGCCTCATATCTACTTCTGATCCCTTCATCTTCTGTATTTCCCCTTTTTTGCCCCTCTCTCGTCTAACATTGATTAATTCTATTCTGGCTTCCTTCTTTCGTCTTATCCTTTTTACCCCACATCTTTTCCTTTCTTCCCTCCCCTCCACTCCTTTCAGTGTAAGCTATTCATGAAATAATTTTCCCTCCCTCCATTCCCCTTCATGAACTTCCTCCAGTGATATATATATATATATATATATATATATATATATATATATATATATATATATATATATATATATATATATATATATATATATATATATCCTCACCCTTTACTTTCCATTACCCTTACTAACTAGTCGCTAGCTTATCTTATACTCCTGCCATTCGAAACATGAGGGAAAAGAGAATAGATATGAATGTGGATGAGGAAGGAAAAGAGCTTGAAAAGTGTATGAAGGTGATAGCGGGAGGACAATAGAGAAAGTGTATGGAACAGCAGCAATAATGATTATACCAGCAGAATTGAGGCAGGCAATAAAAGAAAGGAGAGAGGGCTTATACAATGGTAGGAGGACACTAGAAGACCTGGAAAGGTATAAAAGGGCAAAAATGAGTGTAAACAGGATGATATTACAGGAATGAAAGAGGGAGCAATTGAAACTTATAACAGGGATGAAAATAGGGAAAAGTAGGGAGGTGAAATGGTTCTGGAGGATTAACGGCAAACAGAGACTAGGGCGAAAAGGGGAAGTAGTGTAAGAAGAGGGGGGGGGGGGGGTTAGATATATAGTGGACAGATAGGAACAAGCAAGCCTCATGGAAGAGTTATGGAAAGCCTTATAAGTGGCTCATATATATGTCAAGTGAGGGGATAACGGGGAAAATACAGAGGAGGGGACCTAGGGAGGCTATGAAAAAAGAAGTAAGAAAACTATGCAAAAATGAAAAAGGGTAAGGCTGTGGGAGTAGATGGTATACATAGCAAGTTTCTGATGGGGGGACGGGGGGGGGGGGGGGGGGGGGGGGGGGAGGTCCTCCAGTGGTTAACAGAAACTTTCAATAAAATGTTAACTGAAGAGAAAATACCAATAGTTTGGAAGAGAGGGATAGTAACAGCTTTGTACAAAGGAGGGAGGAAGCAGGATTTGGGGAAGTACAGGGGAATAACAGTTAACAGTAGCATATAAACTATTTACCAGAATCCTTCGAAGAAGGCTGGAATAGGAAGTAGAAGGGAGAGGGACACTAGGGGAAATACAGTTTGGGTTTAGAAAGGGGAAAAATACCTGTGATGCAGCATTTATATTGAGACAGATCTTTGACCAAGGAAAAACAAGGAACAATGCTTAGGTAGCTTTCTTAGACATAAGGAAAGCAGGAGTAAAGGGTATGTTTAACACACATGTGGAGAATGCTATCAAAAAAGCAAAGCGATTGAAGGGGGTGATAAGAAACTCCATACCCACACCAAAGGGCAGGAGTAGCGACAAAACTGGGAGAATAGTTATCCCTAGCATCCTGTATGGAGCGGAGACCTTTGATATGGCAGATAAGAACAAGCATAAGCTAGAGACTATAGAAAGACAAATAGGAAGGTGGGCATAAAGGGCAGCCAGGGTAGCATCCCTTGAACTGAAAAGGTGGGCTAGACAGGTATGGAATAGAGCAGAGGAAAAAAACACTACCATGGGCAAACAAAATAAAGCATTAACTTAGGAGATAGGACTATAAACGGAGCAAGGGTACTTGGTCTAGGTACTTGGAAAACGGAAGTAAAGACAAGAGTAGCTGAAAGGAATAGGTGAAAGAGGGGATGAAAAATAAGAGCACACTAGAAAAATACAGCAGTAAGGAAGAAAAGAAATTTGAGTTGCAGTTATATAGAGGAGAAGGCAGAACGTTTTTAAACATCTGAGCAGGATCACTGAGATTGAGGAATAGAACAGGAGAAAGAGCACAGGATAAAACATGCTAAAAGTGTATTGAGGGGGAGATCCAGAGTGAACAATATATGTTGCTAAAGTGTCCAACATACCGAGTAAAAAGGAACACAATGTAAGGAGAATGTGAAGGGAAGAGAGGTATAGATGGGAGTCTGGATGGGCTAATAGGAGGGGGAGCAGCTTCAGGAAAAGGTAGGTTTGGTTGGGGAACCATCAGAGGTACTAGTCAGAACAGTGGAAGAAGGGGCTTAAAAATGATGAAGAAGAAAGAAGGGTAGAAAGAGAAAGGGGTATGAAAGGAGTCATAGGGTTGTGTTTGTGTGCTTACATGTTATTATCAATGTCTAATACAGTTAAATTTTGTTTTGTTCATACTAAGATGGCTGACATTTGATGTATCTGATTATCTCCAACCGGTAAATCATGGTATGAAACACGATCTTGTTTCTACTATAATTTGAGGCTGAGATATAAAGAAAAGCAGGTTCAAGAGGTGGCCATTTTGAAATCCAATATGGCACTGGTTCCCAGGGTAACCTGGATGGGTACCTTTCTTTGAATTATTCTACATGGTCCAAAGCACAACAGTACCAACTTTCTTTTAGTCAAAAATACCAATGCTGGTCAATCTTTGAATGTTGCTGGTCAGGCTTCGAAATGATTTTTAAGCCATTTTTTGCGTCAGAGCATTTTCCAATGCACAACATATAATAATCTCATTAATCTCATTACTTTGTTGGGCTACGTCAGGATTAACATTCTCAGAAGACTTTCCCAAATAATAGCTTTGGAAATAAAAATAGCATTTCTAAAAACAAACAAGTAAAATCATATTTGGCATGTATCAAATCAAAAATATGAAGAAAAATAAAGATTTCTGCTGTCTGCCAGCTTGGAATCCAAGATGAATGACATCTTAGGATCCTGAATATGTCATAAATGGATTCTATCACCTATAAAACATGGTTTTAGACACTTAGATCTTGTTTCTACCCTACCTTAATGCTGAGATATGAAGAAAAACATATTTTAGTGGCGGCCATCTTGAAAGCCAATATGGTGCTGTTTATCATAGCAACCTGGGTGGGTTCCTGACTTAAAACGATTCTATATGGTCCAAAGTACAATTGTGCCAATTTTAATAGTTAACTTTTTTTTTAGTGAAAATAGCAATACCAGTAAATCTTCAAATGTTGCTGGTCAAGTTTACCATGGTGGTGAGTTAGGACATTTTTTGCAGCGGAGCATTTTCCAAAGCACAACACAATAATTTCATTAATCTCATTACTTTGATGAACAAAGTCAGGATTAACATCCTCAGAAGAAACTGACTTTTCCAAATAATAAATTTTGAAATGAAAATAGCATTTCTAAGAACAATCAGAGAATATAAAGTCATATTTGGCATGAATCAAATTAAAAATATGAAGAAAATTAAGATTACTGCTGTTGGCCATCTTGGAATCCAAGATGGCTGACATCTTAGGGTCCTGAATATGTCATAAATGGATTCTATAACCCATAAAACATGGTTTTAGACACTTAGATCTTGTTTCTACCATTCTTTAAGTCTGAGATATGGTGAAAAACATATTTTAGTGGTGGCCATTTTGAAATCCAATATGGCGCTGGTTACCATGGCAACCTGGGTGGGTAATAAAGATTTCTGCTGTCGGCCATCTTGGAATTCAAGATGGCTGACATCTAAGGGTCCTGAATATGTCATAAATGGATTCTATAACCCATAAAACATGGTTTTAGACACTTAGATCTTGTTTCTACCTTACTTTATTGCTGAGATATGATGAAAAACATATTTTAGTGGTGGCCATTTTGAAATCCAATATGGCGCTGGTTACCATAGCAACCTGGGTGGGTACCTGACTTCAAATGATTCTACATGGTCCAAAGTACAGCAATTCCAACTTTTGTAACTTTTTTTTAGTAAAAGATAGCAATGCCGGTAAATCTTCAAATGTTGCTAGTCAAGCTTTCAGCAGTGGTGAGTTAGGACATTTTTGATGCCATTTTTTGCATCAGAGCATTTTCCAAAGCACAACACAATAGCCTCATTAATCTCATTACTTTGATGAACAAAGTCAGGGTTGATATTCTCAGAAGACACTGGCTTTCCCAAATAATAAATTTTGAAATAAAAATAGCATTTCTAAGAACAAACAGAGAAATAAAATCATATTTGGCATGAATCAAATCAAAAATATAAGGACAAAATAAAGATTTCTGCTGTCGGCCATCTTGGAATTCAAGATGGCTGACATCTAAGGGTCCTAAATATGTCATAAATGGATTATACAACCCATAAAACATGGTTTTAGACGCTTAGATCTTGTTTCTATCATACTTAAAGGCTGAGATATTAAGAAAAACAGATTTTAGTGGCGGCCATTTTGAAATCCAATATGGCGCTGGTTACCATGGCAACCTGGGTGGGTACCCGGCTTTAAATGATTCTACATTGTCCAAAGTACAACTGTGCCAATTTTCACACTTTTGTCAAAAAAGTGAACGATTCGCCCAATTTTTGGCTCTTAGCCTCCCCACTATAACAAAACTTCCTCAAATAGTTTTCAGATAGTTATAGAGATGCTGTTGTATGGTCAGATTTGTCAGATCGTGAGCGTTTCAAAACCAAATGGATTAGGATGTCAAACCTTCGTGGTGTGTAAGCTCAGTTGTGGTAGTTTAGACCGACAATTCTACAAACTTTTATTTTACATAACGTTATTGGTTCTGATTGTAATATCATTGTAATATCATATTATCCACCCTAAACTTGCTTTTTAAAAAGGCTACATAAGTACAAGTTTCAGTACCGATGAGAGGTAAGCCGTAATTCAATGCATTGCTATGTCCACTCAACATAAAACTTACTAAAGAACTACATGGGGGTCGACTCATGTGTAGCATGTGTTTAAGGTGATAATTTAGTACAGCAAGATCATCACCACTAGGTGGTATCTTTGGCTGGCCCCTAAGCATGGATATCAAAACAGAAGATTGCACATGAGCGGTGTTCACTCCCCACGAACCTCGACCTAGCAACTTTCAATTGTGGTACGGTCAAGAGAACAAAGGGCGGGCCCCATTGGGCTTTCCGTGTTAAATTGGTCCCAAACGACATGGCTGTCTGCTTTAACCAAGCAGATTCATTCAGCCTAAACCACTTTGACCAAAATCTTCATCTTATTTTTTGGCTGAAAGTGAATAACGATACAGTCTTCGAAGCCAGTATTTTAGAATATGACAGATATGAATCCCCTCTAGGTGCAAGGTCATGTCACAGGTACCTTGAATTCTGACAGGACCTGAAAATCAGCTTTTACTATGTAAACCACGTGCTGTTAGAAGTTTTGAGGCTTATGGGAACATTCAAAAATGTTTTTAAAATACCCATCGTGCAGATTCCCTGTTGAGGTAGGACCTTGCACCTTACCAAAGACATGAATAATCATATGGTAGACTCTCATTTTCAAGTAAAGGGTAAGTCTTGACATTTTGCCAAAAAACGAAACACATCCAGATATGTTCTTTAAGGGTGCCGCATTACCTCGAACTAGTCACTTATTGATAAGTTTACCATTATTCGGCAACTATGAGATGCAACCTTTACAATAGCATAAGTGCCGTTGTCTTCATTAAACTCAGTTTTCAGACATTCAAGTTTTAAAAATGACCCGTGTATCGAGTAGGGTTCTACCTTAAAGGCTACAAATGTACAATTAATGAGCGTATGGCTAGTCTGCGGCTAGCCGCGATTTCTAGGCTGTCATATGTATTTTTCTTTCATGTTTTTTCTGTCACCAAGCACAAATAGCCTAGTTGTTTTTGCGCCAATTCTTTGTTTATTTTGCGAGCTTGCTCGCTTTCCAGCTTCACTAACTGCGCCCTCTCAATACAGGCATTTACTGCTTAGCCGAAAATGGGGAAAAAGTGACCCCGGGACCACACCGATAACCTTTCAATTAGTCTTTTCCACACTCAAAAAACGTTCCATAATGATCATCCGTCTGCCAGGAAACTTTTGTATCCCGGGTTTCATGAGTGTCAACGCGCTCTTTACGTTGCTAATGACTGCGTGATGCAACGAACTACTTGTAGAAGAAATCGGAATAACACGCTGCGTTGTTAGGTTACATCGAGTTTCTTTGCCACTGCTTTAGTGGAGGAATCCGCTCTGAGGTCACTGTCAATAAAGAAAAAAAATCGCCTTTGCACAGCATGAACTAGCCTAGCTACAAGGTTCTACTCTGTGTTTACTGCATTATATATAAATGCCTGCACCTATACTACATAGGGACTTGTGGCATACTGTTTGCCATTTAGTTCACACAATTGCCACACGAGGGGGTGTATGAGGGGGTGTATGGGAAATAGATATTCCCAGCTGACCTCCTAGTATACCCCAAACGGGTAGCGCTAACCGGGAGCGCTAATTGCTAGGCTAGAAATGCAACTACGTCCTCTATGCTCTATCTGAGGAGGACGATAACTAGGATAACACGCTCTTAATCCGATGGGTTGTAAGATTCCACATTATGTAGCTTAGATAATACAAACACAAGACCATGATAAAGCCTGCGTGGGTTGCAGTGCATATTCACTTTACACTATTTCTACTCTGTGTTCACTATGGGGCCAAATGGGCCCAAATTGTCAAGTGGCCCTGTATCTCTGGAGTGCATGACCGAAACTTTATGAAATCTGGCCACCAAATAGCTTGCAGAAGTACAAAACACTTGAAAAATTAAAATGACATTGATATGACCTCTAATGAACTTGAAATGGCCTTTAACCATGTATTTTCAACATATCTGATTTTTGGTCCAAGTTATTGCCCCCTAATAATACAAAAATGGAAATTACTCCCCCTTATTATCATAGATATCATACTCTAGTATATATTTTCAAGAAAATCTGTTCAGAAAAAGCAGCTTTTGAAATATTTTATGAAGTATGATATGAAAATATTTATTTGCTTTTCTTGCGCCATAACCAGCACCCCTACCAATACCAAACCCACGTTATCAGGTGGGGCTCAAGGTGAAGATATCATTTTTAAAAAAGATCACCCCAATATCTGCTTTCATCGCAAAGTTATGTCCTATTTTCGAAATCTGCCATGACCTTTGACCTCAAAAATCCAAGATGGCCGCCCTCGGCGGCCATCTTGGATTTCGAAAATTTAACATATCTTTGCAACGGAAGCAGATATCGGCACAGTCTTTTTTTTAAATGATATCTGCACTTTTAGCTCTAATTAGTTATGTGATTGTCATCTTGGTAGGACTTACATGTCTGGCAGTAGAAGAGAAAATGCATATGTTAATTTCAACCTTCACAAAAAAAAATTATTTTTGCACTTTTTGTACCGATTTCTTTGTAAATGTATTCTATAGTGCCTTGCTCAAAATCGTATGAGAGCAGATTTTTCATTTTCAGACAATTTTAGGCATAAAATGTGATTGAAAGAGGGATATGCTGAGAAAAAATGTTTTCTTATGTCATTTCAAGGTCATCTAAGGTCAATCAAGGTCATTTGGGTTTATTAATTTTTTTGTATCCCCATTGGCTATCATGTGGTCAAAAATGATGAGAATATGAAAATGTCTTACAAGATATGCCCACATATGCTCTCAACTTGGCAATTTGGGCCCACAGTGGTTACATTACACGCGGACTTGCTAGATGAATTGTCAACGACCTACACATGATCTAAGGCCTAAGAGTTGTTTGCTTTCTACATCCCTACCCCACCGAAAATGTTCTAAGGTGTATAGATGCAAATGGCTGCGCCATGCCCAAATATCGAGAAAACATGGAATTGCCTTTTCCTATCTACCCTACATATGTATGAATGAAGTAGGAAGCAATGTTTTTTTCCTTAATGCATATGATATGACAAATCCTGAATTAACGTCAGTTCATATCTCTCTTTACTCTGCATCCACCCTCCAAGGAGCTGCTGTAATAGCCTGGTTCTCAAGCTGTGTTAGGTATAATGCCACCACCACTATACATACTAAGTAGGTTTGATGTCTCTCTCAAACTTTAGATGGAAGCACTGTTTTCATGAGTTACGGTTGAGTTGCGGTTGAGAACACAGACCAGAGCTCAAGTGTGTCCCCCTTGAGGATTTATTCAGAACTAATACTGGAGTGAATTCAACTCAAGTCAGATCAGTGAAAGAGCCAGAAATCACAGACTTGTAGCAAGTCTACTGCTGTAATTGATACAATTATCCCCAACAGCCGTAGATGACTGTTCTGCCATCTTTGGTGAAGTGATGGCTAGACTAGGTTCCAAGTCGCTAGAAAGTTGACATCCCCTCTTGTGCTGACCAGGCAGTGTGTTGTAGTACCAGGTGGGGTAGATAGATGGCACCACCTGATCCTCGGATCTCTAGAGGTTTTAGGTACTCAAACTGAATCCTGGTGAGATAAATGTAAACTAAACTGACCACTGTGGCCACCTAGAATATTTGGTACTTGGTAACAGAAAAATATAGCAGAAAAAACAACATATGACAGCCTAGAAATCTAGGCTAAGTGATGGCATGAACTGTTATGGAAAGACCTACTAATCTAAGTCTAGGAACTATAGGCTAAGTTCCACGGGAATCACCTTTAACTAAAAAGTTGACTTTGACATACTTCTTCGCCACTTATATTTAGTGTCAAACTATTTTCATGAATATGCTGTTTATGGGATCTCTATGGTTTATCCTACAATCTGATAAAGATGCACGAGAAACGACCTTGAGAATCAAATGGAATGGAGGTACAATTAAGTAGAGCCAAGTCCTGAAATGTTTGATCTCCACCCGGAGCCAATTACCTTGTAGATTTCACACTACCTATTTTGATTCTCTATTTCTCTCTTGATTCTCTTTCCAAGTAATTAGACTAGAATTTAATATATACATTTACTTACCCTTATGAAAGAATCTAAGAATATACCGCACGGTGCTACTGATGGGCTCTGCTGAAGTGGTGATGTGAGAGCTATCGTCAGGCCCTCTCTCGTAATCAATGGATATCAAGGCCAAACATTTCTCTTTAATGTACGACCATTTCCGTGGAATTCACAATGGTATTATGCTTTATACCCTCAGGTCATTCATTGGCCCACTTCCTGGTTAGGAGGACTAGACCACGCTAACAGAGACAATACTCTCTCTCTCTCTCTCTCTCTCTCTCTCTCTCTCTCTCTCTCACACATTATGACACTAGCAATCACATACTGCTAGACTAGCTACAAGGCTCTATTCTGGTTTTACTTTATTATATATAATTGCCTGCACCTATACTACATAGGGACTTGTGGCCTACTGTTGGCCATTTAGTTCACACAATTGCCACGCGAGGGAGATAAATGTGAATACCGGGTGTGAATATTACCAACTGACCTCCTAATATACTGCAGTATCATCTATCCACAAGGGGCGACATCCGTCTAAATATGGCCTGGGAGGCAGACTATACTACTAGAAGACCTGATAGACTGGCTCTCTCCTTTCTCTCACTGATCCACAATACTCTACCCTAAGTTGATTTCAGTCCAGGTTTAGTTGTGTATTAATCCGTAATGGGACCCACTAGGGCTGTGTTTGTAACCATAACCCATGGGAACGGTGCTGCCATCTATAGTTTGATCTTAGATTTATTCATCTTCAGTTAGGTTTGATGAGACGCCGTACCTGCCTATCATCTAGGTTAGGGGTTGCATTAAATCTAATTCAGCCTTAGGACCAGAGGAAACGTTGTAAGCGTGGCCAGTTTGTCTTGTCAATACCCGAGCATGCAAAGAATAAGATTCTTTGTAGAAAACGAACATATCAAATGTGGGACAGACCACCTGGCGCCATCTATAGGTAGTTCGTGATACTACGCCCGTCCACCGTATAGTACTAGTGGGTCTGCTTTGCGGGTAGTTTAGGGTTTAGTACCAGAGATAGCTATAAGATAATTGAATATATTCTCCATGGGTTTATTTATTAGCTGGACCTCTTCTCAGACTACCAACATAATTTCTTCCAGGCTTTGTCTAGTCTGACCACAAAGACATGTTTGACGGCCGGGAAGCTTTTGTACTGTTCCTTCAGTTATATATTTGTCCGTCGCCTTTCACAAGGTATACATCAATCGACGTCTGTAACAACTGCTTATGTAATAACTACAGCTTATGTAATACAACCGCTTGCGTAATAAGAAATTGACTGCTTATGTAATAACACAATACAGTTAAACGACTGTAACAACTGCTTATGTAATAATCACGGCTTATGTAATATTCAACCAGTCATCCATGAATAATTGATAAAAACAACTAATTACCATTATTTTGAGTTGTGAATTAAACATCTATCAGTACCAGATTTTCATACCTGTTTTGCTGGAACATTCCCCCCCCCCCCGTTAAACATCAAATGTTCACAATGAGAACTGAACGATGATATCCATTTACCAGTCATCCATGACCAATCGAAAAAAAAACAACACAACAACTTACAACTTATTTTTCCTGCATTCCTTAAATCACCTCTATCATGTATTAACCAGTATCATAATACATGCATCATCCACATCATCATCATCATCATCATCCACATTCAGTGTCATTCATCATCATCATCATTGATCTGGGATCATGACCACCATATATATATATATATATATATTTATATATATATATATATATATATATATATATATATATATATATATATATATATATATATATATATATATATATATATATATATATATATATATATATATATATATATATATATATATATATATATATATATATGTGTGTATATATGTATATATATATTTAAACTACATGAAATATGTTTCCATTCTACCATACTGCAGTCAGAGTGCTGCAGAAGTAGACAGTAGGTGCTTAGTATATCCTCAGCTATCTAGGTCGAACACTTGAATGTGTCAATTGCTTTATTATCCATTTTATTGTTCTAACTGACCACATGGGTAAGACTGAAGTATCATCTCAGTGTCTCCATGGCGATCTAGCTGTCAATCACCTCCTTATAAGGATACTGGGTAGGGCCACCATAGAGTTAATGAGGAGATTGCAGTTCAACGTTTTTCTTGAACCCTTATAATGGGGAGTATAGGGTGACCTACTGACCCTAGAACTTCTAAAGATCGGAGGAGCAGGTGGTGCCATCTATCTACATACATGGTACTACACCACACTGCTTGGTCAGCACAGAAGGGAATGTCAACATTTTAGGGACTAGGAACCTAGTCTACTAATCCCTTAGACCTAGCAATTGCAATTTACCCTGCTAATGTGTTTTTAAGTAATTTATTTAGTGGCGTCATGGGCTGTTACGTGGGCTCGTGATCCTGGTATAAGGGTTTTAGAGAAGAGAACCTGTTTTCAATAACAGTTTTAACTATACATATGATGTACGTTTTGCAAGTATAAAACAATCCTGGAACAATCCGCACTAGAGCTAGTCGGGGCCGACTCTAATACCGATTTTATATACTGATGCTTTTTGGTATTAGAGTCGGGGATAACCCCTATACCCTGCTCTGGTAGTATTCGTCCTTCCCAAATTTCTCCGTCGGTGTCAAATTTACTACATACCTGACTGCACTAGGATGACTAATAATATGAGCTACACTATAGCAGAACAATTGTCGATGGCCATCGTATGACAAACTGTAGAATTTTTTTTTTACAAGTGGCATCTAAAAGAACTTAACCTTAAAATTCGATATCGATGACCTGAATCAATCACTAAACTCTGAAAACTGGAGCTCACGATTGAAATCGGTGTGAAAAGTAACACAAACACACAGAAAGTACTTTAGATAAACAAAATCTATGAAAATACCTAAAAGGTTTTCATGGCCAAGCCTCCTGAAAATCTGCCTAGTTCACAGTGCAAAATCAAATAGAATTGACCTATCGCACGATTTGAAGCACCAGCTTGCGACAATTGGACCACGTTTGCATGTGTTGCGGAAAATAACCCTTATAAACCCTTTCAAGTTGGTCCTCACATCTTGACATGAACCGCCCTTCTTCTTCTTCTTCTTCTTATGATAGTATTAGTATCCTTCTGTCTAGGAGCTTTATAGGATATATAAAATAACATTAGAATTATACTTTCTCTCTTGATTATTTTTGAGAGTACTAATTAACGTAAATCAGAGTATATCAGAGTATCAATATGTACATGATTTTGATGATTGATTCGAATAATCTACTTCGGACAGGGATTTCTCCTAGGTAACCAGTGCCACCCCGCCCCCACAATAACGTACCACCTACCTTGGGCTTGACTTATAAGAAGCCACTGCCTGTCGCACTCTGATTCTAACGTATCCAACAGTTTGTCGAGCAGCCGGTGTGTTTCTAATGTGTACAACCCACCACTCTATGGAGTGGTAATTCCGTCAACATACACCGACTAAGTAATGGACTTACGCGTTGAAAATAGAGGTCAGCGGTGATTCACAAGATATAATATGTACATATCCTCACTTCATCAATTGTCCGGATCTACGGAGGCATCCGTGTACTGCACACAGTGGCCTACATCCAACTACCAGTGACAACTACTGCTGCCTGGCTGACCTATTGTACTACAGTGGTGCTGCACCTTACTATCGACAGCGCTCTTCTGCCGCCACTTATAGTACACGCATTAATGTAGCCTGCCTCCCAGGCCATATTTAAATGTCCTCCCTTGTGGAAAGATGGCTCTGCGGTATACTAGGATCTCAGACTAGAGCTCAAGTGTGTCCCCCTTGAGGATTTATTCAGAACTAAACCTGGAGTGAAATCAACTCAGGTCAGATCAGTGAAAGAGTCAGATATCACATACTTGTAGCAAGTCTAGCATAATGGTCATAGTGGCCAAAAGCAGCCTTACAATTTCAGTGAAATCTTCCAGGCAAAAAGAAAATAGTTTGGAGAAATTTCAATTAGTAATGTTGAAAAGAACAGTATCAACAGCTCTATTATCTTATATTATCCAAGGTATTGTCAAACGAAAGTACCAAAGATCGTGACAAAAATTCCATGAGTGACTGTTAACTTAAATGAATAAAAGTATCCTTTACATTACAGAGAAACATGTGCGCCCGCAAAAGTTGGTCTTTTCGTCGAGGACATCCTGTTCAGATTGACCGGCTGTTTTTTTTTTTTTTTTTTTAAATCTAAGCTGTTAAGAATAAATGTGTTAAGTACAAAGCTCTGTTAGTACATTGTACATAAGATGTGGGTGTGGTAAGGAAATCCAACGAAAGAGCTTTTTTAAATGTATATGCCCAGCTGCAGGCACACTAAGTATAAAGTTTTGCGTAGTACTTGCGATGTGCTTGTGGTTAGAAAGTTCATTGTTCTCCCTATATATTCGTGACCACCAGTGTTGTCCACGTTCTTGCAGGAAGCGTCAGAAGTGTGTTTTCGGTGGTGATGTCTTACTCAAATACAACAATTACAGCAACTACCGGCCCACATGTTCTCTCATGTGTAAAATCTAGGGCAGTCGCGATAGCCATAGTACGGTTTCCCGACTCACAGTGTAATACCATTTGTAACGCATCACTGCTATCGGTGGGTTGCGAAGCCTCAAGGGGTTACAAGGCGCGGCCCTTTGAAGAAAAGTGATATATTTGTATGTCACAGTTTCTCCAATTCCCATTTTTTGGTATAAAGTTATGCAGATAAGAATTTGAAAAATACTCTTTTTTCTCATTTTCCACATTCAATAACTCCGAAAGAAATGGTCATAAAATCTTAACAGAGCAAAACCTTAAGAAACTGTTACACACTGACTCCCTCCGTAAAGATCCTCTTTCCCCTTCGTTTCTATACATTTTGGAAAGTTGATGGTCCCGAGTCAATAATTGTGGATAGAAGTTCCGTTTAGGGTAGAACCCTATTCGATACACGGGTAATTGTTAAAACTTGAATATCTTAAAACTGAGTTTAATGTAGACAGCGGCACTTATGCTATTGTAAAGGTTACATCTCATAGTTACAGAATAATGGTAAACTTATCAATAAATGACTATTTTGAAGTAATGCAGCACCCTTAAAGAACATATCTGGATGTGTTTCGTTGTTTGGCAAAATGTCAAGACTTACCCTTTACTTGAAAATGAGAGTCCACCATATGATTATTCATGTCTTTGGTGAGGTGCAAGGTCCTACCTCAACAGGGGATTTGCACGATGAGTATCTTAAAAACATTTTTGAATGTTCCCATAAGCCTCAAAACTACTAGCAGCACGTGCTTTACATAGTAAATGCTGATGTTCAGGTCCTGTCATAATTCAAGGTACCTGTGACATGACCTTGCACCTAGACGGGGTTCATATCTGTCATATTCTAAAATACTGGCTTCGACGACTGTATCTTTATTCACTTTGAGCCAAAAAATGAGTTGAAAATTTTGGTCAAAATGTTCTAGCTAGAAAGAATCTGCATGGTTAAGAGCAGACAGCCATGTCGTTCGGGAGCAATGTAAGAAGGAAACCCCAATGGGCTTTGCCTTTTGTGCTCGTGAGGTTAGCACAATAGAGTGTTGACAGCTCGAGATTCGTGGCGAGTGAACACTGCTCATGTGTCATCTTTTGTTTTGATATCCATTCTTAGGGGCCAGCCGCGGACACCACCTAGTGGTGATAATCTTGGTGTACTAGACTATCACCTTAAGGTGATAATTTAGTATGCCTAGATTACCACCACTAGGTGGTGTTCTTGGCTGGCCCCTAAGGTTGGATATCAAAACAAAAGGTTACACATAAGTAGTGATCATTCGCCACGAATCTCGGCCTAAGAACTTTCTATTGTGGTACGGTCAAGAGAACAAAGGGAAGGGCCCTTTGGGCATTCCTTGTTAAACTGGTCCCTAACGAAAAGACTGTCTACATCGACCATGCAGATTCCTTCGAGCTAGACCATTTTGACAAAAAAAAATATCTCGATTTTTTGGCTGAAAGTGAATCACATCTCCTGCTATGCGTGGGAATGGTGATATTGGGAATCTCAATATTCAGCCTCCAAATCCTCCAAGTCAAACAATATATATTTTACCGATTAGGTTTTAGGCTAAAATTTTAGTCCCATACATCACAATATTCAGTGACTGAAACAGTTCTCTTGGTATGGCATTTCCAATATTGGCAAATGGAACAAATGTACTATGGTACTAACTAGAAAATATAGTCTTTGGTAAATAATCGAGGCTTTTTATTATTCGAAAGACATGTTTAAAGAAGTATCATGGGTAATAGGGAAAGAGAAATACATTCACATTAAGGGATACCAATTATGTTACAAATAACAGCAATTGTAATGTATGTTGAGCAAAAGGTCTGCGTAGGTGATTAATGATTCATAGTAGTATTATCTCTATTTGCCATTCCACAGGGAAATGACATACAAACAACTTAAATATATACAATAACAATCAACAGAGAAAGAAACAGAGAAAATAATATAAGGAACTGATAGGTGACATAGACAGAATTATACAAATACCATATTACAATGAAAGCGATCGCGAGGCACTTAGAATTCAGTTACATCAGAGAACTACATCCCCTTGATCCGCAACCTCATAGGTACTGCATGCTAGCCTCTACGGCATCTGCGCCTCGGGTTACGCGCTGTAGCCTGGGGTTGTATTGGTCACGTGATCTGTGCAGTAAGCTGGCTGGGGGATGTTATCCTATCTAGGTCAGATAGTGAGAGGCAGCGAAATTTGATGATTCATGACCAGTGCCCACTCCCTGTCTACTTTTCTCAGGTTACATGTACTTATTGTTTACACAGAAAGATAGTTGCACATAAAACTTCAACTCAGCATAAAAATAATTTCTCTAAGCTTAGCTAATCTACATTTGACATTTAAAAAGATTACTCTTACGAACTAAAGCGTGATGTCTTCAATGAAATCCTGGGTACTAGAACTATAACCTAATATAGTTATATTAGAAAGTACTGTCACTGCTAACCAAAGTCACTTTTTCATCTTTTGTTCTAAAGTTCGTTTTATATACTAGTATCTTGCAGGCGAATAGTGCGGAAACTTTCCATACATTAACTGAATCATCAAGATGAATTCCATCCATCAATACCTCCACCCAAGATATAGAAAAGGACTTTACTTGGGTTATTGGTAAAGATCCCCTATATACTCGGCTCGATCCCGTATATTTCAGCAAACATTTGACCACGCAACTCATCTTCATAAGCAAACTGTTCACATTTTCTCGCATAATCTGAGACTGAGTGGTGCATTTTTCAAATAGTGTCCTCGCTTCTTAATCTACTAGCTCGACATGATTTTTACTAGAGTTTGGCACATTTTATCAATGGAATATAAGAATACGCAATGTGCCTCCCGTATTAATATACCAATGGATGGAACAGTTGGATTCCTGCAAGATAATTCCTTACAGCACATGATTTTGGCAGAAATTTTACTTAAGAAAGTAGGCCAACACTAGTTAGATACAGCAATATACCGATATCTGTTGTTGACTTACTTTATTAGGTAGAATTTCTAAAGTCGTGTGATGTAAGGTACTAGTACTATCTTTCAGGGACTCCAAATTGTCCATCCACTTGCCCTAACCTGGTACATTAAACATACATTTATTGTATTTTCAAATCAAATGTACCGTTTATTGATCAAGAAAATGTCATTTGAGGTAAAACATTGTAAATTAGAAACTGTGGCCCTATACAGGTCAGTTCAAGCAGCTAAGTTAAAAAAGAAGTATAGTTCACCAAAACACCAAGACAGCAAGGGTTGGATAACCATTGTTAGAAAGGGCACTAGGAGATTGTTATTTTGAGTGTGTTACCAGCATCACAGATTTTCTTTTTACAATTGTTATTCTCCATAGCATGTCAAAAATCAAGAGGTACAAATATCACATATCCAACAGTACATATAATCAGACCTTTAGATGTTTTGTTTTTATTGTATTGCATTTAGTTCATTTGGAATCGGAGACCATTTCCCCAAGACCTTTTCCAGATGACCGTTGACATTTCTGATATATATTTCAGTAATCATATATTTCTTTAGTGTTCCTTTTAAGAATACCAGCATCACAGATTATACTTTATTTTGAAATAATTGTACAGTTTAGGTTTTTGTCAGGCATTTTCCTGTTTACTTCACAAATTTATTTCTGTATTGAAGGCATCAAATCCAAGAGCTGAAAGGGGCTAATGCGTTATGTTGAGCCATATCACAAGCCAGCTATTCCCAATTAACAGGTAAAAGTGATGCCTTACAAAGAAGCTTCAGGGTGACAAGGGTGGTCTATAGGTGGAGGGCAACAAACAGTTTGGCCATTGAGCTATTGGAAAGACCCCTCTTTCAATGCTAAATAGGGCCGTTTATATAAATATCACTGAATGCTACTACTTCTACTACTACTACTACTACTACTACTACTACTACTACTACTACTACTACTATTACTACTTCTACTACTACTATTAGTATTATTATTATCATCACCATCATCATCATTAGTATCATTATCAATATCATTATTGTTTTTATCATTATTATTATTATTATTATTATTATTATTATTACACGACCGAAATATGTTTTCCAGTCCTTTGGCTATATTTCCTGTTTTGACTACAAATCATGGTAATATTCATCGCACATAGACTCAAAAACCTTTCATTTATGCATGTATGCGCATGATTTGTCAGTAATACCTGATTTAGATTTTATGTTCTAGGGGACTTTATTGATTAATATTGATTTGTCTAGTGTAAGGTATGCGTTATTATAGTGTTCTTTCTTAATGTATTATCGGAGTAATGTTGTAGAAGACTCTTATGAACTTTGGGCAATTTACAGACGTATTGAGACTGACCAGCACACAGGCAATCTGGACTATGCGGCCACCTGCTATATCAAGCAATGACTACTTATCATCCCCCTCTAGAACTGTCTCTATCTGGCTGTTCATGAGGTCCAGAGCTTTGCTCATCCTCTTTAAGGTTTTTTGCATCGTTACCAGATCCACCTGCTCGTCCAGAGCGGAGCCCCCTTTCCTGACTATGTCCCCTAGAGTCATCTGAGAGGCCCCTTTTCCCAGATGGAAGTCCCCCATCGAGAAGGCAGAATCTGTGCGGCTGGTGAAGCTGCTGGAATGGGATAAAGTTGGGGCGTGTCCTGAGCCGTTGCCATGGAAATGTCGTCTTCGTCTGTCCTCCTTTTGTTCTTTCACAAACAAGTCTTGCCTGAAAAGATATTAAAGCATAGAATTTACATCGAGAAACATACACAATCGAATATCAGATTGACACTGTTGGCCGCAACATGGAGTGCCAGCTACACACTTAAAGTGGCAGCACTAATCATTGCGGATTCTAATTTTGCGCCCGAGGCTAAACACTAAAAAACGCAAAAAATAAACTAACGCAATCTTTTCCGAATTTACAGTAGTTGATCCCTGAAAACTAAGGTTTTTTACACAATCGATCGCTCGCTAGTTATTGCTTTTTATCCACTAAATAATAGAAGACTGATTATCGACCAATTTCCCACCATTTCTTTTTTAACATTTTGATGATATAAAAAGTCGGTGACGCTGGACAAAAAATCCATATTTATATTGCTTGCCTTGCCTACTGTGTATGTCATGTTTGTATGTCTTTATGGTAACAATCATGATTAGTGATGCGGCTGAAGTGTTGAGTAGTATTAAGTGTTAATTATAATACAATAAATACTTAATATCATGTACGTATTTCACATGACAGCTTTGTTGTTTATTGATTCTATTCAGGCATCAAAGAGCTACTTATAATATTCCACTTGTTATTCACATATTTTATCAAAATAAAATGTAAAGTTATGGACCTCACCGAACATTATTTTAACGAAGAAAAACATGCACTGCTTACTGTGAACGTATTGTCTTTAGGATTGACATCTCGTTTTCTTGTGCACTGATATTGAGCTTGCTCATGTAATTCTCCATGCAGTCATTTAAGAATTGGTGTATCCGCATCCTGTCCGCTTCTGGGTATTTATTAGGCTTCTGATAAGCTATAGTAGAACGGAAGAAAGAGTTTATGAAGAAGTTAAGTGATAATAATAAAAATAATAATAATAATAATAATAATAATAATAATAATAATAATAATGATGATAATAATGATAATGATGATAATAATAATTATGATTATAACAATCATGAGGGTGATGATAGTAATAGTAATTAAAATAATGATAATAATAATAGCAATAATAATAATAATGATGATAATAATAATAACGATAAAAAGATGATAATGATAATAATAATAATAATAATAATAATAATAATAATAATGATAATAATGATAATAGAAATAGTAATTAGAATAATAATAACAATAATAATAATAATAATAATAATAATAATAATAATAATAATGATAATAGCAATAGTAATTAGAATAATAATAACAATAATAATAATAATAATAATAATAATAATAATAATAATAATAATAATAATAATAATAATAGTAATAATAATAATAATAGAAATAATAATAATAACAACAATAATACTAAGGATGATGATGTCGATGATGATAATAATAATAATAATAATAATAATAATAATAATGATAATAATAATAATAATAATAATAATAATAATAATAATAAAAATAATAATAATAATAATGATAATAATAATGATAATAATAATAATAACAATAATAATAATAATAATAATAATAATAATAATAATAATAATGATTATACTAATGTAACTAATAAAAGTACTAATAATACTAGAATAAACAACAACAACAACCACAACAATAATAATAATAATGATAATAATAATAATAATGATAATAATGATAATGGTATTAATTTCATGACATGATATTAACTTCCTGCTTGTTCTCGCGGAAATGATAGTTTACGGTATTGTAGTATATAGCTCAGTAGATTAGGCCACAGAATACATGCAAATATCTGCAAATTCTATACTGGTCACTTCAAAGCGTGTTTCATTTTGGCGCAGGTCGCACTTAATTAAACAGCTATATACTGCTATCATCAAAGGGTCAGGGGGCAACATATACAAAGGGACCTGAGGGTTACCTCTACGAGGAAACTGTCTAATTTATGTTCACATGCACCACTGTATAATGTACTAACATTTACGTATGCTAACATAAATGATTGGCGTTGCTGCTACGCTAATGACATTTCCTGTAACTATATACTATGTATATTGGGTAATTTAATAAAAACGGGATTTTAAAATAGTGCTTATGGGCGGAGCGCTATTATCGCTATATAATTGTTCCGGCTATACTGATTTACAGTAGTATAAACTGCTAAAAGATGAATACTCACGATTGCACCTCCCACACTTCTTCTGGATCCACCGGAAAAAGCCATGCAAGTGTCCCAGTACAATAAAAGGAGGCGGTAGACATGGCTTATGTTCATACTCTCGAACCAGGGCGTAGACAGCTGACTTCCAAACCTGCTCCGACTTACTCTGAACCTCCTCGAAAACATGGCTTTAAAGAAAAAGGGAATTTATTAAGGTGACTAGATGTGATGATATGTCAGGGAGGGTCCATTGTAAAATAGGAAACGTGTAATGCATTATGGATGGGGGGGGGGGGGTATCCTATTTTATGAAAAGTATTCTGGCCCTCAAAATGAAGGAACATATTCTGGCCCTAAAAGGTAAGAAAAACTTTTCTGGCCTTGAAAACGAAAAAGAAATGAAAAAACTCTCACCACGTCAGAAATGGATGAATACGATTTCTAAATACAATTCTTCATTATTGTGTAGGGTATTCGAACATTGATTAACATTGCCATTCTTATCTGTTTGGTTTCAGACACATTTAAACTGTCGAACTTTCTTGTGCTATCGTAGAATATACTTATATGACCATACTCTCATACTTACCTCATAATGGCTATCAGCAGGTTAAGCATGAGAACATTCCCCATTATCAGATAGGCGGCCAGAAGTATGGGCACCAGCCAATGGGACTGGGCGCAATGCAAATCCACGGTTGTGACATTTTGGCAATCCTCGTGACCAACTGAAAGTACATGGAACCTGTAAAAATCCCTAAGCAACTCTCTATCAATCACAAAACTACTAGTATCGAGGAATACTGCTTCATTTCTAAAAGTACAGGTAAACATTACCCAGATCAAATTACTGGTAACCAATGTATGCCTGTTGCAACAAAAAGGCCTGCCTATTTTTATGATACAATAACTCTTTCATGAGAGCATCTTTCGCAAAATATTTGAATAAGAACTAAGATATCTAGATCATAACAATGTGCAAACACTGTCTGTGTGTATTAGAAATAGCCTTGAAAAGGGCTGCGTTAAGCAAGGATGGATTGATTATTATTTCCAAAGTATCTTTTGACTCACATACTCGCATATTCAAACACTATGATTGAATTTTAAAGTCCATGCCAAAATCGTTTGGAAAATTGCAAACTCCTCTCATCTAACCGGGGACCTCTAAAATTCCGGAAGCAAGTATAATAAACAAATTCCCTCGTCTAGTCCTATATAGTTTCTCTAAAATGCACTTTATACTAAGCTCTTAATTGACAGAGCCATCATCAAATACACGGAACAGGCAAAGAATAATATTCATATCGAACTCAGGGTGGCAGCTTTATACGATTTCTAATAAAGATATCCGTTAATACAATTACTTTGTGCAAGTTAAATGAAAAGCGTTCGTAACCAGAGGGTAATATTGGTGCAACTTACTCATATCCTCTAGAAAGAGTTCTCCGTAGATTTGCCAATATGGCATGTAGACGAGGTCCTTGATGAAGAGAGGGTAGGGTTTCCTATTGGGGAACATGAGGGCCTGGCTGACCACTCCATAGGACACCAGGAACACCAGCATGACCAACATGAAGAACATGATCTCAGATAACTGAAAGATTACAGAATTTATGATAATCAGATATTTGACAGCACCACTTAGCCAGCATTTTGACTTCATACAAGTTATTCACAAAGTTAATATTTATAATATATATTGATTGATAGATATCTGAGTATATTGATAGATATACATATATGATTCTGCTTTTGACTTTCAAATGCATGCAAGGATGTGTCCCTCTATACTTGAGGGAATCGTAACTCAAACAAGCCAATATGTGTGTGTGTGTGTGTGTGTGACCAATTCCTCTGACAATACTCTTAAAGGAAGTTGTCATGAATGAATACGTACAAGTCAATGGAAAGCCAAGGTAATGCTACGTTTGCACTGGAGAGACGCATAAAATAGCATTTTGATAAAACAGTGTACTTTTCGGCTGTAGACTCCTGAGATTAAAGTAATACTAGTAGTATCTACAGCTGAAACGATTCATCCTATATCTAATTTGACTTTATCGACTTTTGTCTCAGTAATATCAAGATGCAGGCCGACAGCTTACCATTTTGTAAATCATTATGAGTTTAGTTCCAAAGTAGCTGCTGGGTGTGTATATGTATAGGATTCTTAGGCACCATATCAAGCAGCTTAAGCAATACAGAGTGCGGGCAGCCTCGAGGGTATCCTCGCTCCAGCGCAGAGAAAACGCCAGAAAGACAAGAAGGATGCCAACTAGGTCCATCTTATTCCACATGTTTGTGAAATACTGGCGCATTTTCTGGAAGGGTTCTATGGAGAACATGTATATGAGCTGGAATAGATAAAAGAGGATTTATAATGTATGGTAACAATATGGGTCTTTATATATAAAACAGGCAGGATTTCTTTACTCGAGAGCTTCATGCTGATATAGATAGTCTAGCATGTACACATTGAATGGTTTCGGATGATACTAGCCAACCCTTTCCATTTAATCCCATAGAAAAACACATGGCCTGTGAACTATTTCCTATCAACAAGGGGATTAGGCTGTCAATACGTACTGAAGAGAATCAATTGATACACACAGTAATGGGTTAGCTGACCTATCTGCCGGGGAAAGGGTGGGGGATGTCTCCATATCATCACAGCAATGCCCATCAGATGATATCTGTATATCAGAAGTTCCAATAGGAGATGGGATCTCCTGATCTGGAGTCTGATATTAAGCGAGTACTGCTGATATCAGGAGAGTTGACATGTATGACATTTCAATACAAATATGATCAGGAACAACAATTTGTAATAATGGATTATGTTCCACTCAAAATTATTAATGCAAAGTAAAGTAAAGAGATTCCTCTATTGAGAGTAGTCGCATAGCCATCCTATTTCAGTATAATGACAACAGTACTTTACTGATTTATATTAAATTGCGAGGAAATACAAAAGGGTCGTTCTTGAAGTTGTGTGTTCAACACTCAAAACCAAAACGATGTGTTTCAGAAAACAGGTACTCTTCATATATTGATTTAATCTTTATTATTGTACTCAATATTTTGTGTTTTTTAGGAATACTGAATCGACATTTTGACAGCGATCCCATATATGATTTTAATGCTAGACATGAAAGTCTATAATTACAAGTACGTTTTGAGACAAAATTAGGGACAAATAGCGGAGGCTAGGGATTTGACCTTGCAGTTTTTAGCACACTCATGAAATATTTTTCTTATCCTACTCACTTCGCGAATCTCTTCCAGAAATAAGGTACCTATCCAACCAACAAGAGTGATCTCAACTACTGTCACCTCTTTCTTGAACCCAAATAGCACGAAGTAGGAAAAGAGAACACACATCGTCACTTGCATTATCTGGAATAAGAAGAAGAGTAAAAATGGAAGTCTGGGATAAAAAGACTACCGGTATTATTCAATCATACACCATCAGGCCTCAACGCTTACTCAAAACATTACTGGCCCCATAGGACCAGTAACACCTAGGATCTACAGGTCCTGCAAAAATGTTACGAGTCCTTCAAATTCTCTTTATCAAAACAAGAAAAAACCTTGCAGAAAATTCACTGACAACCTTTTATTTTTATTCATTTTATCTTCATTTATTTAAAAAACATTTAGGGACATTCTTGAGTTGAAACTTGTTAAGCAAAATGTCCTCAAATATTTACAGGACCTATAGGAGCAGTTGAGGTCTTTTTTATTGGCCCAAAGCTGTTTTAGGGAATTTTTACTGGCCTGGGACCAGCGGTTCACTGTTAGCGTCGAGCCCTGACTATTAAACGCTATTTCGATATCATCGATATACAGTCATAAGTATGAGTAAAACTATGTCTGATATTTATAAATCATATGTTCCTCAATGTGTTCATTTTAATCTTATTGCAACAATTTAACCTAATACTTTGATGCGTTTCTGTTAACATATGTGTACAAGCTATTATGAGTTGTATCTAAAAAGGATTGATAGATTATCATGTTATGGATAGCTTCACATATCATCTGTTCTGCTCGACATCCTGATGAACTGTTACAGTCACTACTTTTGTTATGAAACAAAATCTAGAGATATTATGTTGTAAATTCTCACAAGTAGGTTATATATCAAAGATTAGATATGAACATATCAAACAATGATCCACAATACTTAAACATAATACATTCAGACACGTGTCTGAATAATGAATACCTACAGAATAAAGTGTGAACTTGACGAAAGGCAATGTGTAGAACATGTATACTTAAACATAATACATTTAGACACGAGTCTGAATAGTGAATACCTACAGAATAAAGTGTGAACTTGACGATAGGCAATGTGTAGAACATGTATATTTTGTTGGTCCATCTGCAGCAGCCACAAGGGTTTCCTCCTGTGTGACGCTTAAAAAGCTTTCTGTTGGAAAACGTCATGCTCTTCATGGGGATCAGAAAAGGGAAGAGTGTTGCCAACACAACCTGCAGCGAAAGAAGTTGAAAATGGTATCTTCATCATTATGACTTAATGAAGTGAGAATGTCACTCATTCTTGTGATCCGAAAAGCACGATACTATAAGGTATATGTTAGTGTTTGGACGGTTTGGAGCATATTACTAGATATAGTATTTATGTGTGATTCTTAGTGCTATAGCATCCTATGTTTAAACACATCAACACATACCGATGGAATATCTATTTTACTGTGCATGCTGCCCCTGTATTGATTTAACATATCCAACTGTTAACGATTACTGGGTTCCATGTATCAGATACAGTAGCTGTTTCAGACCAAAAAGGAACTACCGGTAATTAAGATGTAAAACAGTAAACTCTCAATTGGTGACACTTATGAAACAAAACAAGTTTTAACATCAGCAGGCTGTCTATTAGACTAGCGGCCAAAAGCCCAACATGAGGAATTTTAATTATCCAACGAAGTATATCTTTTTTCTTGGTCTCAAAAGAAAAGGAAGTATCTGGGCTTTATGAAAGTACCGCGCCACCATGTGGGGACATGGTCAGATTCCTTATAGAACCGGTTAAGCAAACCACCCCATGATTGGCTTGGTGACCATTATAGGGCAAATATACTGGTAAAGATGGGTTGGGGGAAGAAAATTTGGCCATGAAAATTCGAACAATTCACCTCATGATACAAGTGACCACTCATTTTAGAGGGAATACCATACTCAACCTAATCGGTGGGGTACTTAAGCTCTAATATTTAAGAGCCTTTGGAGGATGTGGCCGCTAGACTATTTAGAAAAGGTAGAGAATATTTTATGGGATAGAGAATGGGGCAAATATTGGGTCAGATCAAATCCAAATATCCAATTTCGACATCGCGTAATATATAAAGGTAACTGCTCCGATGGCGCAGTGGTCTATAGCGTTGTTGTTTGGCCAATCACAGTCTCTCACTACTGCAAACGCTCTCGCATTGGAATTCGGCATATGGAATGGTTGCCAGAGAACGTGGGTTCAGTCTTTATTTCCACCATAGTATGATTTTGCCTTAATTTGACACAACGTGACGTTATGTATGTATCTTTATTGACCATATTTAGTATACTGTGATACCTCTCATTGTGAACACCCCAGAGATGTGAACACCTCCTAACGTGAACACAAATTCCTGGTTCCATTTGTATCTTTTACATTATGAAAATACCTCTGAGTTGTGAACACCCCCTGATGTGAACACTTTTGCCCTGGTCCTAAGGTGTTCACATATATGAGGTTTCACTGTACTGGCAGGCAGCATTGAACATTTTAACTGCAATTTAGCTGCAATTTCCCTGTTAAAGAAAAAATGTAAGAGTCCCCCACTACAAGAACTTGTCTGAATTTGATCCATCTATTATCGGCTCTATTATCACGGTTCACTTGCCAAAAATTAGTTTGCGTTATGATAGATAGATGGCGCGGCGGGCGGGGATCGAATCCGGACTATTAAAAAAACGGATTTTTATTTTATTTTAAGAGATTCGTACTATTTTAGCACGGACTATTAAGGCAGTGTACAGTATATGGAAGGTGTTCCAAACGCAAAGGGATATTCACTTTCTCTGGTGTCAGTGTACAAAAGCTAGCTTACCAGCCATGTTGGTGATGTGAGTCCACGCCGCCAGGTGAGATTGAGTGAGTTTTGACAAGCAGGGTGGGCAATGATGACCTCTGCCTCCGCCACCGCAGCCATGTCAAGGACATTCTCGTGGTTAAATCTCTCGAAACGAATCTGAACAACATCTTGAGCCAGAGACTTTTCCAGGCTATAGCATTCACCCAGAAGACCATTTGCTAATTCCTGAAACTCACTAAAATGCCAAGGTTTATATCAAACATGATTGGTGATTGTGTTCATGTATGTAAATTATTATGACGTTCTGTGTGCATTAGTTTATATCCAAAATTTAGTTGTTAAAGTCACCATAGTCATCCTGACAGAATTTTTGAGAAAACTGGTTAAGCTACTAATAGCGATTTCGAAAATGGACAAATGATAACAATAAAACGTATATTGGTGAGACAGGAACAGATTACAGCATTATAATGAGGCAGGAATGCCTACAATTCATATTAATCGACATTTTGCTTATGCGCCAAGTTCAACTAGACCAATGTGCTATCTTGTCTCTAAGAGCCAAACGAAAATAGGAAGCTTAATAACCAGGACGGTGGATAATTAGAAGTTATAATGTAAAAATAATAGGTGCCGACTAATATTTCGAACAAAGAATGACTTACGTTAGAATGTGGATTCCCCACATGTACTTGCTGCTAAATGTGTAATTTTGGAGGTGTATTCCATTTCATTTCAGGCGTGGATGGAACACGGCAAAATTTCAACTGCCCTTTGGTATTTTACGTATGGGAACAACCACAAGGTAAGGCCTTCTAGCTTGGAAACTTATTAAAAATTATGCAACCTGAATAAAAGTGATGGTTTTTCCTGATTGTCGAGGCCAGAAATATTCTTCATGCGCATTTGCATCCGTCACCTAAGCAGCTTTCAAGACAAGTGGGAATTGAGTATTGGAGAGAGAGAGAGAGAGAGAGAGAGAGAGAGAGAGAGAGAGAGAGAGAGAGAGAGAGAGAGAGCTAGTCTTACCCTGCATTTTCTGTCAGTAGCGCTTTGATATCCGAGTCTTGTGTTTCCACCATCGTGTTTAGATAACTCAGGAGATGATAGGCCAGCACGGCCGCCATGACAGGTTCCTCGGTAGACTGCCAGAGAAGTTTGGCAAGATCTTGCTTTCGCGCAAGAACGGCCCATATGAAAAGCTCCACGAAGGGGTTTTTAAAGTGGATGACGGTTGCAGCCAAATTATTACCAGCGGCCTGGTAGGCAGTTGGATTCACGTGTCCTCCCTTGATTCGACGAATAAGTTTATCCACGTTCCTGAGAGAGAACTGTCCATCTTGTACACCAGTGGCTTTGAAAAGAATTGGGTATGTGTTCTTGTGATCCAACTGCAAACAGAAATCATGCAAAAAGACTCAATTCATCAGTATAATTTGCTTCAGCGACATCCGTATACTGAACTTAATACTAAATCGCATTGCTATAACATTGAATAAGAGGCTCGTCCAAAACTGACACTATATCACTCAGAGTTATCCTAACGTGAAGATATTTCATAGTTGAAAATCGCAGGGTTGGGAAATCACCTTAATTATAAAAGATATATAAGGGTGTCACGTATCCCAATTAACCTGTAAAATCAATCAACTACCTTCATGTGGAGTAAAATTCTCTTCAAATAAGTTATGAAGTATATTCTATAGCATCTAGCTAGGTGAGTAAAAGAGATATGAGGGACGTCAATAGCATCTTTGCAGGCATATTGTTCAGGTGAGTTATGCATTTTAAGCATTGTTAATCCCATAATTAAAGTCATAATGTAAAGAGTTCGTTTAAGATTGCCTTCGATTAAGCACCACATGCTTTCCAAATATCGCCCCATTAATACAATTTACAAAGTAGATACGCATTTGTGCGTTATTGGATTTCAAAAACAACAAATCTAGTCTAAAGCAATGGCAGTGACTTGGTGTAATGCAGTGGTTTTCGCCTGGCACTCCGACTTCCTCAATCACTTTAATGAAATAAATGGCTAGTCACGACTTAAGCGTAATAGGTCATAAAAAGGTGATGGCTTTGACTTTTACTTTATTCCGGACAAAAATAGGATAGGTCCTTAGCATTATATATATATATATATATATATATATATATATATATATATATATATATATATATATATATATATATATATATATATATATATATATATATATATATATATATATATATATATATATATATATATATATATATATATATATATATATATATATATATATATATATATATATATATATATATATATATATATATATATATATATATATATATATATATATATATATATATATATATATATATATATATATATATATATATATATATATATATATATATATATATATATATATGTATATATATATATATGTATATATATATATATGTATATATATATATATATGTATATATATATATATATATATATATATATGTATATATATATATATATATAGTATTATATATATATATATATACACACTAGTATACGATACTAAACTGCTAGATGAATAAATTACCTGTCCATAGAGCTTATCCAATGCATGGACACTGAGAAACTCTTTGGGATGAACGCCATATTTAAAAAGGATTTCCACAATTTCAACCTTTTCCTCTTCAAGTGCCATTTTGATCAGCTGGCCCTGATGTTTTTCGATTTCTCCCTCTTTATCATCCACGAGAACCTGTTCTGCAATGTCAATAAATTACCTGTCCATAGAGCTTATCCAATGCATGGACACTGAGAAACTCTTTGGGATGAACGCCATATTTAAAAAGGATTTCCACAATTTCAACCTTTTCCTCTTCAAGTGCCATTTTGATCAGCTGGCCCTGATGTTTTTCGATTTCTCCCTCTTTATCATCCACGAGAACCTGTTCTGCAATGTCTGCCCGGTTCCAATGATATGCAAACATGAACTTTTGGTATGACGTGGTATTCTTGCCTACAAACAACATTTAATGAGTAAATAAGTGTATGAAAAAAAGTCTTCTTTATATGGACGACTGATTTTAAGATATTACTTCTAAATGCTTTGGCAGCTGTAGGTGCATCGCATTTTCATCCAAATATATGTACGATTGTCGAAAAGAACACTCGTATGTTGCTAATCCCACGTGTTAGATGATTAGACAAAGACAACATAATTAATATAGACGTTTTGCTGTTTATACTGCAATGAAAAGAATACTGTTACACATGTTTTTTTATTGTTAAAATGTTGCACAACTGTGATGGAAAATTGAATTGTGGTTGAAAGACAGTGAATCCCCAGTGTTAACTGTCTTAGATAGAAAGGACTTGGAAAACAAAAAAGGGGGTGCAGTACATCTGCAGTACATTCAAAATTCCTTCAAAATGAAAATATAAACGAGGAATATTGGACAAATGTGTATGATAAACTGGATTTCAACTAACTCAACATGGAATTTCGTTAACGACGACCTGGTATAAGCTTAAGAATCTTTACACAATGCTCACATAAATTCACCTCTACATGTACATTAAAACGTCTACGACAATTGTACAAAAGAGAAATTGTCATGACTATTCATAACTACCATTGTTACCCTGGTTGAATGTTACATTGTAAATTGATTTGTTCATTGATGATGAGATATGACAGGGAGCATTACAAAATATCCATTTCTCGGAGAATTAGAAAAAGAAGTTTTGCTATCACTGCCTCTTTTGCCATTTGAACACCATACATCCACGTTTTATCATTAATAACCCTTCAGTGATTACAAAAACAATTGTCCACATATGCAGATAAACCATATGATCAATATTAATTAACAAATGATCAACATTAGTATCAACAAATATCAAATGTAAAGTGTTTGTATAGATACTGTACCCACCTTCAAACAAAGCCATGAATAGAGCCGTATCCAGGTTATCACTCTTCATGAAGTCAAATACGGTTATCTAAAACAAAATCATAGAGAACATCAAAAGAGGAAATACAGATATGTTACGAGCATTCATAGTAGTATTAAATCAAATCACCAAAATAGCAAAATTTATAAACGGCTCAATTATTATATACTGGAAAGAAGCATGAAAAATAGAGAATTAGGAGTAAGAATATATATATATATATATATATATATATATATATATATATATATATATATATATATATATATATATATATATATATATATATATATATATATACATATGTATATATAAAATTATATATATATATATATTTATATATATATATATATATATATATATACATATATATATATGTATATATATATATATATATGTATATATATATATATATATATATATATATATATATATATATATATATATATATATATATATATATATATATATATATATATATATATATATATATATATATATATATATATATATATACTAGTATATATATATATATATGTATATGTGTGTGTGTGCGTGTGTGTATATGTGTGTGTATATGTGTGTGTATATATATGTATACATATATATATAAATATATATATATATATATATATATATATATATATATATATATATATATATATATATATATATATATATATATATATATATATATATATATATATGTGTGTGTGTGTGTGTTTGTGTGTGTGTGTAAAATCTTACCAGCTTGATGTCAATGCAGCAATCACACAGCCATTGCAAGTACTCCTCCAGTTTTTGCAGGTTATGTTCCAGCCAGGGGTAGGCCGCCTTAAGACGTTTCCGTAGACTGTCCTTCACCTTGATAATTTCTTTGATGTCCTCTTCTTCTTCCGCGTGGTCGTCCTCACCACTATGGCTGAGACAACAACAAATACATGCTAGTAGATTGTGATTATAGCTACCCAAGACGTGATATACAGATTTAAGAAGGGAGATCAACAGATAACCAAAAGCTCTATATTCATGTAATTAAGGAAATGTTTTATGTAAACATTAGTGAACAAAAACTCTATATTCATGTAATTAAGGAAATGTTTTATGTAAACATCAGTTATCAATATTTATCGTAAACGTGGATTTTAGAGAATTAATTCTTATATTGTTAGAGGCGGGGAAAACGATCTGGTCTGCATATACCAATGAGATTGTGTTGATATGCACTATTATACGTTGTAATGTCACGCCTAAAGGAGCATGGTTTTGAATGGGTTTACAGAAGTTGTTCATTAATGCACTGTTTCGTATGTACGTTTTGTTTAATGGCAGTAGAAACCAAAACGCATGCTCTTAATTTCAAGAAAATACTACAGTGTATTCAGTTGGTATATACATACATACATGTATGTATCTTATAACTTATAGATCATCATGAGAGTAAGAAGATGCATCAGGTAGTCTTGTCCTAGCATTCAATTTTAATGTTCTACTGTAGATAATGCAGGCATGCATATTAATAAAACACTATATCATTGAGGAGCAAAAGTCAACCCTAGCATATTACTGTCTAACAACAAGGGAACGTTCTACAATACGTAAGTAGTTAAACATTAAAGGTAGTGACACAACGTCTTCGTGATAGATAGACCCCAAGGAAGCTGTGGTGCATGAGATATACCCAAGGTGTTACGAGGCGTAGCCGAGTAACCCGAGGGCATCACATACACCACAGCTTCCGAGGAGTCTATGTGGCTTGTACCACAGTTGACTGCCTTCCACCAATCACAGGCCGAGAAAAGTATACCCTTGGGTAACACCTTTGGTTTTAGGCAGCTTAGAGAACAAAGACTTGAAAAGTGTGGGTTATGTCCTATAACCCTACACTTTTCGAGGCCTCTGATTGGTGGAAGGCAAACAACTGTGGTACAAAATAAGAAATGCATAGATACAAAGAGACGTTTTTCTCTTGGTAGGAACAAATCATGCATGGCAATGAAACAAGACAGTGCTCTGCTGTTTGGGCATCTAGTGAGTTAGTTTTCGGTGGTGCATCGTTATAATAGCTGATTGCTTGAAAGAAATTCATGCATAGATAAAACTGGCAGAATGACTAATACATGACTTACTCATGAGAAGGGCATATATCGCAAGACCTGAAATATTGGGAATATCATGGTAGGCTGTATATCGATTTATTTATATACGCAACAATGTGATGATATCCTATAGTGAGAAAATCATTCTATTTTATACAGAAATAATTTTGAAACAGGTTCCTGCAAGTAAGAGTGACAACTTATGCAATGCAATTTGGGGAACATTGTCATTTGCACATTGCGCAATACATATAGATATTAAACCAAATATACACGTTTATGCAACACGATATTCTTAGAGGGAAATAAGTGTTTCAGTCCACGTTATAAAGTTTCCGTCACCATGTTAGGTTAGTTTACGAAATGCAATGATATCCAACTTGAGGTTTTCTGTACGAATGACAGTATGAGCATTAAACATATGCTTCATATTCCCCACAGATATATGCAGTGCGCACTTCGTGATAAACTGCCATGTGACACTAGATGTTGTAATGTATGTCACTGCAAAGCAGCCTTTCCTTCTAATATAACCAACACTGTGTACATCTATACAAATTTGGTGTTCCAAATAGTGTAGTGTTTATCCGATAGGTGCACGTAGCTAAGAAGGTAGTATTCATTGTAGTCTGTGCCTATATGCCTAACAGCTTGCTGTAATAGGAACTTTATACTGTCAGTTCCCCCGTGCACTGTGTACCGTAGATAAACTAAGCTTTGCTAATAATTGTAGAACAATTGTTTTCCCTAGCCTGTCAGGTTTCATGAATCTGATTGAATTCCCGTCTTTAATTTCCCTTCCTGAAAGTGTCGCATTTGTTAACTATCTATGTTAATTTCCCGTCCTAAGACGAATTTTACTTTTTCTGTCTGCATGATGTGTTAATATTTAATCAATTTACT
>OZ012684.1:18445192-18446730 GCA_963942565.1 Maea johnstoni | reverse complement strand
TCCCCTTCATTGATACTAACCCTAGGATTTAGATTTGTGTCGACACAAATTAGAATGTTTACCTCCTCTCTATTAATTTTGATACTAAGCTAGGATTTAGATTTGTGTCGACACAAATTAAAATCCTTACCACTCCTCTATTAATACTGAGCTAGGATTTAGATCTGTGTCGACACAAATTAAAATCCTTGCTAGGATTTGGATCTGTGTCGACACAATTTAAAATTGGGTGGTAACAAATTAAAATTCTAATCTGTGTCAGCTAAAACCTGGTAACAAATTGAAATCGCAATTTGTGTCGACACAAATTAGAATTCTAATCTGTGTCGACACAATTTAAAATCCTTACCAATTTCAATCTGTGTCATGACATATATATATATATATATATATATATATATATATACATGTATATATATATATATATATATATATATATATATATATATATATATATATATATATATATATATATATATATATATATATATATATGTATATACATATATATATATATATATATATATATATATATATATATATATATATATATATATATATATATATATATATATATATATATATATATATTATATATGTATATATATTATATATATATATATATATATATATATATATATATATATATATATATATATATATATATATATATATACATGTCTATATGTACATATATATATATATATATGTATATATATATATATATAAATATATATATATATATATATATATATATATATATTTATATATATATATATATATATATATATATATATATATATATATATATACTTATCATTTTATATATACTAATCACGAATACCTATATACTCGTAATCGTTTTTTGATACATATTGTATTTTAATCGGAGCATAGAGAGAATGGGAGAAGTGGAACTACATGTATGTCTTTTAACTTAGCAACGTATGTAAAACATCAGGGAAATTATTCCATCTGAATAAGGGATTCTTTCTGTGAATGCAGTTGTTTATGTTCCGTTACTTCCATAGTTCATATTTTCATACATGTATTAAGTCGACAGGCATGTATGGTATACCGTTTGACACGTGGTCATAAGAGTTTTATACTATGTTATCACTACATATACAGTCGAAAAGCCATTTTGGTATATCGTTTAATTGTTGGTCGTAGTGCTCTAACAATAGTACTGTAAATCTGCACTGAACGAGTGATTCTCTTTATAAATCATTGAATATCTAGAACCCGTAGCTTAGAAAATATATGATGCGTAGTTTATGTATGCCCTAGTAGTCTAACAATAGCGCTGTAAATCTTTACTGATCGAGTGACTCTCTTTATTAATCATTGAAGATCTAGAACCCGTAGCTTAGAAAATATACGATGCGTAGTTTATGTATGCCATAGTAGTCTAACAATAGTGCTTTAACTCAGTACTGAACGAGTGACTCTCTATATTAATCAATGAATATCTAGAACCCGTAGCTTAGAAATTCTATGACGCATAGTTTATGTATGCTTGATCATATAAACCGTTT
>OZ012684.1:18425192-18442692 GCA_963942565.1 Maea johnstoni | reverse complement strand
CACCACCTGAAGATTGAAATCATGATTAGCGATTTCAATCTTCAATTGGTGATCCATCGGCTGGCGAATGTCTGGGTGAAGATCGGCATTTCACTTTGCTAGAACGGGAAAGTGAAAGTACAGCGAACGATGTGAACGATGTGAAATACTGCCCTGAAACAAGAAACAAAGTTACAACAACGTAACTACTTAATGTGCTACTCAGTATTACTCACAGGAAGTGACCGCCGCTAATCACGCTATGCGCGCGCTTCCGAAAAATCAAAACAAGCACATGTCATGGATGCTTGGCCCTCTGCACTTGAAACGTGCTGGAACAGGTAAGGCATGTACTACGCTTTTATTTCAGGGCAAATTCAGGCCAATAGAGGCTGTTTATCGCGACATTCATTACGCAAATTTTCTAAATTTTCTCGCACGCATCAATCTTTTGATGCGTTATGAAGTTATCAAATTTTAAAAGATTTTACCTGGATCGATTATTTCATTTCCAGCTCGAGCGCTGGCAATCCCTATGGTACGAGCCGAGTAGTCGAGCTTCCGATTAATCGACCCACCACTAGTATCCACGGAATATGCCCAGTCAAATTACCATCTGTATGCCAATTAATAGCTGCAGGATTGATCCCATCATGGACGATTGTATGTAAGGGCAATGGACCTAATGATGAGGGTGTAATGGCCACTTGACCACAGTTTAGGGTGGTCTAGGGTATGGCAGATCCTGTTAACAATAAGGGCGCCACAAGTTAATGACACTTGATGGCTTGGCGACTATGGGTAGCTTATTCCAGGTACTTATCTAATGGTTGCACTCCAGCCTGATGAGTTTTGAATGTCTTCAATACTCATTTAGGTAATTAATTAAAAGGGTCCTCAGGAAGTTAGGCACGTGGGTATAGGGGTTTAAGAATTAATTAGTGTCATATGATTTTGACCATTATGATTACCCCACGTGCAGGAACCCAACATTAGGGATGAAACCCTGAATGAGTTAACCAATCAGGTAGTTTAGAAATGATGTCATAGTATAACGATAGCCAACAGTTAGGGTTTTAACTATATGTATGATCATGTGACCCATGGTAAGATATGGGTATATATTTGTATATTTGGATTGAATAAAGCAGAATGTTCAGGGTCCTCCTCAGATAACAGCTTCCTAACTGAACTTCTCATTGAAATTACACAACTGACTTTTGTCGTCTCTGGTAATACCCATTACCCCTAAAAGTCCACGAGAAGTGACTTGACTACATATGTATATATATATATATATATATATATATATATATATATATATATATATATATATATATATATATATATATATATATATATATATATATATATATACATACGTACATACATATATATAAATATATATATATATATATATATATATATACATATATATATATATATATACATATATATATATATATATATATATATATATATATATATATATATTTATATATATATATTTATATATATATATATATATATATATATATATATATATATATATATATATATATATATATATATATATATATATATATATATTATGCATCTGCCGAGCATATAATAATGGAGCATTTTATAAAGTTTGCTTTATTTGTTATTTGATTTGCTATAGTCCATGGGCTAGGTAGGGTATTTGAAGCACCCCCCTCAGTATAACGGATAGGATACAGGAAACTATTTCACACCTCCTGTGTGGGAGTTAGGGCAAGCTTTTATAAGTATAGTGCGAATGCTTTCTGCAGCCTAATGGATGTTTTTACCACAGATTGAGGGTATTAGTATGGGAGGGGATACAGGTGCCCATCATTATGCTAATTATTGTCGGTGGGAGAACTATTGAGTTTATTTGATAATGGTTTGAATGCCCTCTGTCAACAATGAGTCTCGGTGCGGTTAACAATACAGGACTTACAGTACAAACATACGCTATGTTCTCTTTATACCTAGAGATCCCTGTAACCTAAGTAACATGGCTGAAAGGAAGGTAGAGTTGAAGCCCTAGAAAACTGGCATCTTATCACCAGAAGCGAAATATCATACCCAGGATCACCTTTTCAAGCATATTTTGATTTCTAACACCGAAATACAGTACAAGTTCATTAAAATTCAGTGGTCCCTGACTACTTGAGAACCACACGGTTAGTCCTATTAGTGTTCACCCAACCATAGTTATTACTGATCTACTACCATATTAAGACAAACCCTAGCAGTGCATTACTGCATCTATATAAGGAAAACTATATTGATTGACCTTTTGCCTCATAGATAAGCTTGTAGATAAGGCTGGGCTGACCCAAAACAATTGATATGTATCCCCCTAAGACATATCAATTGTAGAACACCTACATTCTAATATGAGAGGTTAAATACCTTTCATTAATCAGATTTCCATTCAGAACTCGTATCCCTATCTAAAAACTTAATTTGAAGCAGATTTTGTTAAAATTTGGTTGTACCGGACAACTGGGCAATCCATTTTTATAGCACCATCAGTTGTTTATAGCCCCACCATGTTCAAACTATTTCTGCTATCAAACATGTGTTGGAATGGACACTTCCGATTTAGAGAAAATATTTTTCTATCATTTTCAGCTTTTATTTGATTATTTTCCGACATAGGAGTAGGCAGAAAAGAAGTCCTATAAAATCACGCTCAGACTAAATTGCTACCATGTTAACAATATCCAATATGTGTACAGACCCAGGGGCTATTTTTGAAAACACGAAATTAATGTTAACATCCACCGTGGGTTGTGGCTGAGCTGACAAAATAAGAGTTAATGCAAAAATAAACTTTTTTGGTAAATTTCTGATCAAACATAGCCCCAAAAAAGCTTTCAGATGTCATTTGAACTGTAAAACTATATTTGAACATCCTCATGGCCATAAGTATATATGTACAACATCTGAAGCTTCAGTTACAGAAAAATGAATTTTCTATGGAGATATTCCCCTACTGGTCTGTGTTTTGATATAACTCGATAAAGTTAATGTAGGATGACTCGTTTCAGCTTCAGATACTACGACTCTAGGGGACATAGTCAGGAAGGGGGCTCCTCTCTGGACGAGCAGGTGGATCTGGTGACAATGCAAAAAACCATAAAGAGGATGAGCAAAGCTCTGGACCTCATGAGTCACTGTTAGATGAGGCAGGTGGCCGCACAGTCCAGACTGTCTGTGTGCTGCTCAGTCTCAATACGTCTGTACATTGGCCAAAACGTAAATGGCACCATAGCATACGCTCTATATTAGACAAATCAATATTAAGAAAGTCCCCTAGAACAAAAATTTAAACCAGGTATTACTGACACATCATGCGCAGACATACACAAATAACAGGTTCTTGAGTCTATATGCAATGAACATAAGCATGATTTGTAGTCAAAACAGGAAATGTAGTCAAAGGACTGGGAAACATATTTCGGTCGTGTAATAATAATGATAATAAAAATAATAATAATAATAATAATAATAATAATAATGATAAAAACAATAATGATTTTGATAATGATAATAATGATGATGATGGTGATGATAATAATAGTAGTAGTAGTAGTAGTAGTAGTAGTAGTAGTAGTAGTAGTAGTAGTAGTAGTAGCAGCAGCAGCAGTAGCAGCCGTAGTAGTAGAAGTAGTGGTATTCAGTGATATGTATATAAAAGGCCATCTTAAGCATTGAAAAGAGGGGTCTTTCTAATAGCTCAATGGCCAAACTGTTTGTTGCCCTCCACCTACACCACCCTTGTAACCCTGAAGTTTCTTTGTAAGGCATCACTTTTACCTGTTAATTGGGAATAGCTGGCTTGTGATATGGCTCAACATAACGCATTTTTTGTAGTGAAACTACAAGCCAATAAACTATATATATATATATATATATATATATTAGCCCCTTTCAGCTCCTGGATTTGAAGCCTTCAATACAGAAATAAATGTATGAAGTGAACAGGAAATTGCCTGAGAATAACCTCAGCTGTAGAATTATTTCAAAACAAAATATAATCTGTGATGCTGGTATTCTTAAATAGAACACTAAAGAAATATATGATTACTGAAATATATAACGGAAATGTCAACGGTCACCTGAAAAAGGTCTTGGGGAAATGGTCTCCGATTCTAAATGAACTAAATGCATATACAATAAAAACAAAACATCTGAAGATCTGATTATATGTACTGTTGGATATGTGATGTTTGTACCTCTTGATTTTTGACATGCTATGGAGAATAAAAATTGTAAAAGGAAAATCTGTGATGCTGGTAACACACTCAAAATAACAATCTCCTAGTCCCCTTTCTAACAATGGTTATCCAACCCTTGTTGTCTTGGTGTTTTGGTGAACTATACTTCTTTTTAACTTAGCTGCTTGAACTGACCTGTATAGGACCACGGTTTCTAATTTACAACGTTTTACCTCAAATGACATTTTCTTGATCAATAAACGGTACATTTGATTTTAAAATACAATGAATGTATGTTAAATGTACCAGGTTAGGGCAAGTGGATGGACAATTTGGAGTCCCTGAAAGATAGTACTAGTACCTTACATCACACGACTTTAGAAATTCTACCTAATAAAGTAAGTCAACAACAGATATCGGTATATTGCTGTATCTAACTAGTGTTGACCTACTTTCTTAAGTAAAATTTCTGCCAAAATCGTGTGCTGTAAGGAATTATCTTGCAGGAATTCAAATGTTCCATCCATTGGTATGTTTACGGGAGGCACATTGCGTCTTCTTATGTTCCATTGATAAAATGTGCCAAATTCTAGTAAAAATCGCATGTCGAGCTAGTAGATTAAAAGGCGAGGACACTTTTTGAAAAATGCACCACTCAGAATGCACCACTCTTATACGAGAAAATGGGAACAGTTTGCTTATGAAGATGAGTTGCGTGGTCAAATGTTTGCTGAAATATACGGGATCGAGCCGAGTATATAGGGGAGCTTTACCAATAACCCAAGTAAAGTCCTTTTCTATATCTTGGGTGGAGGTATTGATGGAATTCATCTTGATGATTCAGTTAATGTATGGAAAGTTTCCGCACAATTCGCCTGCAAGATACTAGTATATAAAACGAACTTTAGAACAAAAGATGAAAAAGTGACTTTGGTTAGCAGTGACAGTACTTTCTAATATAACTATATTAGGTTATAGTTCTAGTACCCAGGATTTCATTGAAGAAATCACGCTTTAGTTCGTAAGAGTAATCTTTTTAAATGTCAAATGTAGATTAGCTAAGCTTAGAGAAATCATTTCTATGCTGAGTTGAAGTTTTATGTGCAGCTATCTTTCTGTGTAAACAATAAGTAACTGAATTCTAAGTGACTCGCTTTCATTGTAATATGGGTTTTTGTATAATTATATCTATGTCACCTATCAGTTCCTTATATTATGTTTTCTGTTTCTTTCTCTGTTGATTGTTATTGTATCGCTTTAAGTTGTTTGTATGTCATTTCCCTGTGGAATGGCAAATAGAGATAATACTACTATGAATCATTAATCACCTACGCAGACCTTTTGCTCAACATACATTACAATTGCTGTTATTTGTAACATAATTGGTATCTCTTAATGTGAATGTATTTCTCTTTCCCTATTACCCATGATACTTCTTTAAACATGTCTTTCGAATAATAAAAAGCCTCGATTATCAACCAACGACTACATGTTCTAGTTAGTACATATGTTCCATTTGCCAATATTGGAAATGCCATACCAAGAGAACTGTTTCAGTCACTGAATATCGTGTTGTATGGGGCTAAAATTTTAGCCTACAACCTAATCGGTAAAATATCCCTTGTATGACTTGGAGGATTTGGAGGCTAATTATTGAGATTCCCAATATCACCATTCCCACGCGTATAGCACATATAGCAGGAGATGTGACTCACTTTCAGCCAAAAAAATGAGATGAAATTCTTTTGTCAAAATAGTCTAGCTCGAAGGAATCGGCATGGTCGATGCAGACAGTCATGTCGTTCGGGACCAGTTTAACAAGGATGACCCAAAGGGCCCTTCCTTTTGTTCTCTTGACCGTACCACAATATAAAGTTGCAAGGCGAATGATCACCACGCATCATGTGTAACCTTTTGTTTTGATATCCATCCTTAGGGGCCAGCCAAGAACACCACCTAGTGGTGGTAATCTAGGCATACTAAATAATCACTTTAAATGGAACTTCTATCCACAATTATTGACTGGGGACCATCAATTTTCCTAAATGTGTAGAAACGAAGGGGAAAGAGGATCTATACCAAGGGAGTCAGTGTGTTACAGTCTCTTTAGGTTTTACTCTGTTAAGATTTTATGACCATTTCTTTCGGAGTAATTGAATGTGGAAAATGAGAAAAAAGAGTATTTTTCAAATTCTTATCTGCATAACTTTGGACTAAAAAATGGAAATTGATAAACAAAATTTCACTCAATTCCGTTGACATTTGATAGCCAAAAGAATTGTTTAATGCGACCATGTTTTGTTTCCAACATGTATATTATATATATATATATATATATATATATATATATATATATATATATATATATATATATATATATATATATATATATATATATATATATATATATATATATATATATATATATATATACATATATATATATATACTGCATATTTACATATATATATATATATATATATATATATATATATATATATATATATATATATATATATATAATATACATATTACATTTGGTACGTTCGTGATACAGTCAGTAAACGATGCTACATACATACAAATAGATCTCTTTCCTTCAAGGGGCCGCGCCTTGTAGCCCCTTGAGGCTTCGCACCCCACCAATAGCAGTGATGCGTTACAAATGGTATAACACTGTGAGTTGGGATACCGTACTATGGCTATCGCGACTGCCCCAGATTTTACACATGAGAAAACATGTGGGCAGGTAGTTGCTGTAATTGTTGTGTTTGAGTAAGACATTACCACCGAAAACACACTTCTGACGCTTCCTGCAAGAACGTGGACAGCGCTGGTGGTCACGAATATATATAGGGAGAACAATGAACTTTCTAACCACAAGCACATCGCAAGTGCTACGCAAAGCTTTATGCTTAGTGTGCCTGCAGCTGGGCATACAAATATAAAAAAGTTCTTTCGTTGGACTTCCTTACCACACCCACATCTTATGTACAATGTACTAACGGAGCTTTGTACGTAACCCATTTATTCTTAACAGCTTAGATTTTAAAAAACAAACAAAAAAAAACAGCCGGTCAATCTGAACAGGATGTCCTCGACGAAAAGATCAACATTTGCGGGCGCACATGTTTCTCTGTAATGTAAACGATACTTTTATTCATTTAAGTTAACAGTCACTCATGAAATATTTGTCACGATCTCATACCTGTCAACTCTACTGATTTGAGCAGTACTCTACTGATTTCAGACCCCAAAATTGCTGTCTACTGATTGAGCACCTGATTTGAAGAAATCTACTGATTAGCTACTGATTTTGATCTAGCTGCTGACTTTGAAAAATCCTCCATCTTTTTCTCAGCATGTAGGTCAGTCTGCTCCTCTCTTTTCAGAGTACCTCAACTGAGCCAACTACTGTATATAGTAATTGATTCCTTTCAGTAGGTATTCATAGCTAATCCCTTACTAATTGGAATTATCATGCAGACATGTATTGTGTTATGGCCTTAGGAGGTAAGGGTGCATTGTGGGCTAGCATCATCAGATAGCATCTCAAGAAAAATCCTCAATGGCTGATAAGGAAAATTCACCACCCAATCAAGTTATTGTCAGTTTTGAAAAAAAAAAGTTGTTTTCATAATATGCTGAGAATTGAAGTATTTGATATTGAAAGTGAACATAATTTAAGTGTTGTTATGATATTTTCAGTTCAAAAGCTATCTCTGTGTGTTTTTCATAACTGTGAATATATCATCATACTGCAAGGAACATATTTGTATGGTTATCCATTTGCCAACTCCTGTGTTATATAATAGCCCATTCCTAAATCAAACCAAGTATGGTTGTTGATGCAAAGCATCAATAGTCAAAAGGCGGGGCCAAGTTATTTATGAACTTGTGAGGGAACCGGGTGTATAAAGAACATTAACATTATAGAGGAAAATAATTTAAAATGACAAAATTTGTATCATTTTTGTAGAAATGAAACAAATATCAGAATTCTAGGCGCAAGCTGGACACTTCGAAATCTCTTGGGTGCGAAGCTACTTGGGTACGCATCAGTTTGGTTACGAACCAGTTTGGTTACGAAGTCTCCTGATTTCATTCTATACACATAGTAAATCTTTTCTTTAGTAATTTTCCTTCCAATCAGAACAGAGAATTATATTCAGTCCGGCCTCATGATTTCGAACATGGCCGTCCAGACTATGAACATTTCAAAACAGCTTCCCATATAGGCGTGGCCTGAGGGCCCCGCCAATAATAACCTGACCCCTGGTGGCCAGGATTGGAACTAAACAAATGCCACAAAAGAGGCCCCAATAGTGAACTGCATGGAATCTCCTGATGGTGGTTGAATGTTGACAGGTATGCGATCTTTGGTACTTTTGTTTCACAATCATGATTTTACAAAATATTTTGAATAGAGCTGTCGATACTGTTCTTTTCAAAATTACTCTTTGATAATTTTCCAAACCATTGTCTTAGCCTGGAAGATTTCACTGAGATTGTAAGGCTGGTTTTGGCCACTATGACCATTAATGTGTATACTATTAGTGGCGGCAGAAGAGCGCTGTCGGTAGTTAAGTGCTGCACCACTGTGGTACAATAGGTCAGCGAGGTAGCAGTCGTTGTCACTGGTAGTTGGATGTAGGCCACTGTGTGCAGTACACGGATGCCTCCGTAGATCCGGACAATTGATGAAGTGAGGATATGTTCCTATTACACCTTGTGAATCACCGCTGACCTCTATTTTCAACGCGTACGTATACTACTTAGTGAGTGTATGAGGGCTGAATTACCACTACATTGAGTGGTAGGTTTTACACATTAGAAACACACCGGCTGCTCGACAACCTGTTGGATACGTTAGAATCAGAGTGCGGCAAACAGCGGCTTCCAGGAAGTTACGGTAAACTGTGAGGGTCACGTAGGTGGTACGTTGATGTTGGGGCGGGGGTGTTAGAGGTGGGAATGTTCGACGTGGGAGGATACAGTGATGTCAAGATGTGAGAACCAACTTGAAAGGGGTTTATAAAGGTTAGATCGATCCCCCCCTCCTCCACCTTTTCCGCAGCACATGCAACAGGGTCGTACGCTGGTGCGACAATCTTTAAATCGTGCGACGGGTCAATTCCATTTAGCACCGTTGACTTTACCAATTTCAAGGGGCTTCGCCAAGAAAGCCTTTCAGATATTTTCTTATATTTTATTTATCTAAGGTATTTTCTGTATTTTTGTGTTACTTTTTACACCGATTCCAATCGTGAGTTCCAGTTTTCAGTTTAGTGATTGATTCAGGTCATCTATATCAATATTACGGTTTTGTTCCGAGTCTTTATGCGACAATATTTTGAACCGTGACAGTTTGTCATACGTTCGTTGGCCATCGAAAATTGTTCTGCTCTAGTGCGGATTTTCTGTGTTCCAGGGTTGTTTTATACTTGCAAAACGTACATCATATGTATGGTTATTGAAAATAGGTTCTCTTCTCTTAAACTTATACCAGGATCACTAGCCCATGAATGTACATGTATGTAACAGTCCCTGACGCCACTAAACAAATTACTTAAATACACAATGGGTTGGTAAATTGCAATTGCTGGGTCCAAGGGATTAGACGTAATGACAAAATTCTCACGAAAAAGGACGCCGATTGGTGCATACTTTGTGAAAGTCTACGTACCGGACAATTAAGGAACAGTACAAAAGCTTCAACCATGTCTCTGTGGTCAGACTAGACAAAGCCTGGAAGAAATTATGTTGGTAGTCTGAGAAGAGGTCTAGCTAATGAATAAACCCGTGGAGAATATATTCAATTATCTTATAGCTATCTCTGGTACTAAACCCTATACTACCCTCAAAGCAGACCCACTGGTACGGTGGACGGGCGTAGTACTACGAATTACCTATAGAGGGCGCCAGGTGATCTGTCTTTCTTTTAATTTGTTCTTAGTCGGAAAGGAATATTATTCCCTGCATGCTTGCCACGCTTACAGATTACTCTCTGGTGCTAAGGCTGAAATAGCTATAATGCAACCCCTACACTGGATGATTGGCAGGTTCGGCGTCCCATCAAACCTTAGATCTTGGATTAAGAAAAGAATGGATATGTAACGAGAGACCAATTACTATATGCCCTATAGTTACATGCTAGCCTCATGCAAGGACTAGCAGATAAGGCAGCAGCACGAGGTCACGTGGGAACAAGGACCAATCAGGGCTCCCGCATCGATTACATTACAGAGAAACCTTATCTCCACCACCTGCTGGGGGTGCCCAGAGCACCTATTAGCGACTATTAATTGACACTGGTTGAGGCTAGCATGTTCAGGTTGACCGGCTGGTTTCCATTCCATGTGTTGGTCTTCTAAGCTTAGATGAATAAATCTAAGATCAAACTATAGATGGCAGCACCGTTCTTATGGGTTGTGGTTGCAAACACTGCCCTAGTGGGTCCCATTTTTGATTAATACACAACTTAATCTGGACTGAAATCAACTTAGGGCACAGTATTGTAGATCAGTGAGAGTAAGGATAGAGGCAGTCTAGTACTAGGTCTACTAGTAGTAGTACCAGTACTTATGTGATTGCTAATGTCATGCTTTGGAGTAGCCTGCCTCACAGGCCATATTTAAATGTCCTCCCTTGTGGATAGATGGCACTGCGGTATACTAGGAGGTTAGTTGGAAATACTTTCACTAATCTCCCTCGTGTGGCAATTGTGTGAACTGAATGGCCAACAGTAGTATAGTTGCAGGCATTCATATATAGTAAGTAAGAATAGAGTAGAGCCTTGTAGCTAGCGGGGATAGGGGCATTGCACCTACATGGTAACATTAAATTCGGCCTACTTCAGTGTTTTATGATACCCAATCCATGGCCCCATAAAACAATAAAGAGGTTGAATACTCACTATTAAGCCCCTACGCTTATCTTGTACATGGAAATGTCAGTACGGAAATTAGACTATTAGTGGTGACCATCCTGGTACATTCTTCCTGGAATACAGAGAGATTCTAGTGAAACTAGCCTGCCACCTACGCCAGCAATGTCACCCTATGTTGCTACAAAATCGGAGCATCAACAGTACCCTGATCCATTTATCGAATTTCATTATCTTCATGATACAGTCCATGACCCGTAATCTTTAAGGTGATGGGTACCATTGCAAGCCAGTTAAAAGCCGTGTCCCAAAACACACCTCAAAGCAGCATAATCCTATAACTAGGTGTATCTCCAGGTTCCTGAGTGTTATCAGGTAGAGAATATCATCGCCACCTGTCATTATTCAATTCATATTCTGTTTTATTTCAAAATTTACAACTTTTTTTTCGAATGACATATTCTCATTAATTACGCAGTTGATGGTTACTGTAGGTTCACAGATACCTTAGGGATGTCATTGACTATGCCCAATAAAAAGGTTTTTTTTAATTTTTTACTGCTGAAGACTTTTACAGGCCATAACATTGAAAATTTTAGTGAGGTTTCTCGTGTGTGGAGGCATAGGGACCCCTTTGATAGTAGTGGACATACCTCGCTGATCACTTCTGAGCACTGGGAACAAAAGAGAGTTGCACAAAGATACACCTCGACGATCTCAAGACAATGGCTTGTGGTCAGGATGCTATAAATACGTGCTAGCTTTGAGCACGTGAGGTCACCAAGTTTAGTTGGTGTTAAGATTTCTAACTAGAATTTTCAACGTTATGGCCTGTAAAAATCTTCAGCAGTAAAAAATCGAAAAAATACTTTTTATTGGGCATAGTCAATGATATCCCTAAAGTAACTCTGAACCTGCAGTAACCATCACCTGCGTTATTAATGAGAATATGTCATTTGAAAGAAAAGTTGTAAATTTTGAAATAAAACAGAATATGGATTGAATAATGACAGGTGGCGATGATATTCTCTACCTGATAACACTCAGGAACCGGGAGATACACCAAGTTATAGGATTATGCTGCGTTAAGGTGTGTTTTGGGACAGGGCTTTTAACTGGCTTGCAATGGTACCCATCACCTTAAGGATAGGAGAGAGAGAGAGAGAGAGAGAGAGAGAGAGAGAGAGAGAGAGAGAGAGAGAGAGAGAGAGAGAGAGTATTGTCTCTGTTAGCGTGGTCTAGTCCTCCTAACCAGGAAGTGTGCCAATGACCTGAGGGTATAAAGCACACCCGGAAATACCATTGTGAATTCCACGATAATGGTCGGACATTAAAGGGAAACGTTTGGCCGTGACATTAATTACGAGAGAGGGCCCGACGATAGCTAATTCTTTTCAACACTTCAGCGGAGCCCATCAGTTACGCACCGTACGGTATAGTATGAGATTCTTTCAAAGCTGGTAAAATGAACGTCCTCTAACGTTTACAGCCAGGTCCTGGTCTCTGCTACACGGAAGCACGTGCTGTAACTACACTTAATCCTAGACCGAATACTTGGAAATGATAGAGGATCAAAATAGGTTGTGTGTTATTTACAAAAGTAATTGGCTCAAACAGATCAGGACTTGGCTGCATCCATACCATTAGTTAAGCGATCCTCAAGCTCGTCTCCAGTGCATTTTCCTGTATCAGATTAGAGATTACAGACTCCTTTTAAACAGCATACATAATCATGAGAATAATTTCTAGTCTGAAAGTTAATACATTGGTGGGAACTTGGGTTCATTATAGTATACTATGAAATATTTATCCAATGGTTTCGGACCACTTTTTGTATTAGGGTGCTGTAACCCTGGAGCCCTATGGGCCCTTTTTCGTTCCCTGTTCCGCCTTTGCATGTTGTTTTGTTTTGTTTTGTTTATTTTCATAAAAGTGATGCATGCCTCCAAATTTTATAAACCTGTTTCACAGTCAATAAAAGATACATGAATACATGGTGTAATTGTCTTTTAAGCTACGGATGAGTCGACCCCTATGTAGCTATGTAGTAATTTGTGTGTTGAAGTGTTATACCAATACATTGGATTTCGGCTCGACTCCTTTTTACCTCTCACCAGTACTTAACCCTGTATACCTGTAGCCTTTTTAGATAACACGTTCATGGGTATATGATGATATTGCAATGAACATTATGAAAATAGTAATTTGTAGAATTGTTTGTCTAAACTACCACAACTGAGAATACATACCATCGAGGTATGACATCTTAATCCATTTGGTTTTGAAATGATAAATCTGAACATACTACGCCATTTTCTTTTTATAAATATCTGAAAACTATTTGAAAAGAAAAAGTTTTGTTAAATCGCACACATACAACAACTTTCAGTCAAATATTTATCAAAACATTCCCCTATTATTAGAGTATATTCTTTGTCATATCATGTCTAATATCTATATGTAAATAAGTTTAACATAGCTGAAGAAACCAGGCGTCCGATATTCGCAAAGGGTCTTCAGGTCGAGACACATGAACAAACAAAATACAATGGACGAGAATGAACCAGACAGAATCCAGCAAACTGTTGAAGGAGATACTACTTGGTTGTCAGCGTCACTTCTGAGGGATCGACTAATATTTCACTCGCCATATTTTTATAACATATCACATTATGGAATACTGCAAGCTGACTGATAGCTAACTCTCCTCGCCTATATAAACTGACGCATAATTTTGTATTATTTCAGTTAGAAATCCTGAAATTGAACTCCAGGTTTACTGAATGGAAAGGAAACACATATACACTCACATAACGATTTTTATTATTTCAATGTTAGGAACTCTGTTATAGACTACGGTTTTGCTAGATTTCAGTAATCCTGAAGTTGAACTTTTGTGGTTTAGTCTATAGAAAGAACACATCCTACACATACACGCCGATTTGATTTATTACTTTGCTCGGTTATATTTGAACTCCGCTATATCATCAATTACTTTTTTTTTTTTTTCAGTGATTGTGGTTGAAGTCCTGCTGTTTTACCATAAGGGAAGTGCACGTCCTACCTGGCAGTTGAGTTGTGGTAGCTGAGAGAATGAATGGGAAGAGTGGAGCAGAGGAGAGTGGTGTCCTCCTCGTCAAACCAAGAGGCAGAGCCGTTGACCAGACCGTGGCGGACATCCTCATGACTGACCAACAGCCGGTAAGCTAGCCTGCCTCCCAGGCCATATATAAATGTCTTCCATTGTGGATAGATGGCACTGCGGTATACTAGGACTTCAGTTGGAAATCTGTTAACAGTAATCTCCCTCGTGTGGCAAGTGTGTGAACTAAATGGCCAACAGTAGGCCACACGTCCCTATCTAGTATAGGTGCAGGCTTCTATATATAATGAAGTAAAATCATAACAGAGCCTTGTACATGTAGCTAGGCTACCGGTAAGCCAGCCCCTGCGTTCAGCTAGTTCTCAAATTTGTTTGGTTGTTTGCCACTTTTTACGTCCGTTCTCTTGTTATTGTTTTTTCCTTATCTGTGATGCCTGCGGTCTTTGTTCACTTGTCTGTATATCTAATTGGTTATTGATGTTTGTATGTTCACACGTTTGTTTGTTCGTTGATTGGTTCGCTTGTTTGTTTGTTGTTTGCTTGCTAGTCTGTATTTTGTTTGTTTGTCGCTTCCTCGATATCTTTCCATTGTATATTTTGTTGGTTTATATGATTGTTTCCTTGTATACGTGTTTATCGATTGTTCAATTGCCAGCTAATCCATTTTCGTCTGGTTAGTTATTTGTTTGGTTGGTGCCTGACAGGTTGTCTGATTGTCCGTCTTTGTTTGTTTGTTTATTTATTTATTCGTTTATTAGTTTGATAAGTTCGTTTAGAAATTTCAAGTAATGATAACGAAGTGTAAAAGTGTATTGGATAACCCAATTGCTTGTAATTCAATCTTGAATGCTCAAAAATTACCATTATTTCCATGAGACGGATCTCGATTAATTTAGCAATACTTGCTATATCTAAAATTACATCTAAACCCGGTTCATTGTGCACTTATATATGTGGTCTTAGTGCATCTTAAAGACTTTACATTGCAAGTTTAACGTATTGGATTTCTTTTAAACAAATACATATTAACCCCTCCATTTCCTCTTTTCTACTTCCAGGAGGCAGACAACGCTGTTTATTCCGCACAGGTTACATTCAAAGCCAAAAAGTGTAAGCGGTTTGTCGCTCACCCCCAGTCACCCCCTGGTGAAGTTGGTTTAGTGTAAGTTGTTGAACATGTGTATTTCACTAAGGGATCAAATTTAGATCCCTACTTAGTAGGACTGTCATTCACATCCATTTTTTTTCGATTCGATCATTGACATTTTATTTTTCAATTCCGATTATTTCAATTCGATTTTGAAGAACTGCACTGATAGAATATTTTTACATGTTCCACACTATTTCTGTGGCTAAGATCCTAAGATTCTCACAATGCAAACCCAATAAAGGTTTTCTCAACACTTTTTGATTGAATTCTTAAGTTTCTCATCAAAGATCTCATTAGTGTTGGCTAAAAATGGCAAAAAATAGTGTAAGAGGCTGAAAAAATGTGTTTCAATTAATTGACATAACAATTGACATAATATATTTTTAGATTAATTGGAAAAATTATTTCGATCGATCGATACTTGTCATATCAATGACGGTCCTACTACTAGTACTTAGGTCACCTTTATCACCTCGATAATCTCTTTAATGTCTCACATAACCCTTTTCAGAGTGGTCAGTAATTGAACATGCATATGTTTTACTTGTCTGTAATATGTTTACCCATACTGAGTGAGACTTCAAATAACGACTACATTATTATGAATCATTGGATGTTACCGGGAAATGTGTATGTTGCCTTTCCTTAGAGAAGGGCCTGCTCTGATGACCGTTGCCAGTAAGACCTCTCTGTCTCTCACCACTGCTCGGATTTGAATCCAAGCCGTAGCATTCGGGAAAATTGTCAATTGCTTGGGGTTAGATTTTGGTTTTCGCCAGATAGTTCTCAATCACTAGCTAGCTAGTCACAATTTAGCCTCTAACGTCCCAAATATAACAAAACAAGTGACGGCCGAGCATCGATATTCAAGTTCAAGCCTTTCTGTAGAGAAGTATACGTAATGAAATTCGTTCATATTTTCTCACGTGAACACATTATTTTAGTCATTTGAATAATGTAGAGCAATGATTGTTTTAACGTGCAGCCATCTTGAAGTTTTGCAGAGAAGAAGTAAAGGCCCGTTCCCACATCTGCGATCTAGTGTAGCGGCGGCACAGCGACCGCAGCGAATTATGAATCGCTGTGTGATCGCTGTAGATTGACCCAATTAATGTTTGTAACGACCAGATCGTTGAGCCCGTTCCCACATCTGCGATCTAGTGTAGCGACCGCAGCGATTTATAATTCGCTGCGGTCGCTGTGCGGTCGCTACACTACATCGCAGATGTGGGAACGGGGCTTAACTGAACTTTCCATAGGTCGTTAGGGTAACGATAGATTAACGAGTACGTAACGAGTAGGACGATAGCATAACGATTATTAAGATGGCACAGCGACCTCACAACGACCACAGCCACTGCACAGCGAATGCACTGCGGACCATTAGCGATCCACTGCCCTACTTTTTCAACAGCGATTTTTTTGAGCATGTTCAAAAAAATCGCAACAGATGCTCGGCCACAGCGATCCGCTGCGGATGCGTAGCGACCGCAACGATGGCGTAACGGACCACACCGATCTACGTAGTGGCGGCACAGCGACCGCAGCGATTCATAATTCGCTGCGGTCGCTGTGCCGTCGCTACACTAGATCGCAGATGTGGGAACGGGCCTTAAGTGTGTTCAGTTGACCACGAAAAATAATGGATTTGACGCGGAAAATGTGTCCTGAACAACTCCGGTTATCTGTTTGCTAATACTAGAGTCTAGTACATTCTTCCATTGTCTTACAGGAATCTGAATGCCATAAAGCACCTATGATGGGAACACTATCGAATCTACTATAACATTTTGAATTGTACTATATCTCGAAACTTTGAAATACTTTGGAGTTTGGAATACTGCGAGGATATATTGTTTTTTGGCATGTGGTATCGCCTTATGCAACATTATGTCATGTTTTACAGGTGCACATGTGGTCGCACGAGGAAACACCATGATCCTGCTGTCCTTAACGTGCAGCTTGATGAGACAGACGGAGCCGAACAGAAAGAATGGGATCCTAGGTAAGAACTAGCCAGCCTCCCAGGCCATATTTAAATGTCTTCCATTGCGGATAGATGGCACTGCGGAATACTAGGAGTTCAGTTGGAAATACAGTAATCTCCCTCGTGTGGCAATTGTGTGAACTAAATGGACCACAGTAGGCCA
>OZ012684.1:18405192-18420192 GCA_963942565.1 Maea johnstoni | reverse complement strand
TGGCTCTATTTGAAGGTGAGTATAATAACCTCTAAAAGTAAGCATAAACGATTGTGTTTTCGATATGAGCTCTTCATAATCTGATCACTAGACTAGCTTGCAAGCAAACCCTTTAATTTGTTTATTCTATTTCATCTCTTTTAATTTGAAAACATAATATGATATTTTATGTAAACAATACAATGCCTAGTTGTTCTCATACAGGGTTCGTTCCAGTTCCAATAGATCTGTTACATCTCTTTCTCTTTCTGTTTCAGGAAAGAATACCACATCATACCAAAAGTTCATGTTTGCATATCACTGGAACAGGGCGGATATTGCAGAAAAGGTTCTAGTGGATGATACAGAAGGAGAAATAGAGAATCGAAAAGGCGATCTCATGAAAATGGCTCTTGAAGAAGAAAAGACTGATATAGTCGAAATTCTCTTCAAATATGGCGTCAATCCCAAAGATTTTCTCAGTGTACATGCATTGGAGAAATTTTATCTAAAGGTAACTCCCCAATCAGCAACTTTTTATCGTCGATATCCTATGTACGGCATATAATCAATGAAATTAGCTGTAACATATAACATGCATAGACGCAATCTAATCTCAATTCGGTAATTAAAATAGATAAATTATTTCATTTTTTCTTAAGTTTTCAGCTTTTGCTATTATAGATAATTGGTAATCTTTTAGTTGGTACTCTTAAATGCCTGCTTGCGATTGTGCTAAAAGTCATATTTAAAACGATGACTGATAAATATTTAAGATTTCACTTTTGGTCAGTTTAACTGTTATCGTCTTTGTAAATGGCAGCTCTTTAACCGCATTATTGGTAGCGTAGATACGCTATTTAAACAATTTCCATACACTACTAGATAACTAATTGATCCTGTTCTATCGTACAGTTGGATTCCAAAAACACCTACCCGATACTCTTCAAATGCACCGGTGTGAAAGATGAACAGTTTCGTCTGTCGCATGTAGACCAACTCATCAACAAATCAAAGGAGGCCACATTAGACCTGTTGCCTACCGTGCTGCAGGAAAGAAACTGGCAGAAGATGTTATTTGTTTTAAAGATCCCTTTGTGGAGCTGTTCATATGGGCGGTCCTGGCTCAAAAACAAGAGCTCGCAAAACTTCTTTGGCAGTCCACCGAGGAACCTGTCATGGCGGCTGTGCTGGCCTATCATCTCTTGGGTTACCTGAATACTATGGTGGAGGAGCACGACTCTGATATCAAGCTTCAACTGCAGGAAAATGCTCAGTAAGTGCTAATCAATGTTCAATATGAATGTAGTCACTTACAAGTTTTCGTGTCTGTGTGGAAATAAGTTTGCCTTTCGATATCTTATTCACATGACAATCGTGCGGTTACAATATTACTATTTCCACAAAAAATCATTTTCAAATTGACTTACCTGTGACTTTTCATAATTTTTGCGGAATGTACAACATTTATGTACGTCTTACATTGGATAAGAATGCATCAGCAATCTTTTTTTCCTTTCATCCTTTCCATGAGTAATCTTAAATCATTACATTCACAAACGTCTGATTATGGTGGTTTGAATTTGGCAACATATCATGACTTTTTATAAACCCTTCTGCTACTATATATCCGAGACATCAATCACATGGTATATAATTACAAACTCCCTGGGTATATTTAATGAAGTGAAAATATATAATTCAAAATATAGTAAAATCATTTCTGTAAGAAAATTAAAGAAATCTTCGTTTACCGTTCGTTAACAGATTGTAACTCATACGCATTTACTTTTGAAGGGAGTTTCAGGAATTAGCCAACGGTCTGCTAGATGAGTGCTACAGCATAGAGAGATCTTTGGCTCAGGACGTTGTCCAGGTTCGTTATGAGAGGTTCAATCATGAGAATGTTCTTGACATGGCCGCAGGAGCAGATGCGGAGATCATCATAGCCCACCCTGCGTGTCAGAACTCACTCAATTCTACCTGGCGGCGTGGACTCACATCCTCAGTGTGGCTGGTATGTGATAACTCCTTATGCTTTGTGAGCATTTTTATCGCTGCCATTTAATTTTTGACAACTAGAAATGTACTACACTTGTACAGCACTTATCACACACTGAATTAGTGTACTGTAAATGGCAGTTTTAAGTAATATTTTGAGAGCCAGAGCTTAATTGTCGCTACATGGTTGAATAAGCTCCAAAATCATTTCACTTTTTAAATGTTAATGTTAATCTATGTATGTATGTTAATCCAGTTATGCTTATCTCTGTGCTTCATAATTTGTGGTTTAAGACCCTATTAGTTATTCTTGTTACTCTGTTCCCTTTGTTCATCTATTGTTATTTTGATATACGTATGTTAATTTTTTAATGCAAATTACAGTCAATAAATATAGATACATGTTTATCATCGATTATGATGTGCCGGAAAATGAATGGTGCACATGAATAAGCGGTTTTGATATAAGTATTCAACCACAGTGGATTAGAAACAGACTTAGCATTAAATATACACAAACCTTATATTGACTTATTATTTAGTTAAACGTCTTTTGCAAACCAGAAACATAGTAGATTTATCAATTTAGTAAAGTAACCAATAGCTTAGCATTTTATCATTTTCTTGAAATGAATTTGAATTATATTTGTAGTTGTAAATATTTTTGAATATACACATCTGAATAAAGCCCTTATTTGGAAAATGATTTTTATATTTCAGGTTGTACTGGCAACGATTTTCCCTTTCCTCATACCCCTGAAAAGTTTGAAGTTTTCAAGCAAGAAGCTCTTCAACCGCCATACCGGTGGTAATCCGTGTGGCTGCTGCAGATTCACCAACAAGGCCTATATGTTCTATACCCTGCCCCTCGTCAAGTTTACTCTTAACTCGGTAGGTAGTTCATTTCAGGAAGACATCCATATACAGCTTCTCAACTTCATTGAGCAAGTTAACTCGCAACTCCTTGGTTTTCTTACCCCATAAGAGGGGTTGGCTAGGATATTCCACATTTTCTTTCACTGATGTCGGTATGCTGTTGGTGATATGCTTGTGGTACAACAAAAGGTTACCGTATTACCCCGTGTACAACACGCACCCTGTAGATAACACGCGCCCCCTCCCCAAGTCCCATTCCAGTATGTAAAATACAATTCCCCCTTTATAACACGCATAGGGAGTTGGGGAGTGTGGTGTTAAGTACTTAACCCTTGTACCGGGGGGGGGGGGGGAAGGGGCACTCAGGTACAGAGGGGGGCCGCACCCGCGTTATGTATTTCGCGGAAGAAGTGGTCTTTTTTAAGACCTCCGCATGTCCGCGATTTTGTAAAAGAAGGGAACTTTTTTGTACCCAGGTACGAAGTATGGGGGTCGAAATCCCCTTACAATCCACGAAATATACGCGGCTCTGATGCCGAGTGACTCCCGAAGAGACTGGGCTTCCGAGTTTGCTGTCACCACTTGCTGCCGCAGAGGATTATATGCGTATGTGCCCCCCTAAATACCCAAGTGCCCCCCCCCCCCCGGAATATAAATGGTTAATATAAATTCTTTATTTCATTATTCGAGGCCGATACTTGACAAGCGTCTGCTATGGTAGTATTGAGGCTGTGATGCTGGTGACACACTCAATTAAACAATCTCTTATTTTAGCACTCTTGTCCCCTTTCTAACAATTGTTATCCAATCCCTGCGGTCTTGGCATTACAGCTAAACGTTTACTTCCACTTAACTGCTTGAGCTGACTTGAATAGAACCACAGTTTTTATTTTGCAATGTTTTACCTCAAATGACATTTATTTTCTTGATCAAAAAAGGGTAATTTGATTTGTAAATATAATGCACGTCTGCTACATATACTAGGCTAGGACAACTTGATGGAGTTCATGAAAGATAATACCCTACAGCACACAATTTCTGGTAGAAATTTTACCTAGAAAAGTAGGTCACTAGTTAGAGACAGCAAAACACCCATATCTGATGTTGACCTACTTTCGTAAGTAATATTCCCACTTAAGTCGGGTGCTGTAGGGCACTAAATTGCCAGAACTCCAAATTTCCAATCAAGTTGCCCTAGCCTAGCGTGTTGAGGAGACGTCCATGTACTTACAACTTCAAGGTAGTCTTTATTGACCAAGAAAATGTCATTTGAGGTAAAACATTGCAAAACAGAAATTGTGGTTCTATCTAGGTCAGCTCAAGCAGCTGAGACAGAGATTACTTGGAGTCCAAACACCAAGACCACAGGGATTACATGAAACTTATTAGAAAGGGGAAAAGAGGGCTAAACTAGGAGATAGTTTATGTTGAGTGTGTCACCAGCATCACAGCCGGAACGCTGACATCGGTGACCCGACCAGTTTACGGTTGGCCTAGTCTCTCCAAAACAAGATAATAAATCAGTTTTAATGACTGACATGTCCCCTCACCCGTAGCATCAATGTAAAAAGGTTTTAGTTTTTGTACCCGTCGATAATACGCACCCCCTCCTTGACCTAGGTGGTCTGGTGTATAAAAGTGTGTGTTGTACACGGGGTAATACCCTGCTGAAATGATGATGAATCGTTCATGCACTGTTCATAAACTGTTCATGACTGGTTCATGAACCATTGGCCATGAACATTCTTTATTAGTTCATGTCAAGTTCATGAAACAGCATTAACTGTTCACGAACATTAAATGAGACAAAATGAGATGATGAACCTTGATGAACTTTTTTGTTCATCAAAAGTTCATTAAAAGTTCATGCCAGCTATTGATGCACTTTTGATGAATAAAAATTCATTAAAAGTGCATCAATGGTTCACAAATTATATTCACCAAAAGTGCATCATTGAGCCATCAAAAGTTCCTCATAATTCCTTAAAATGTCATCAATTTGTCTCATTTAATGTTAATGAAACTTTAATGAACTTTTGATGAACTAAGTTTCATTAAAAGTGCATCAATTGTTCACAAATAAAATTCATCAAAAGTGCATCATTGAGCTATCTGAAGTTCCTCATAATTCTTAAAAAATTCATCAACTTGTCTCATTTAATGTTAATGAACTTCAATGAACCTTTGATGAACTATGGTTCTTCAAGTTCTTTAAAATGCATGAATATTGTTCACAAAAGTTCTTGAACTGTTCATTAATCAAATTCATCAAAGGTTCATCATAAATTCATCAGAGTTCCTTAAGGTTTCACCATCACACATCTCATTTAAACACTTAATTCAGTACGCAAATACTGTTTCACATATCCTATATTAAGTTCAGTGTCGTGGAATACCCATTCAGGCAAGTATGCAGAATAATACCTTGTGACTGGAACAGACTATAGGTATATCTAAGAAAATGCACTCATATTCCCTATTTACGCTCAATCAGCAACCTTAATGACATAATTTCTGCTTCAATTTTTTTTACTAAACTGAAGATGATTGATGTTTGGACATCCAAATGTTTTTAATCCTTCATATGGATTGTGCCCCACAATGAGAATTTAGCCATCAAAAGTCTAAATGAAATTAGAAACAAAATACCATAACCAGAAATATCCAATCCATGCTTACTGGTCACTCACTAGTCAAAATCTAAAGTATCATTCCACTTTTCTTGATTAATTCATTGTGTACATTATCTACCTATCCCTAATAAGTTACCATCTGGCCAGAAAGACCAACCTGGGAAATTAAGCAATACCTTAAAATCCAAAGATATTTGTGGTGTTAACTTATGGCTCTTGTTGACTGGAGATGGTGGCGCGGTCGGTGAATTCCACTCCTAGACGGTCGAGGTTTAAACGAAGAAAAATACGTCCAATAACTTCCCAAAGTTATCATAATATGATACATTGGTAACTTGTGAATAAGTTACCAATGTATCATAACATAATTCGCATTCTTACATCTCAAATTTCTAGGATACCTGGGCCAATCTATGGATCTCTTACGAGAAACAAGATGGCTGCCACCATTGTTCGATAGACTCGGACAGGTGTTGCGATGGGAACATTTGATAATTATCAACATACATACATGCGTACATGTTGATAATTATCAGAATGATGGATATTATAAAGAAATAATTATCTTGTTCCTACTCAAATTGAATTGTTGCCAATTTACTGTTTACGGTAAGACGTGTATTCACCTTGCAGTTGATGAGTATATACCAGCATAGCGTGATTTTCACTAGTAGCCGGTCCGAGGCTGAAACGAAACAAAATACGTCCAATAACTTCCCAAAGCTATCATAATATGATACATTGGTAACTTATGAATAAGTTACCAATGTATCATAACATAATTAGCATTCTTACAAGTGAAATTTCTAGGATACCTGGGCCAATCTATGGATCTCCCACGAGAAACAAGATGGCTGCCACCATTGTTCGATAGACTCGGACAGGTGATGCGACGGAAACATTTGATAATTATCAACATACATACATGTGTATGTTGATAATTATCCGAATAATGGATATTATAAAGAAATAATGATATTGTTCCTGACTTGAATAGAATCGTTGCCAATTTACTGTTTACGGCAATACGTGTATTTGCAGTTGACAAGTATCTATATATACCAGCATAGCGTGATTCTCACTCGTAGCCGGTCCTAAGCTGAAACGAAGGGGAATACATGCAACAACTTCACAAACTCATTATAATATGACACATTGGTAACTTATGAAAAAGTTACCAAGGTATCATATTATATATGGCATGTTTACCAGTCCAATTTTGTTGAAACTTCTGCCAGATTATAGCCGCAAGATGGCCGCCGAATGTTTGCATTTTTTAGATTACTGTTTGGTTCAATAGATGGTGCTGAAAAACATGCTCACACGCGAAATAAAGTACACGCGAAAAAACGAAAAATCGGCTTTTCGCGAAATTTTTGTAGCGCGATATATACCTATTCTACAGTATTCCCTCCACCTTATGGATGTATTTTTATAAACAAGATACTTTGACCCAATGTTTTTGTCATTATTGTGAATTATGAAAATGTTTAATTCATTTGAGTTTGAATTTCCACACATATTCATTAAATGGTGAATAGCTCTCAGATGAAATTATGAATGAAGTTAAATATTCATGGATTTTAAAGAACATAAATGTTCAACCCCAAATGCATTCATGCGCATTACAAGTTCAAATCAGATTAAACATCTTTTATGCATTTTCATGAACTAAGTGACATTCATCAAAAAGAATTAAACATTCATCAACAAAAAAAGGAATATTTGAGTATTTCATCAAAAGTATTCAAAAATTCATTTCTACATATTATGAACATTTAGGGAATTTTAAAGAACCTGTGAGTAGTGCATCAAGTGTTCTTTAATAATTCATTATATTTTGAGAGGTTCCTCAGAAGTTCATAAAAAATACATGAACTATTTTGATGCACTTTTAATGCACTTTGGTACATGAACTTATTTATTGAATTCTTAATGCATGTTCATGAATTGTACATGAACATGCATGAACGTTCATCAAGTGATGAACTTCATTTCAGCGGGGAACGGTAACTCAATGTAATCGCAAGCTTTCAGTGTATGGGATTTATCATATAATCTTCCAGGGACTTGATATTTCACATCAGATAGCATAAGAAACACTTCAAGGGTTCATTTACAGAATGTCATTCCTTCAATCCCTAAGTTTTCATTCTGCGGTAAAGACATTTGTATTTGCGGGCAAATATTAACATTCTAGTTATTTGGGGGTTTACTATCCCTTTAAGCACAATTCACATATATCTATCAATTATTTTGCACATGTATTGTATAGTATGATTCCATTTTATTAAATGTATTGTGCGTATTGTGCATCTGACCTATTTCCCATTATTTACTATAGTTACTTCCTGTTGTAGATAGCGCAAGTGGTGATGTGCATTCTATTTTCCTACTTCGTGCTTTCGGATTTCGACCTCACGTAACAGTAGTAGAAATCATTCTTGTTGCCTGGACAGTAACCTTATTGCTTGAAGAGATCCGTGAAGTAAGTAGCATTTACTAAAGATATCATATTCATGTTCATAATATATTCAACAGCAGATAAGTGATCTGTGGAAGCTTTGCAATTTGCATTATTTTTTAGATGAAACCACTATGTTTGTTTCGTGAATTTGAGTGACCATATTTTTGGATAGTTCTAAGTCAACCAATGTACACTGTAGGCTATTGAGGAATGCTACGTCGCCTTTTATAGTAAAACCCTCTTTTGTATAAAATGAAACCCACAAAATGATGTGTTGCCAGTATGGACAAAGCTGCCTATTTCAAGCATGAGACATCACTAGTACCAACCAGACAATGCTTCAGATTGCAGTAACACTATACTAAGAAAGAATTATTTCTTACAGACATTTTTTCTCTAATTATCATAACAGCTTTGAAGAGCAGATGATGGGTTGAGTAAAATAGCAGTTAAATGACAATGCAATATATTCTAATTGAAATTAGGAAGTTACTTTTAATACATACCTTCGTTATTTTTTAAGTTTTCTACTTCTTATTTTAGATTATCTTTATGTTTTCGACGGAAACCCTGCAAAAGATTCGCCAGTATATATGGAATATGTGGAATAAGATGGATCTTCTGGGGATCTTGCTGGTCGTCCTGGCGTTTTCCCTACGATGGACTGAGAGCACAATAGAGGTTGCCCGCACACTGTACTGTCTCAGCTGCTTAGTGTGGTGTCTGAGACTTTTATACATATACACCCCAAGCAGCTACTTTGGAACAAAGCTTATTATGATTTACAAAATGGTAAGCGGTAGAATGACAATTGCTTCCCCGAACGACTGGTCCACAAAACCATATTTTATAGTAACACAAATCACCAAAGAAAATCTTTTGATTTATCGTTTCTGAAAGAAAATTTGATGATTAAGATGATTAAGTAAGTTGACCCCATTAAGATAAACTCAAGATATCATGAATTGTGCTGGAATGGTATCTATTAAAGCTGAATCACTGTGTTTATAAAATCAGTACAAGTGTGTTTTGTTTTTGTGTAACTTTTTAGAGGTGATGTTAACCATTAATTGACATTACAAGCACACTCAATGCAGCCTGATTGTAAATTAACCCTTGCAAGATGTACTGACACTATTGCTATATATTTCTTATATTTCTGCTGGATTGATTCTTTTCCAAGTCATCACACTAGCCTGTAGTTTACTATAAACATTTCATTAGGTATTATAAATCACACTTTTATCTCCTAGACTAGTGATTCTGATATATCATTTTAAGGAAGTAAGACTCAGGTTGGCCTGGTCGATTTCATAATGTGATGCACTTTGCGGGACTGTCTATAGTACCTTTGCAATTAAACACCAGTGGAAGTATCTATAGAGTGAATCGTTCAGTTTAGTGCTGTTTAGATTATATGAATGCACACTTTTCTGTTTGTTTTGTAGTTGTCAGAGGTGGTGTTCTTCATGTTGGTTATGCTGGTGTTCCTGGTATCTTATGGAGTGGTCAGCCAGGCCCTCATGTTCCCACTCAGATCACCCTATCCACTCATCATCAAGGACGTCCTCTATATGCCCTATTGGCAAATCTATGGAGAACTCTTTCTAGACGAAATGAGTAAGTTGAACAAGTTAAACCTTTTTTGCCGATTTTTACACATGTCTATTTTCAGGCAATACTGTATCCAGTCCAAAATAGCATCATTGCAGTCCTTGGTCCCGTACTTATATCGAGATCAGGTTGTCTGTAAAAGGTTCAATGAATCTAATATATATATATATATTATATATATATATATATATATATATATATATATATATATATATATATATATATATATATATATATATATATATATATATAAATATATATATATATATATATATATATATATATATATATATATATATATATATATATATATATATATATATATATATATATATATATATACCATTAATATTTTCACACTGCAATCGTGCAGCAACATTTCTTTTATGGAACTGACAACCCTTGTTTTTCAACATCCAGCTTTCGAAAGTTGTGATAGGTTGTTCTTATAAAAATCATATGAGATTCACTGAATATGATATTGCAATTTATACAACACAGAAAATATTAAAAACTTATAACTAGATAGATTACTATCTTTGAATAATGAAATTATATTCTAAACAAAATCTATTATATTGACTTTGAAAATATCTTGTTTGACCTAATATATTCTAAGTCTATACCGGACAAATATGTAATAACTTTCCACTTTTGCAGCGGTCAAAGGAAACATAAAGAATCATGTTTTTTAAGTAGTATTCTAACGACTTGAATGGCTGTCGATTGATTTACATATAAGCATATACAATGTCTGTCTTACTTCTAGCCTGCTATGTAACGTTTTCCTTCTAATTTAAGATGGGAAGGAGAACTGCACAAATACCACATTAACAGTAGGAATGCATTGCGCCCAGTCCCACTGGCTAGTACCTATACTGCTGGCCGCCTATCTCATCATAGGAAATGTCCTTATGCTGAATCTGCTCATTGCCATCATGAGGTGAGTCAAAAAGCTCGATTCTAGTGAATACATACTTTTTGTAGAGGGTCTCCTACTGGATCCTCTAGTATCATTTCACAGATTCCGGATTTATCTCCATGTTTGTGTTTCCTTTTTTTAAGTCTATCATGAGTGTTTGTTTTGTCTATTGTTCCTGATGAAGTTCTTTAACAGCATAGTTTTGTGCTTATTAACACGTTTTCTATCATTTCCTTTAGCTTACCTTGTTAAACAATGTTCCACCCTCATGAACTCGCTTTTCCTTTTTTCTTGTCTCCTTCAAACTGTTGCTTTTTGGCATTTTGTGATTGACATTGGACTGAAGTTCTGTCATCTAACAATGGAGGGAGGGATTTAAGCACTTAACATCCCTCTCATAAGGTCATCAAATGGTCATTTAAGACCACTGGAAGACTTCCTGCTTATTCATGAATACATTCAAGTCTAGACTTGCCAGTCAAGTCTGTGTTTACTAATTAAGTTTGTTTGTTTTCTATTTTAAATGCCTAACCACAATTCAGTCAGTTAAACTGGAAATTTGTTACACATACTCAGGGGCCACATTATCCCATCTTGCCCAGAGAGTGAGGGATATGAGCATTCGCACACTTCTCAAGTGATCATTAATGACCACTTAAGATCTTATGTAAGGCTGCTGTCAAGGTGCTTGCCTGGAAAGCAGCATAAATGCCCTCTGTAGCCAAGCTGGTGTTTGTGGGTTGAAGGTGTTATTAGCATACTAACAATAATAGCAACTTGCTGCACCCATCGCATCTATCACTAGCCACAAGAACTAACGCCTAGACTTAAAGCATAAGATAGAGAAAAATACAGAGAAAAGCATTATCAAATGAAATCATAGACTTGGAGTTTGTGGTAAGTGTGTCACTTGTAGATATATGCCTTTAAACTAGCTCCATTATGTAGCCATTAGATGTTCTTTAGCTCAGGACGGGTCTGTGGGGTGGTTACAATGAAGTATTATGTGATCACTCCTAGGGATCATAGGTTGAATAACGAGAGGAAAGCAAAAATACTAGAAATTTATGTGCAGGAGTTCTGGGTAGAATTGGCCACTACAGGAGTCCTATATATTAATGCTGTATAGGGACCATCCTGAATGAGCAATAGTCAAACCATTAATTTAACAGAAAAAATACAAGTGTTATGAGTAGTCAACACACACAAATACTGCATCTTCAGTTCAGCCGCAGCTTCAGACCAAAAAACATCTCCATGACTAGTCTGCTCTTTAAATCGTCAGGGCTGACTATTATGATAAGCTAAACAAAAAGGGCAACATTCTAGAAAAGGAACAGTTTAAGATTTACCAATTGCCCTGCATACAACACGTTTCCACTTTCCACACATAAGATACTGTGTGTGGCGACTAGTTTGATATGAATGAACTTGGTGGACCTGTTCTTTCTATTCTGTAGAATGTTGGTATTTCTTTTACCTTATCCTGGTAGTCAACTTTATCTGTCCAGTCCATCAGGACTCAGTCATCCGAGTGCCACTTCAAGAAATCCTCCCGTTCCCACCTCTCGCTCTGCTCAACGATTTCCTACGCATACCATAATTGATCTGGATATGGGCGAAAAGATGTTGACTTATATTGAAAGATTAACCCCACTAGCCACCTTGAAATATCCACATGACACTGACACAAGTAAAAAAAAGTGTCACCCTATGCATTTTCCAGATTTTGATTTCACAACATTGTGAATAATATCTCTCTCTCCCACAGGTCAGCCATGGGTGGAACATTGACCTCTTCCCAGAACAATATTCTAAATGAATTCACCTACCCATCTCTCTCTCTCTCTCTCTCTCTCTCTCTCTCTCTCTCTCTCTCTCTCTCTCTCTCTCTCTCTCTCTCTCTCTCAGCATACTTTCTGCCTCAACTCCTTAAAATGTTGATTTTAGTTAAATTCCCCAAGAGATATCCTCTAAAAAAGGGCACGACCGTGTCTCTCTTGTTTAAAATTCTAAGTTAAAAACCTGAATATCCGGAGAAATTACTATCTACAAGACGATGATTTACATTTGCCATGACTGGTTTACAATACAAATTTATATCTGTAGTTCTATGTATGTATGTACGTATGTATGTGTGTGTATGTAAGTTTGTATGTATGCATGCATGTATGTATGTAATATAAGCTTTGGCACTGATGTAAGCCAATCAAAATGTACAAAATCAAAAGGTAGAAAGAGATTTGATGATATATAACTTAATGAAAACTGCTCACGATAATGACATGCAGCTCCCGTATTATGAAATATGGACACCATTGATAATTGCTTTTGGTATTCTATTGCTATTTCAGCCATGTCTTTGAAGAAGTACAAAGTAAATCCGAGCAAGTGTGGAAATCTGCAGTCTACGACCTGGTTCGAGAGTATGAACACAAACCATGCCTACCACCTCCTTTCATTATCCTTGGTCACATGCATGGAGTGTTTTTGTGGATTCAGAAAAAGTGTGGTAGATGCAATCGTGAGTATTAAGGAGATGGTTTTCATTTTGGACATTTCATAGCTAGACGAGAGAAATCCTTCACACGAAAGCCATAATTCAGTATCCAAAGTATCTGATTTTCATTACCATTGACTCATCATTAAGTTCATTGCGATTTACTTTTTCGTTCAATTTAAAGGAAATCGTTTTATTGGTGCTGCTCAATTTTCTCTTTTTAGAACTGACATGTGACTTGGGCACATTTTGATTTATTTTCTATCCATCAATGCCAAAGCTTACTCTGGGCTTTCTACTGACCTTCTTATTTGATTATGTCATTTAATCAGAATATTGTTACATTTTAATGTGGACAGTACTTGACTAAGACTCGATGAAAGTTTTCATTGAATTTGTATTACAAATATTACAGTCTAGATTAAATTTAATATTTTCAAAGTATACTGCCGAAAATATTAACTTCGGCATTTTCAAAGAAGAGGGATACTAACAATACCACTTCAAATAGTCACCAATGAAATAATGTTAGATGTGACATAAGTTAGATTTTTCCAAAGTTCATTTACTTTGCAATATGGACCACATTTATGTTTCAAAATGAATTCGATTATAACTATTTTATGATAATGCAGAAGTTCAAGATGAATGAATAGGAGCACGTCTGTTATAACGTTCATTGATATTAGTCTGCGCTTCCGTATAAAAAATAAATTACCTGGATTAAAGGTTATTTCCATGTTAATTCCTAATGTTGATTCTGGATTCTATTTATTCGTTGATTCAGCCTACCAAAAACCGATGAAGTACCCTGATGCTGACAAAATGAGGCTTTAAATGATTGCATGGAGAATTATATGAACACGCAAAAACTCATTAAGGATGAAAATGAGATGTCAATTCTAAAATCACTGCAGACACAGTGAGTACTCTTCTTATTAATACATAGATTTATATGTAATATATATATAAATATATATATATATATATATATATATATATATATGTATATATATATATATATATATATATATTTATATATATATATATTTTTATATATATGTATATATATATATATATATATATATATATATATATATATATATATATATATATATATATATATATATATATATGTGAATGTGTGTGTGTACCTCGTTTCAAACCTATATATTTGTGTGTGATTTTCAAACGTTAAGATAATTGTGATATCAAGAGTTTAGGAATCAAACATTTAATAGCAAACATCTGACAGCTGCCAGTGGTCTCAGAAATTCTACTGCAATTTTGTAAGAAGTGCTTCAGTTCATGAACACTCGTAATCACTTTGTATGAACTTGAAATATTAGATGTTAAATTAAATTTCATGCAAAGCTTGATACTGCACGGCTATTTAAATTATATATCACTTTTGATTATAAGTGTTTATTCTTTCATAATTGTTTATTTCGTTTTCAGGCAAGATCAATTTGTTAAGGAACAAAAAGAAGAACGACGAAGACGACATTTCCATGTGAACAGTCCTGCCAACACCACGATGTCACAATCCAGCAGTTTCATGAGTAATTTTGATTCAGCATTCTCAATGGGGGACTTCCATTTAGGAAAAGGTGGCTCGCAAAATACCCCTGGTGATTTACCCAGAGAGGGTAAAGGGAACCCGGTTGAAGAGCAAGTTGATTTGGTGGCAGTGCAAAAGGCATTAAGGAGAATGACCAAGGCTTTAGAGATTATAAGCAGCCAGGTTGAGTCTGCCCTAGGTCAAGGAGACGAGGACGACGAGTAGTCATGCAATTCCTAGAAAAAACCTTGATGTCATCTAAGGGGTAGAGAAATGGATATAGGCAAAGGGAATTATATTTTGAAATAGCACTCTTACATGCATTCCTTGCATTTGAAATGGTTTCCGTGAATTATCATTTATTGCTACTTGCCGCGCACACTTAGCTGTGTATGCACAAACATGGAAATGTTCAGTTTTTCATTTATATATATATATATATATATA
>OZ012684.1:18390162-18400162 GCA_963942565.1 Maea johnstoni | reverse complement strand
TGATGAACATCATTATGTTATTAATCATTATCATCAAGAAAGAAATTTTGGTTGAGCATGAATTATTCAGCACAATTTAGCCAAATCCTCATTACTTTGATAGTCAGGATTCATAAGTAGCTCTCAACTAAGCATAAAACAAAGGTAATTGTCATTCAACAATCCCTCTGAAATGCTAGTCAACAATAACCCTCCTATTTTCAGGGATCTAGTCAAATCCCTGAGTGAAACAGGGATTTGACAACATCCCTGAAAGTTTTAGGGATTTGACTAAATCCCTGGTTTGACACGTTTACTGTAACATATATATATATATATATATATATATATATATATATATATATATATATATATATATATATATATATATATATATATATACACACACACACACATATATATATATATACATATATATATATATATATATATATATATATATATATATATATATATATATATATATATATATATATATATATATATATATATATAAATATATATATATATATATATATATATATATATATATTACCTATAAAATTACATATAAATAACATGGTGATCTTTCAATAATCTGATGGTGCACCGGTCGAACAATTCGGAAGCTGGATCCACCCCTGAAATAAGAAGACTACTTACTGGGTTTGAATTGATTTTAGAATTGTCATCTCATTGTCATCCTCGATGGGTTTTTGCTTGTTCATAAAATTCTCCATGCAATCATTTAGGAAGTTACGAAGCCGCATCTTCTCAGCATAGGTGTACTTCATCTGTTTTTGGTAGGCTGAAGTAATGCATACATATAACCCAGAATTACCATCAGAAAAACATACGAAAATAACCTTCAAAACGGTTATCAATCCTATCAACCCATCTCTAACTTCGCATTGTCATAAATGAGTTATAGTTGAATTCCATTTTGAGACATTTATGTGTTCATTATTCCAAAGGAAATGAATTCCTTGACGAAGTGCACATTACTTTAATTAAGGGTAGAAAAAAATTAGGTCACTACTAACATGATTTCATCGGTGACGTTTTGAAGGTATATTTTCTAGTATCCCTTTTCATTAAAAATGGCATAGTTAATATTTTCGACAGTATAATTTGAAAATACGGAGTTTAACCTAGACTATAGTAAATCTCATACCTAAGTGTATGTATAGACAAAAGAAACATCAATTTCTAGGTAGATCTGGTTAAAAACGTTAACTATTCGAAGTATTCTTAGATAAACTTCGCAAGGTGGGGTCCCACATTGACCTGGCGTCAATTCAATGAGTTTGCAAAAGATACCTCAGAATCGCTAAAAGTCTAATGCAACACGCAAAAATGTACTATGGTTAGGCAAAAGAATGCATGCCAAATGGGAATTGCTAAATGTCGCATTCGACATACGAGAAGTCGAAAGGTGGAAAAGCGGTGTTGGAAGGTTGAAAACACTTGTCGCATTCACGTTATGATAATTACCTGTTTGATAGACAGATTAGGTTGAATGCGACTTTGGGAATTTGGGGATTTCCAATTGTCGCACTCGAATTACAATAAGTTGAATGCAATCTTTAAGAATTTGAATGTGACTTCCAATTTTTCTCCGCGTTCGACCTTCCTGAAGTCAAATGCTTTGTTCTATAAGCCGCATGCGACAATATAATATCGAATGCGACAAAGAATATGTCAAATTCGACCACAATCTGTCACATTTGAGTAGGTAGCTGTTATCATTCCACCCTTGGGTAGGAGATTAAGCAGTGTCACCAAGGGGAATGAGAGGTCTGTCTGCTGTTACACCTTGTTATCCATGTATCAATTATGCTGTTCCTGCTACCTTATGTTCCTGAAAGACAAGTTATGCTGTACGGTCTGGTGATGCACCATCTCCACATCCAAGCTGTTATTGCATCATCAATGTACAGCAACACCTTCAACATGTGCCTTCCCAAAGAAGTTGGAGACAGCATAGACCTCGATGGTGGACGCGTCAATGGATTCTGCGAAGAACTGTTGTTGGTGTTGCATGTCTGACTGCATGTGCCCAAAATCCACTAGAAGACCCTGCTGCTGCACTCGAAGTTGCTACTGAAAGAACTGGCTGCAGTGTAGTGTAGGTTGGACGTGGAGGCATTTGCGGCGGATGGCATCTGAGGAGTAGGCATTGTAGCTGGAGCCATCTGAGATGGAGGCATCTGTGATGGAGGCATATGCATCTACATAAAATGTGGCATTTGGTATGGTTTGTCAATCTGATGCTGGAGTATTGGTGGAGGGAGGAATCCTGACGACTGTTGGAGGTAGTTATATGGCGGCTGTTCTTGTGGTATGCCGAGGATCTCGTCGGTTTTTCCCAGGTATTGGAAGATGGTGTGCAGGACGTGCTGCTGCATGGACATCTGCAGATGTGGGTGCACTTCTGTCATCAAGGAAGCTGCAAACGATGCACAAGCTGCTGCCCTAACTCCCCTTCCCCACTCCTCCTGTGTAAGTTGCGGCAACAAACTGCTGATCTGCGAGGACAGCTGCCTGTTTTGTCGGACCATCTGGGACAATGCAGTCTTGGCTGATGATGTAGTTGCAGCAGGCGGTCAAGGTTGAGGAGCAGTCGAAGATTCTATGTTTAGTGACTCCAAGATGTCCTCCCCAACTTGGATAGGTTCAATGATGGATAGATCTGCACTAGCATCTACAGGTTGGTCACTTCCTTCGCCAAACTCTGCAGCTGGTAAAGCTGTTGAAGTAGAAGCTTGGCCAAGCTTCTTCCTGTAGCTTAGTTGCTGGGCCTCGTGTCGGTCTTACCACCAAGTGCAGCAGCATCTGCAGCAACGATGAAGCCAAACTTGCTGTGGAGGAATCTTTTATCTGGAGCGGCATCTTCTGGAGGACCCTGATGGCTTGTGTCGCTTGAGTCTGGTGCGGACGTTCAGGAACCACTTGTACAAAGGATTCATCTTTGTCGAGGATACCCATCTGTTGGGCCATCTCAAACCAGAGTCAATCCCAGTGCCCGGTGCTCTTGTAGTACTGGCCCATACTTCTATCATAGAGTAGGGGGTGGTCGCCAATCCATTCCGACATCTCCAGCTCCTGCTCCTTGTTGAGGTGTGTTGACTTTGCCTGCTTCTTCTTTTTTGCTGCTGGGCCCTTCCCCTTGCCTTGCCTCTTCTTTGCGACTGCCGCACCAACTTCTTCCTCCTCTTCTTCTTCCTCTTCTTCCTCTACCTCCCTCTCAACTGCTTCTGATTCTGCTTGTTCTTCTTCCTCAATGGGGTCTGGTTGTGGTGGTATTGGTGATGGTCGTGGAGATGGTGATGGTGGAGCTCCTTTAGCTGCCCTTCGTCTGGCGTGGGAAAATAGTAGCAAATTGTGTGGGAAAGGAAATAGCAATTAGTCGAATGCGCATTTGGGAAGTTGGATTTGACTTCATGAAGTTCAATTCAGGCCCTCTTTTGCGCGTGCGACTTTTCATTTGGGGATTTCAACTTTTTACTTTGCCGCCAAAAAAAACGTCGAATTTGAATTGGCGAACTCAGGGACAAATGTCGATTGCAACTTTTATTAAATGTTGAATGTGACTCAAAAAGCTCATTATAATATCATTTGCATAAAGTCGAATTCAAGCCAGGTCGATGTGGGACCCCAGCATTAGTAGGTTGTGTAAGACGTGACCTACACAGGAATTGCTTTTTGTTAAACTACGTCCCCTAATCAAAAGCATATATTCTGGATTCAATCTAAGCATAAGAATAGTATCCGGAAAACTGATTAAAAGCACATGGTGAACTAAACACTCCAAAACTGCATACTATAACAGAAAAGAGGTTGATCTAACCCGGAATGTAAAATTCAGAAATCTTGAAACTGGCAACAATTAAGATCTAGAAATGATGTCCAGAGTTGAATATTTTATAAAAGGCATAACTTTGAAAGATATCAATAATAGACAGCTGTTACAATTCATTTGTCAGGCAGGTACACTTATAAGGGAATATTCCTAAAGATATGTTTTGGATGGTCTGTTTCAATGAAAACAATTATCGAGTCTTATCCAAGGACTGTCCACAATAAAATGTGATAATATTCTGAGTACATGGCATAATCAACTAAGTAGGTCATTAGAAAAGTGCCATAGGAAGTCTTAGTATTGACGGAATGAGAGCAAATAAGAATGTGCCCATGTTACACGTATGCACTAAAAAGAGAAAATAGAGCAACAACAATAGAACGTTCTTCCGTAAATGGAAAGGTAATGGAAATCCTAATGAACTAAATTATGACTCAATGGTTATAACAACCAGTTTCCTTGGATACAGAATCGTGTTTTCGTGTGAAGGTTTTCTCTAGTGAAGTTATGAAATGTTCAAAATGAAAACCATCTCCTTTAATGCTCACGATTGCATATACCACACTTTTTCGAAATCCACAGACACAATCCGCGTATGTGACTACAGATTATGAAAGGAGGTGGTAGACATGGTTTGTGTTCATACTCTCGAACCAGGTGATAGAGTGCCGATTTCCAAACCTGCTCGGATTTACTTTGTACTTCTTCAAAGACGTGGCTGAAATAGCAATAGAATAACCAAAGCGATTATAGATGATGTCCATATTTGATAATACGGGAGCTGCATGTCATTATTGTGTACAATTGTCATTAAGTGATGTATTATCAAATCTCTTTCTCTCTTTTGATTTTGGACAATTTGAGTGGCTTACAAAAGCACCTGAGCCTATGGTACATACAAACATGCATACACACATGCATACATACATACATAAATACATGCATTATGTATTATCAATCATGATACATACACACATACGTAAAAATACATATATAATTTGTATTGTGCACCAGTCATGGGAAATGTAAATCACCCTCTTGTAGATAGTAATTTCTCCGCATATTCTGGCTCTTAACATTTTAAAAAAAGTATGTATTCACTACAATCGAGCTACGGTATTTGACTTACCTCATGATGGCAATGAGCAGATTCAGCATAAGGACATTTCCTATGATGAGATAGGCTGCCAGAAGTAAAGGTACTAGCCAGTGAGACTGGGCACATTGCATTGCTTCTCTCAATGTGGTATTATTTGTGCAGTTGTCGTTTCCATCTTAAATTAGACGGGAAACTTTATATAGCAGGCCAGGAGTGAGACAAACATTGTTTATGCTTATATGTAAATCATTTACCAGGCATACGAGGCGTATCTTAGAATACTACATAAAAGAAAATATCATTCTCTGTTTCCTTTGGCTTCTGCAATAGAGGAAGGTTATTACGTATTTGTCCGGAATGAAATTATAATACGCATTAGTACAACACAACATTTTTTCCAAAGTCGATGTAGTTGACTATGTTTAGGATATAATTTCATTTTTGAAAGATACTGAGCAATATTTGTACGTAATAATTCACACCAGATTTTAATACTTTCCTGTTTTGTATCAATCGCAATATCATATTTAGTGAATTTTATTTGATTCTTTAGGTTTGAAGATTGGTGGACTCTTTTTTATATCTTTCTCCGTAAACAAAATTCTTGCTCAAAAGTATGATTAACCTTGAAATTTGTTCAAGACCCTATCACAACTTTCGAAAACTAGATGTTGAAAAACAATGTATATATATATATATATATATATATATATATATATATATATATATATATATATATATATATATATATATATATATATATATATATATATATATATATATATATGTATATATAGTCCAGTAGCCAGATCAAGAAAAGTGCTCTATTTTAGAAGTTAGGTTAACCCGAGAGCTAGAAAATTTCCGTTGGTATCATGTTTTAGGCCCACACTTGGGGCATACCGCCAGGGTGGATGTAGACTTCAGAAGTGGTGCACATTTTTTTTAAGGGGTCATGTCTTAGACACCCCAGTATATGTAAAAAGACCCCAAAATGGTCAAAATAATAGGTATAGGGGTAGGAAAGCCACCTTAAAACAGTCATAACTCAGCTTAAACCAATCATAGGGATCAGTGTTTGGTATTAAAATGTTGGTATGAAAGAGAAGTATCTTTTGAAATAGTAAATACATAACCAACTCTATCCCATGATGTAATAAAGGTCATTCAAGGTCAAAATGGCTGCCAAATCAAGAATCTGGGATTTTCCAATATTCTATGGTTTCCGTTTATAAACTTCTCAGTTTTTTTGACGGTATGTATTTCTTTTTTGTACCCACTTTTTCTGAAGGAATGTCTTTTAATGGAATTGTTGAACATTTTAGAAAGTTCATTGACTAGAGTTTTAAGTCCAATTTTGAGCTGTAAGGTACAAAGAAGGGTACTAAGCCCACCTGGAGACCCCAAAAAGTGCCTAAAATGGTAAAAATTTGAAAATCAAAATGACTTTATCGTAAGTTTTATAATTAGGAAGGGAGCAGACGATGTACCAAAACATCAGGTTTAATTTTCTCCTCAATCTGGAAGATTATGGAAAAATAATATTGAAATTAAGGGGTTGTTGAAGGTCAAATAAAGGTCAAAATGCCATTTTTCCTCTAAAAATTTCATATTTTGATCAAGAAATTTTGATGAGGTAGTTGTATTTTGTCATTATTTAATTTCCAAACCAAGTTACCACAATGATTGACGGATAGATAATCTCAAACATGGTCCAACAAATCATTTTTTACCATTTACCGGTGAAAATGAAGTAGTTTTAAGTCAATAAGGAGGTGTGGAAGGTGGCATTTGGCTATTCCATGCTTATAATAAGTGTTTACGAACGGGTTGTGGGAAGGTGCTAGTATGGGACCACTGTTTAGGCCATAAAAGTTGTGAGCACCAAACAATATAGGCATTGTTTGGTATCAATTCTTTTGTTGTAAGACAGTCTTTCCATTCCATGCAACCAACCAAGGGTAGGGTCTATTGTTGCGATACTAGAGGTCATTCAAGGTCAAACTAACCCCAATTTCATAATTTGAGGCATTTTGTCTTTGAATTTTCCATTAAACAGCTTATCATATTCTCCTAGAATACATATTTTATCCTGGAAATATTTTTAGGTGAGAAATAATTTTTAAAAAGGATTCTGAGACATTTTTAGGTCATTTCAAGAGAAAGTCTGGACCAATTTGGAATATTTCAGGGCCAAAATTACAAATGCCTGGTTACGGGTGCACTCAAATATTTAAGTGAAGCAGCAGAAAGTTGACATAACAGATCGAGTCATATCTTATGGTATGTCAGTTTTCATTTTCAGTAGGGAGAATAAGCCTTTTAACTTGCGACATTACTTGCCTATTGTGCTTGTCATGTAAGATTATAAAGGCAGTGTGAAATATCTCTGAGATTTATGAAAAAAATGAAGGTCAAATAAAGGTCAAAACATCATTTTTTCTCTAAAAAGTTCAAATTTTGACGAAGAAATTTTGATGGAGTAGTTTGTGTTTTGTTATTACATAATATCCTAACCACATTGCCACAATAATTGACAGACAAGATACCTTAAATATGTTTTAGCAAAACATTTCCATCCTTTACCTGTGAAAATGAAGTAGTTTAAAGTCAATATGGAGGTGTGGAAGGTGGCATTTGGTTATTCCATGCATATAATAAGAGTTTACGAACGGGTTGTGAGAAGGTACTAGTATGGGACCACTGTTTAGGTTATAAAAGTTGTGAGCACCAAACATTATAGGCATTGTTTGGTACCTAAATGTTTGTTGTAAGACAATCTTTCCATTCCATGCAACCAACCTAGGGTAGGGTCTATTGTTGTGATACTAGAGGTCACTCAAGGTCAAACTAACCTCAATTTCATGATTTAAGGCATTTTGTCTTTGTATTTTCCACTTAGCAGCTTATCAAATTCTCATAGTATACATATTTTATCCTGGAAATATTTTTAGGTGAGAAATATTTCTTAAAAAGGATTCTGAGACATTTTCAGGTCAATTCTAGAGAAAGTCTGGACCAATTTGGAATATTTCAGGGCCAAAATTACAAATGCCTGGTTACGGGTGCACTCAAATATTTAAGTGAAGCAGCAGAAAGTTGACATAACAGATAGAGACTCATATCTTATGGCATGTCAGCTTTCATTTTTAATGGGAAGAATAATTCTTTTAACTTGCCTATTGTGTTTTTTATGTAAGATTATAAAGGCAGTGTAAAATAACTTTGAGATTTAAGGACAAAATGAAGGTCAAATAAAGGTCAAAACGTCATTTTTTCTCTAAAAAGTTCAAATTTTGATGATGAAATTTTGATAAGGTTCTTCTTTTTTGTCAATACATAATTTCTTAAGCATGTCACCACTTTAATTGACAGAAAAGTTACCTTAAATATGTTTTAACAAAAAAAGTTTACCCTTTACCCGTGAAAATGAAGTACTAGTTTCAAGGTGATATGCAGATGTGGAATGTGCTATTGGACAATTCATGCCTAATCGAGTTGTTAGCAAGTGCTAGTAACATATGGGACCACTGTTTGGGTGATAAAAGTTGTGAGCACCAAACATTATAGGCATCGTTTGCTATCAAAATGCTTGTTGTAAGACAATCTTTTCATTTCATGCAACCAGGCTAGTGTAGGGCATTTTGCTGTGATATGATATGCAATGCAATGATATAAAAGGTCATTCAAGGTCAAACTACCCCCAATTTCATGACTTAAGGCATTTTATTAGTGAATTGCCTGTGTAGTATCTCATCAAGTTCTCCTAGAATACATATTTAATGATTTTTTGTCCTGCAAATATTATTTTTAGGTGAGAAATGTCTTTTAAAAGAGAAACTCATGCCTTTTAAGGTTATTTCAAGACAAAGTCTGTTCTATTTTGTGAATATTCAAAGTCGAAAATGCTCTATGTGACCTTTTGACCTTGGTTTGACATTCCATTTTTCCTTAAATCTCAATAATATTTAACGCTATCTTTAACCTTACGTGGCAAGCACAAATTGGCAAGTTAAAAGGCGTATATGCCCAATTGAAAATGAAAGCTGACGTACCATATGATAAGGCTGTTGTGTCAACTTTCAGCTGCTAAATTGATATTTGGGTGCACCTAAAATCAGTCATTTTGTCATTTTGATGCCTAAATATTCACGATTAGCACAGACTTTGTCTTGAAATAACCTTAAAAGGCATGAGTTTCTCTTTTAAAAGACATTTCTCACCCAAAAATAATATTTGCAGGAAAAGATATCATTAGATATGTATTCTAGGAGAATTTGATGAGATACTACACAGGCAATTCAAAGACAAAATGCCTTAAGTCATGAAATTGGGGATAGTTTGACCTTGAATAACCTTTTATATCATTGCATTGCACTAGCCTGGTTGCATGAAATGGAAAGATTGTCTAACAACAAGCATTTTGATAGCAAACAATGCCTATAATGTTTGGTGCTCACAACTTTTATGACCTAAACAGTGGTCCCATATGTTAGCACTTGCTAACAACTCGATTAGGCATGAATTGTCCAATAGCCCATTCCACATTTGCATATTACCTTGAAACTGGACTTCATTTTCACAGGTAAAGGGTATTTTTTTTTTGTTAAACATATTTAAGGTATCTTGTCTGTCAATTATTGTGGTGACAGGCTTAGGAAATTATGTAATGACAAAACAGAAGTACCTCATCAAAATTTCATCATCAAAATTTAAACTTTTAAGAGAAAAAATGACGTTTTGACCTTTATTTGACCTTCATTTTGTCCTTAAATCTCAAAGTTATTTTACACTGCCTTTATAATCTTACATAGAAACACAATAGGCAAGTTAAAAGAATTATTCTTCCCATTAAAAATGAAAGCTGACATGCCATAAGATATGAGTCTCTATCTGTTATGTCAACTTTCTGCTGCTTCACTTAAATATTTGAGAGCAACCGTAATCAGGCATTTTGTCATTTTGGCCCCTAAATATTCCAGATTGGTTCAAACTTTCTCTTAAAATGACCTGAAAATGTCTCAGAATCCTTTTTAAGAAATATTTCTCACCTAAAAATA
>OZ012684.1:18342662-18385162 GCA_963942565.1 Maea johnstoni | reverse complement strand
TATATTGGAGAAACCTTCAACTATTCAATTCTTTATGAATTAATGAATGCTCTCTGGCACATGACAGTTGCTTCAACATGGCAGAGAGGGAGTTGAACGTTATTTTGTAGAATTTAGGGTCTATAATTTTATTCACAAATCAATCATTTAGTATTGTCTACAACCAGGGTCTTGTCAGAATTTTGAAACTTGGTGCCCCAAATTGGCAGTTGTAAAATATTTGGGCGGCCTATTCTTTTTAGGGAGCCCATTTACTCTGTACACACATTACAACGTTTAACATGTATTGATTCATCAAAATAAGGTATATTATCCAAATAAAATGCCATGGGAATTATATTGAGACTAGGAAAAGATCAAATATATGCTTGAAATTGACATCTGACAGACGACAAGGTCAAATGTTCTCGCCTATCCTAAGCACGTGCAGGGGGTATTCATTATTTCATATGTAAAGACTCCCTGTGCAAACAAAAGATGGCGCTCATTTATCAATATTAATAAATGCCACAGTTGAAATCCAAAGTGGCCAAAAATGAGCATTTGTTAATATTGATAAATCACACTATTTATTAATATCAATTAATGATTTATTGATATAGAAAAGCATTTATCAATATTAATAAATGCTCAACATTTATTGATATTATCAAATCATGTATTAATATCAATAAATCATTAATTAATATTAGTAAATCATTTATCAATATTAATAAATCATGCCATTTATTAATAATAATAAATCATTTATTAATATCAATAAATCATTTATCGATATTTGTAAATCATTTATTAATATTAATAAATCATTTATCATATTAATACATCATTTATTTATATTCATAAATGCTCTTTTTGTCCACGTTGGCCTTCCAAATTGTTTTAGGTAAAAGGAAAGACCATGGAATATATCTGTGTTACAATGTCTGAACGAAGGTATGTATTAAAAGTACCTTCCTACTTTACAATTACTATGTATTTTACAATGAATGTGTTTTAATCGAATCATCATCTACTCTTCAAAGCTGTAATGATAATTAGAAAGAAATATATTTGTAAGAAATAATTCTTTCTTAGTATAGTGTTACTGCAATCTGAAGTAATGCCTGTTGTGAGATATAGGTAATGCCTCATGCTTCAAGCAGGGCAGCTTCGTTTATACTGGCACATCTTTTTTGGATTTCATTTCATAAAAATATGGGTTTTCTATAAAAGGCGACGTAGCATTCCTTGGTAACCTACACTGTACATTGGTTGACTTGAAACTATCCAAATATATAGTGACTTAATTTCACAAAATAAACAGTGATTTCACCTTAAAAATAATGCTAATCGAAAAGCTACAGCATATCACTTATCTACTGTTGAATATGTAATGAACGTGAATATGTTTCCATTAGTGCATACCACTTACTTCGCGGATCTCTTCAAGTAATAACGTCCCTGTCCAGGCAACAAGAATGATTTCTACAACTGTTACGTAAGGCCGAAACCCGAAAAGCACGAAGTAGGAAAATAGAACGCACATCACCACTTGCATGATCTACAACATGAAGTAAATATAGTAAATAATCATGTTGGGAAATCGGTCAGATGCACAATGGAAACAATATAAATGAGATATGAATTTAATGAAATGGAATAATACTATACATTACATGTGCAAAATAATTGATGGTGGTATGTGAAATTGTGAATTGCGCTTAAAGGGATATTAAACCCAAAAATAACTAGAATGTCAGTATTTTCCCACAAATACAAATGTCTTTCCCGCTAGGAAAATGAAAAGTTAGGAATTGAAGGAATGACAATGATGGGGCAAGGCAACCCTAGAGTATAGAGTAAACTTGGTCAATTAAGTTCACACTGGGTCAGAAAGCCTCACAAATGGACACTTCTCAATATGTCTAAGATGGCTTGATGTTTCCTTTTGATACTTGGGATATGCAGTCTATGAGAGAAAACATTTCATATGTTAAATGATTTGACCTTCAAGTGACCTTGAACTATGAAAAAAAACATATCTTGGCCTTTTTTCAGTGACCCAGTGTGTTGAGAAGCCGTATATGCGTGTCTACCTGAAGTGAAATACCTACCGAGTTAAGAGTAAACTTGACGAGGGGCAGAGTATAGAACATGTAGGCCTTGTTGGTGAATCTGCAGCAGCCACACGGATTACTACCAGTATGGCGGTCGAAGAGCTTCTTGCTTGAAAACTTCAAACTTTTTAGGGGTATGAGGAAAGGGAAAATCGTTGCCAGCACAACCTGAAATATGAAATCATAAAACAAATGATTACCAAATGAGGGGTTTAATTAAATGTGTATATTCAAAAAGACATATTACTCCAAGTGTAATCCGAATTTAACTTCAAAGAAATGATAACATGTATAGCTATATTATTGTTTACATTACTAAATCAATCAATCTATGACTGGTTGTCGAAAAAATGATAAAACGTAGAGCTATGTTATTGTTTACATTACTAAATGAATAAATCTATGTCTGGTTGGTTCAAAAGTTAAACTATTTTTAATTAGAAATCAATGTAAGGTTTGTGTATATTTAAAGGAGACCTCCACCATAAATAAAACATGGCCCAAATTGTTAGCTGAGGGTATACTTTATTCATATCCAAGACCCCACAACGACCCACCTCCATATTAGAAGTCTATTGCTGTTTAAAGTCATGTTTTGCCATGTATCTGGGGGCAGCCATATTGAAACGAGATGCAGTTGCCGTATGTGTACTAGATTGGCAGCAGTCAGCAGCTGCCAATACAAGGCTGGGAGTGTGCCCAAATACAATGTGTCCTGTTTCCTCTAGTAGTAGGAACTTGACAGAGATCAAAAGACACGCTAGATTCCGCAAGTCAAAGATGTAATCTTGAGTAAAATCCTTACCCTTCCCATCGCTCTAGACCACATTCAGATCATTGTTTGTTTCTATTGACTTACATTGTAGTTTCAGAAGGCAGGAAATGGTAAGTCAGGTTGATACCAACAATTGCAAGTACTTCCCAGGGTTGAACACTCCCTGGGGACTGTAGGTGCCCAGAAAATAGCCATTTCAACACCATTTTGTTAATTGCTGTTACCATCGCAGGAATTAAATCTGGGGAACTGACAATCAATGCCTCAGGTAATGCAACTGTCCGGGCTAGTACTGTCAATCTAAGGAACACTTTACGTGATAGGTTTGCAAGTCTAGTTTTGGGATTTGGGAAGTCATTTGATACCAACCTTTTCCAGCTGTCATACAAAGAAGCAAAATGAAGAATTAAATGTCCCAGATGTTCAGGGTAAAGAATAAATAATCAACACATTAAGGGGTCTGGCAGAAGCAAACTTATCCATAGCAAATGTAAAGTGTATTTTTATCTCTCTCCCTTTTTTAGCCATTTCATTGTACCCTCTAAAGAGAAATTGTCTTCCAACAACTTGATGTAACATATCTTGCCTTCTTCTTTCGTGCGCTTCTGGGCCCTTTCTTTTCTCTCTTGTTAAACACGACTCTGTGAGGGATTAATATTTAATATTGTAGGCACTGCACCAGGTTTCAGGCGTTTACACCTCCTTAATTCAAGTTTTGTTTGTAGTTCATCATTAAATGTGTATTTGTTTACTGTCCATCCTGTTCCAATGTTAAATAGCGATTTTTCTGATAAATTCTTTTCTGGCTTAATCCTTCGATTAGGAATGGAGTATAAAGAAATTTCCTTTTCTTTTTCACTTCACATGATGTAGGCTTCTCTGCAAACCGTAAGTATAGGAATGACATCATCAGCTGTCAGAGGGAGTATTGCAGGGAATTGTGGGATACAGTGGCTTCCATGGTCTTCAGCTGTGATGGCTGGTTGGGGATGGCAGTTAAGTGCAATTTCACAGGTAGGGAAGCCAAACAGTATTCAGGTGAACAGGGACTATAAAGAACACATATCAAAGTATGTTCTCAGCAAATAAGAACCTGAAGGTGTAACTGTCCTTTAATGCTATATACAAAGTTTGTTTCTAATCAACCATGGTTGAATACCTAATACAAAAAGGCTTATCCATGAATTCTTCATTTTCAGGCCTATCATAATCAATGATTAGTGATGTTCACGTGCAATACATTTCTAGTAGCCAAAATATAAATTACAGTCCAGTGTTGCCATCTAGTATGTACAATAAGTGTAATTCAGATGCTGAGATTAGATCCATCAGTACATCAAATAAAAGAATAAAGGCTTGGTGATAATAGTCGGCTTTGCAGTATGAGTAATCAATGCATGAATGGTTGCTTAAGGGGGCTCGGGACCTTCGTTCTTTAAGTATGACTTTCATGTAAAGATTGACAAATATCTTGGTCTATGTACAAGAAAACCCCAATAAACTATATATTTTATGAAAGCTGAGATTCCGGAGAGGTCAAATATTCTAAACTTATCTTGAGATATCTTCACAATTTCCCCAGGGTGGGGCGGAAAGACATACATGTGGATTTCTAGTACATATGTTATTGCAAACAGCCTCCTGGCTTCAAAAAAAGTGTAAGACAGTTGGTATTTATACGTTTCATAGAAAACATATTAAGGCATGACTAGTTTTTTTTAGTTTTTTATTTTTGTTCCGAACGGAATTTAGAACAAGTTAAAGTAATGATCAATATTTTTTTCTAGAATTTCACTTTCCTTCATTTTTGAAGTCTGATTAAGAAATAACTAGAACAGATATAAAGAAAATGAAATAATATGCGTGCCCAAGGATGTTTTTCATTGTGTAGCAAAATTTCAGCTCTCTGGGATCAATATTGAATGAACTAGGTTGTTTCAAAAATGAGAAGTATGGTGATTTAAGAAAGCTTTCTAGAGCTCAAGTCAAAGTGAACCATACATTTATACATTCTAAAATGATTTTATGCTCCATTATAAAACTTAAGGGGTTAATTTGGAATAAATATACTATTCGTTTGCATTGGTAGAATGGTTTGAATATTTAATAATTTACTGGGTACTTCAATTACTGGAATAAAAAGGGATTTTTAGAGAAGATTCTGAGCTTTCGGAAAGGAGGCTGGCACCCCCTGGTGATTGCTCCTCCCCCAGCTGATAAGGAAAGATAACAAGCTATTAGTGACTACTAATTGCTAATTGGCTGTCTGGAGGTGAATCCATTGTGAGTTAGGTGGCTTGGTACTGATCAACATTTCTTCTTCAAATACCTTTCTGAATAAAGCTCTAACCATATGAATAATTAACTGAAATAGAATAATTATTGAAATAACTAAAAATTTGGAGGAGAGTTGTTAACTAGATGCTGATCAACAGAGTATAACTGTAGGTAAAATAAATCAACATAACATTTTGGGACTTCGTAAGGATCTGATTAAAGTATCCTCTTCAAGTATTTTTCTGAAATTTCCTCTGATCACTGAGGTAAAACCAAAATGATTTGGGAAACCACAGGCATGTAGGGTTTAATTAGGGTTTCTCTGCGTTGGTTTTCTCTGATAAAAAGATATAGGGAAAAGATACCTCATGCTTCTTGAAACTTTTGGGGGCAACTGGAGAAGGTAGATCCATAGCTGCACTGAACTTATGAAGTGCATTATGTCCATTTCCACACAGGCGTCCTGCTAGAACTGATTGTATGTTTATAGCATAAAATCGTCCATTTTTGTCACTTCTAGGAAAGTCTGTTCTCTTTCCATGACAATCCTCATTTGAGCATCTCCAAAATAGGGCTTATTGAAATCCTTGTCGCCTTCTACTGTCTTGCCATAGTTCTAACTTTCCATCAAGGCAGTATGCACACACTGCAGCTCCCTGAAGGCCCTCTTCCTCTTTCTCTTCCTTCTGAAGCTACTTCCCACTGTAAGGAAACATTCAGACTCTGCACTGTCCTGGGGTCCGCATCTGAATGATCTCTCCTAACCCTTAATCTCTACAGGAAACCCTGTTTACTTAGGAAACATGCATCCTAAACATCCTGCCCCTACCGGACACACAATAGAATATCTCTACAGGAAACCCTGTTCACCTAGGTAACTTGCATCCTAAACATCCCGCCCCTACCTGACACACACCAGAATATTTCTGGAGCATTTGATTGGTTTTACCTCACCTGTCTGACCTGCAACTGTAAAGCCAGACAGCTGATGCGCAAAAATCACACCTTTTATTCAATACCCTAATTGCAATGAATTGACCACCCATAGCTGCTTGGTGCCTGTTTCCTGGGTAAGCAGGATACTTCCATTTGAATACACATTCTGGACCTGGCCAGTTCGCATCAATCAGCCAGTATAGCACACTTCCAAGGAGAGATCGGATAAGGAAAGGCCATTATGGGTTTAGATGAGCATCACAGCTGGTGACTCAGGATATCTGGCCTCTAGTAGAAAGCTTTTTAAAAACTCCTTTTTTGTCATTTGTAGTTCTAGTTGAGAGTTCTAGTTCAAAGTAATAAGTAGCAAACCTTTTTAGCTATTACATATCAAAGAAACAAAAAAACACCCTATTTAAAGGAGCGAAGGTCCCGAGCCCCCTTAAACGCGTATCAATATCGGCACACAAATGCCATTTAGTGCCAAAGAATCTCTAGTAATATGGTCCGTCGTCACTGTAAAACAACAACATATAAATAAGTTGATAGAAATGCTCACAAAGTATGAGGAGTTATCACATACCAACCAGACTGAGGATGTCAGTCCACGCCGCCAGGTAGAATTGAGCGAGTTCTGACAAGCAGGGTGGGCTATGATGATCTCTGCTTCTGCTCCTGCGGCCATGTCAAGAACATTCTCATGATTGAACCTCTCATAACGAACCTGAACAACGTCCTGCGCCAAAGATCTCTCTATGCTGTAGCACTTATCTAGCAGACCATTGGCCAATTCCTGAAATTCCCTTTAAAGTAAATGTGTATGAGTTACAGTCTGTTAACAAACGGTACACGAAGATTTCTTTGGTTTTCCTAGAGAAAAGATTTCGAATCATATATTCATTACGTGATAGCAGGGGGGCCTATATAAAACAGTCAAAGTGTACTGTCAGATATAAATCACCATAATCAAAATGGGATAAATCGGAGGTTTATTGGAGGAAACGTTACACATTACACTGTTAATACACATTTAGATTGTATACCAATTGAAAAGGAATTTGATTGCTTTGTAACTTCAGGTTTAGAGATCTAAATGATGATATAACAGCTGTGTTTTTTTCGATGAGAAGGCGATGTACGCATAGAGATCTTATCTCCTCATATTCATCTGCGTTAGATGTATATTGATGTATAAGATCAATGAGGGTATACTAATCAATAACGATTGAATGATATTTTAGAGGTTGGTTTACTGGCATGGCTGTTGGAATAGTATTACAGAGCATCAACTCAGTCATGAAATTCCTTTATTAAACTTGAAACATCAGGAAGAGATTTAGGCCTCGATTCAAATGAAAAAATAAAGGACTATGGTTAGGCAAAGATATATACAGTTCGGAGAAAAAACAGCCATCATTTTGAAATTGATATCGATAATTCGTCAGGTCATCGATAGCGCTATTATCGTGGTCGAACGATCAAGTCGGCCATATTTCGATTTATTGTTCGAGCACTAATAATATTCCTTTCCATTCAAAAGGTCAAACCAATGAATAAAACAGATTTTAGACAAACTTCTTTTTTTGTTCATTATTGATATGGGGCCATACGATTTTCAGTTGGGCTATGAGGATTTGGGTAACTATAGCCCAGCAGTCTTCAGCAGTTTCGAATCGAATCCTGACCCCTGTAAATAGCATCCTTAGAGACAGTTTTTAATACTGAATGATTTGGTTATGATTTAACAATTCATTTATGTATAAAATAAGTCTCCCTTGCTACAACATATCTTATATGAGAAAGGGCAAATCATGACCAATTTGGTTACTCCTTTATACGATCTTTATGAAAGTCTGTCAAAAAAGTCCTATTTCACAAACTTAAATCCATCTGTGGTTCAGAAGCTAACCTAATGTCAGACGTGTGATTTTCATATATAAATATCTCTTTCGTGAAAATTAAACTTGGCAATTCGGATTATCATCAATTATGGGCTAAAAACTTGTTTCTCGAATTCCTTGAATTTGCCCCATAATTCCTATATAGCAACAGAAAAATAATTACAACAAGGCAGAACAGTATTTCAGGCATTGTCGGTATATCTGAAGGGATGCATTTAGCAAAGAAAGAAACCAATTTTGGAGACTGAGATGTTTGTGAAAGAAATTGCAAAAGAAATAAGTTGATGACCTAATGAATGAAATAAATTTGTGCTATGTTCTTTCTAGGGTTCGGATTCGAAGTCTTTTTGTATCTATTAATCGCAAACGATTGCTAACGATTAATTGATTTGGTTCGGGTTTTCCGGCCACATTGACATGATTTCAAGGCGAACGATTTAAAACAACATTATGCCTCGGCATGCGCCGGCACATGCCAGGCACACATGCGGTGCACCGCAGCAATTGATAATCAGTGACATCACGTGATATGCAAATGACACAGACACAAGAAAAAACAGAAAATGTTCATGCTCTCACCCGTACTTTGGCCGGGTTTAAGCAAACATAGTAGGGTATTTTATTGTTGTTTAACACATTGGGCGAGTTACAGACATTTGAGCACACATGTAATTGATTATGTAAAATTTCTGGCGAACGAGAACTAGTCCATGGGCTGGGTGGGTTTTCGTGTGCATGAGATGTACCCTAAGTTACTCTCCATATTATTGTAGCTGGCTATCCCACAGATAAGAAAAATAAGGGTAGACTTTTTGTTACCCGGCAATAAGCGAGAAAAATGGCGTCATTCCTCGTCAACCAGGTAGCAAAATTAAGGTAAAATTTTGGGGTAGGGGAAACTAAAATGTCTATAACTTTTGTAAAAATCAACACAGAGCAGTGGTTCACCATTCAAAATGTGTGTTTTGATATCTTCTAAGCATCACTATCATTGTATTATAGAATACTTTAGTATTTAGGTCACTAAAGGTCAAAAGGTCACGAAAATGGGTTCAAACTGAAAATTTTACCCTTATCAGTAAAATCACTGTCAGAGGGTACCTGTTTCAAATTTTCTTCATCTATTGCAATTGTTTGGCCAGGAAGATTATGAGGAAGACAATGATATCAAACACAGGCATTTGTTTATTATATATTTGCTGTCATAAAAAAGGAAAAACTGATGGCAATAAATCCAGAATTTGGGCTGCTGATTATATGTAGCATCATGAATTGCATGGCAATAATTAACACAGAGCAGTGGTTTACCTTTCAAAATGTGTTTTGTATTGCTCTCTATCCAGTATTTCCATCACGTTTGAGTTTAAATCAAAATGAGGTCACTAAAGGTCAAAAGATCACCGATTTGAAGGTCAAGTGAGAATTTGAGATCTTAGTTCAAAAATAGTTTTTTATCATATAATATTCACTCTTGAACCTCATTTTAGAGTCTTCCATTAAGAATAGATAATGCCAAACATGTTTGAACCATCCAATGGCAACTGACTTATAAGGACTGTATTTGATTGGAATGAATGAATGAGGGTTTAAAGGCACATTGGCACGCAAAGGCCATTTAGTGCCATACAATATTACCAAAAGGTGGTCCTTGTCCTCCAGTTGAAGAACCTTGACAAAACATAATAATTCTAAGTGAAAGAAGAAAAAGAGGGATAGTAAGAGAAGAGCCTTCAGGTCCAAAGAGGACCAAGGGATCTTTTAGATGCATGGTATCCAGGGTGCCACACCAGTTTAGGGTTTCCCGGGAGGTGCCAGCTCTGATTTCACACCAATGACCAAGTCAATAGGGTGTGCCCCTTGCAGGATGTATTTGATTTCAAATGAACCTGACCCAGATGCTAAAGTCAAAGTAGCCGTTTCAAATGCTACACAACCTTTAGATTGAGACCAGCAAATAAGAATTTACATTAGCAATATGGCCAGTCATATCCATGTCAATGCTGAAAGATACTAATAATATATACAAATATGACATCCCAGTGGGAGAAAGGTGATGGAACGGATCCCTGAGGGCGAAGCCTAAAGGAAACCATCCTCCGGAGGGGATCCATTCCATCACGTTACCCCCATTAGGGTGTCATATTTGTTTTATTATACCAAACAATCTACCATCTCAACTAAGTGGGTATTTTACTTTTTTCTCTAAATTGAGACACTTGCGCATATTATGTTCTTTAGGCCACTCCAATTTAATTACTTACGAGCTCAGGAGGCAGGAAATGAGTCTGCCGAGTAGGACTGGTAGCGAGATGTTTCTAACAGCCTTTTCTTAACTAAATAAAAGCAATCAAAATCAAATAATCCCTGTAACCTTAAGGGTGGGAGTTATACATCCTCAAATAGGAGGCTCTACTTCAGCATTTATAAGTTCCTGAAGTTGATTAAATCACCCTAACAATGAATATGCTTAGAACTAGCACTTTTTCAAACCACTTTTGTCCATAAGACACCAAAGTCGACGTTTTTTTCTTTTTTGTTTTGGAGTCTGACAGGACTCATTTTCCAAAAAAAGCTCGTAAGACAAGTAATCAAATTGGAGTGGCCTTATCATTGTTCCCAACAATAAGATAACTCTATTGTTGATGGCAGCATTCTGCTCAGGCCGTGACCTCAGAATGTCATATAACAATAGGATTTACTGTTGGTGGAACCATGTGCGTGCGTGATGCTCCGATTGTTGAGGGAGGAGGTATCACCTTTGCCTCGTGAGCACAACTGCATTGAATGCTAAACCTCAGTTAGCCAATCACGCCTAACGATCTTCACGTGATATATAATCATGCAAGTTGGTATTATTCAAGGCATAGTATTTCTATCAATATGTGCAATACTTACCACTATCCTTTGCATTCCATCGAGGAAGGTGTGCATCAGGTTCAATGCCTGCTTTCACCCAAAGTTCATCTAGCCCCTGATGGCGGAATTCACCAAAAATTGTACATCATCAGGATAAAGACATCATTATCTGCTGTGTACACCATCATCCTTTGCATTCCATCATGGATTGTGTGCATTAGGTTAGGGACCATCCTTTCATCTGCTTCTTCAATTTCAACATTCAGTAACATTGAAGGACAGCATCTCCTGGTCCCCTGAAGTTGCTGACAAGGACTCTAGTATGGGCAAATGCCAAAGATACATATGTGAAGCTTGGTGAAGGGGGGATTCTAACTTTGCTTTTTTCCATTTGAAGGCCAGAATCGGTCCATTTCCACTGGGAGTTGTGTTTCCCATTCGATTTCATGTACCTCTATAGTAGACTTTCGTTCTCTTCTGAGGCACTCAGAGTCTTTGATATCTAGATCTTCCTATGTATGAATCAAAAACTAAATCTATTCTTGAAACACATTTTGTTAAAGATGCTACCTAACTTAGAACTGACTCACAAAATTTGCCAAAATTGCCGGAGCCTTGAAAGCAACTTCGGGGACCAGGAGATGCGGTCCTTCAATATTACTCTTCCCGTGTGGGTTCACCCTCAGACATATCAGAGATTGAAGCCCTGAATGTTGAAATTAAAGAAGCACATGTAAGGATAGTCCCTGACCTTATGCACACCTTCCTTGATGGAATGCAAAGGAAAGGGGTAAGTATTGCAAATGTTGATAGAAATATTTTGCTTTGAATAATACCAATTTGCGTTATTATACCTCACGTGAAGATTGTAAGCCGTGAATGGCTAACTGAGGTTTGGCATTCAATGCTGTTGTGCTCACGAGACAATGGTAGATTGTTTGGTACAATAAAACAAATATGATATCCGAATGGGGGTAGCATGATGGAATGGATCCCCTCCTGAGGATCCGTTTCATCAACTTACCCCCACTGGGATGTCATATTTGTATATATTATTAGTATCTTTCAGCATTGACATGGATATGACTGGCCATATTGCTAATGTAAATTCTTATTTTCTGGTCTCAATCTAAAGGATGTGTAGCTTTTGAAACGGCTACTTTGATAAAAGCATCTGAGTCAGGTTCATTTGAAATCAAATACATCCCGCAAGGGGCACACCCTATTGACTTGGTCAATGGTGTGAAATCAGCTGGCACCTCCCGGGGAACCCTAAGCTGGTGTGGCCAAAATACGATAAATTTACCGTATTTTTGGGGGAGAAAATATATTTAAATATATTTTTACTACCGTATTTTTGGGGGAGAAAATATATTTAAATACAGGGCATAATACACAACCAACCACACACCTGATTGCCACATGATTTCCTATGCATGGATGACCTCAAAACTGAGGGTACCATTGATTCGCAAGCTACGTGGTTCATTAATGTGCTTGGTTTTATTTTGGACATTTTATCCATGGGTGTTTTTGCAACCAGGCACTGGAAGACATCTGGTCAACTGGTATATTATACAACCTTTTCCTCATAATCAGACCAACGGTGACTGTATAGGCTACCACTGAGCGGAATAAGAGGCGAAATTTATCAACACCTCACACAGGTCTGCACACAGAAAGATAACATTGTTGTCTTTTTTTTCTCCTTATTAAATTTCACCAACAACATGGACACTTTAAACAAGCATTTTGGGTATCAAATGTTATTGGTTTTGTTTGAAACATATGAGTAGCTAAAATTTCGGATGAAAATATTTCAATTTTGATTATGTTCTAAAATTAAGCAATTTAGAAGTTCAAAGAACATTTTGTCTTATGTATTTGGAAAAGGGTGAAGCCCTTTTCCTAATGGATATTTCTTCCACATGTATGTGTGTTGGTCCACAATTATTAATAGGAGCTCTGTTGGATAACACAAACAACATGCATTTTCTTTAACTTTTCACCCTGAAAATTTTACACCCTATTTGGAAGGTACAATTGTGATGATTAAATGTGTTCTTCATCAGAAGGCCATTTAAGCAATATATACTTGTATAAACTAACTAGTCAGATAAAAGCAGGGTAGAGGAAGAACTGGATCTGTAAAATTATTCTCACAAGCTACCTTAACTTATTCATGTCTATATCTTCTGAGAGAACCATATGGATCTAAATTATGCAGTAATTAAAAATTTTCCTTACAATAAGCTTTTAGTTGAAAAAAACTCAAAATGGCCATTTTGAGGTGCTGCAGGCCTTGATAAGTAAAACACCCCACCAACAATGGGTTGAAAACTACTAGCAGAGCTGTATAGTTCTGGTGCAATTTCTTTCAACCAATTTAGATAAGATTAGATAAGACTTCTTTAGACCCCAAAACAAATGTCCAATGAAAATTGATAATGCTCCTTTTAGATATCTCTGAAATACAATAAAATAGACATAAAATGACACAATTTACAAATGACTAAACTAGGCACATTTTAAGTTCTTTGTATTATTTAATCAATTACCAGTTTATCACAGGATAGACACCGCTGGCATTATGATCCTACCTTTCTTAACTAACAAACACTGATGAAATTGATGTTTTTACAAGCATTATTCACACATAACCTGAACTAGAGGCCAATGAGGGCAAACATACTGGCCAACCTTTGGTAGTTAAAGGCACCAGTCATTTAAGACTATCACAAGATTAGATATCAATAAGTGAATAAAGCAATAACGGTAATTTTTGTGAAAAAGCCTTTTATGACGACTTGTGAAACTATCATGTGGAGCCATATTTACACTAGGTGATATAACATGGTGAATGATATATAGAATGGAAGCTCAGATGGTCTATTTTCTAGATTGTATACAATAGTTGCCTTATTAAAACGAGTATGTCTTTTATAACAACTAAAACGTCAAAAATATCAAATTTCAACCCATTTTGCATATATAATCTAAACATGATGGGGTCACTCAGTGCAAACTAAAATTTAGTAATATATATTGTAATATATATAGTAATATATATAATAATTGGGAAGAATAATTTGAGTGAGAATTAATGCTAAGAAGCCACAAACGTTTTTACCAAGTTGCTGTATAACACACTTACTACCATTGCCATGTATGACGCCATATTTTTAATAGAAAAAAATGTGCGAGGGGTCTTATAATAACCAAATGATTGCTCACAGTGTCAACTCTATGAAAATATATATTGTATGCCTGCTCAATCTCATATATTAATTTTATCTAAACAAAAAAATACAAAAATACAATGTTTTTCCTATTACTTCATATTTACCCTAAATGTAGGGTCATTCAGTACAACACACACCTTAAAAATTTGTCTTCAGTGATTTCACTAGGCAATGACTTTGTTAATTGTCAATTAATTTAAATGAAGAACAATCATAAGAAGCCGCAAAACTAATAAGATGGTCATTTTATAGGTGACTTATCACCACTTCCTGTGTAGGCTGTACCACAGGGTATATAGTTGTCTAGGGTATGAATGGGTTGAGAAAAGATGCTAATCCAAAAACTCATGATGATTAAGAATACATGAAGTTTTCCTAACTAATGGCATTAGCTTAATGTAGAAGAGTTCTGTTAGTTTGTCTATTTCATGGTTTCACAGGTCCATAATATCAGACAGGATGCAGTGACAAAACATAATATTTTCCTGTCTCAGTGTATTGTCTTATTCTACTGTTGTGGATTGCCTTTACTCTCAGATCCACACCTGTCAGGGGAGGTACAGGACACACCTGTCTGATTGCAATCCCCAGGTTGGGCTTCTTTTATTTCCTCAGGTCTTGAAAAGACAATAAACTAATTGGTGTCAGACGGGATGGGCCTCATAACATCCTGAGTGAGGGTATTGTCTGCTATCAACAGGCAGAAACAGAATTAGAGTCTAGATATTTGATTTGCAGACTTATCATAGAAGTGTCATTTTAGCTTGGAAAACCTCAAGTATGTTTGTTGGAGGGAGAGGGTTAATCAACCTCTCAAACATCTAGATAGTTTAAGTTTTTACCTTTTGAGGAGGTTTAACAACCTGGGCATTCTAGGAATGTATGTGAGTACTGTTAGATATTTTATTTGTTGAATGGCTATTTTTAATTAATGTTAGCCTTGTTGCAATGAGCATACGTTTGCTTCAGTTTAAGACTTTTGACGTATCTTCAGGATGCTAACATAGGTATGTGTCATCAGCACTATTTCAATAAATAACCCCTTATGTGACGGCCTATTTCTAGTTTATTTGTCTGTTGATTCCTTGGACCTGAAGTTGACCTCAAATTTGAGACTTCAAAATCCTGCAAACTAGGAAATGTAGCATAGAATAGCTTGATAATAGGAAATCCTAATCTATTAATATTTCAAAGACTTTACATGGGAGAAAAGTATGTAAAAAAAGTGTTTTATTCAACATCCAGCATACAAAATGGCAGAACATATAATTCCATTTTTACCTTAGATACTATTTCAGGTGAACAAATTTCTTTGAAAATAGTACAGCTTTAGAAATTAACTTCTTTATTTATCTACTTCACCTTATAAACAAACTTGAAAGTGTTGGTTTTTGAGAATTAGAAGGTGGAATTTACTAAAAGAAATGACTCTCGTGACTGATGTTTAGTCTTATCACAAGTGAAATATCGTCCCCGATTGAACCACCCCAAATATGTGTATTGCAATTAAACTAACATCAATTAAGCATAGTAAACAATAGTTCCTACATTCATCCCCAGAATCTCTATATTGTTAAGCCTCACCAAAAAGTAAAATTCATGTCTTACATGTTTGAAAGTACAAGAGGTCCATTCAACCTGCTACCCAACCTGCTAGGCAAGATGGCCGCCTTCCTTATCTTACTGAGCTCCTAGGTAAGATTTCCCTCCACAGTGTAAAGCTAATGGACTGCATGCCGCGTTGCCACTCCCTTTAGATAAAACTCCCTGGTTGTGCCACACAATCAAGACCACTCACTCACTGCTTGGTTCATAATTGTTTTCAGCATAAGCTATTATAAAATGGCCGCTGCAAGTAGCCCTTTTTCTTGTGTGTTAGGATGTTCTTAAAAAGCAATATACTTCTTGGGAATTTAGGTTTCAGTAGAGAATACTCTAAGAAACTAAACTTTCCTTTGATCAAGTTAGTCCGGCCTTAGCGACCTGGTAAGCTTTATATTAGCTTAACCCATTCATGCCGGGAGATGTGTTTGACCAATGTCACCTGAATCTGTGTTACTTTTGAAAAAGACTTGGACTTTGGAGTTTTTATCACTTTTTTAGCCATATGGTGGCTAGGTTGTACTAGCCAGATGTATCTGGTGAAGGAAACCAGAGCACCCGGTGAAAACCATCGCCTAACCCCAATTTACTGGCAACTTCTTCACATGCCCTATCCAGCAGTTTGCCTTTGGTAGTCTTGGCTTGCTCAAGGGTTATTGGCTTCATTTTCGTAAAGGAGTTAATCTAACTCTCTTTAAATACGCCTTGAACTCCTTAGTTTTACTTGTTACATTACTGCTTGATATCAATTTTGCAGGCTTTTGTGGAGTCTCTTACTTGATCAATAGTTTTTTTCTAGATACAATTTATTTTTTCAAAAATGATCGATCTTATAAAATTGCAATCGATCATCAAAATCAGAGGTTGAATGAGCAATTAATCGGACAATCCATACTTTTGTTAGAGAGATATTACTCAAATTGTCAGGCGGTTTTGGATGCTACAGGTATGAATGAGTTAATCAATCAAAATTCCTCCTTAGCAGCTAACCTCTGTCAGACAAGTAACCCAAAGTTCTCTTAAACCTTCAAGCTAGTCCTTTCAGACTGTCAATGCATTAAATATTCTCATTGAAGCAGACTGTCAGAAATAAGAGCAAATAGTTATGGATCTATCTGCACTTAATGTATCTAGTTCAGGTTCTGGTATCAAAGTAATTACATCATCAAAGGGATACCAGTGAATATCCTAAACAGCCGTGCACCAGAAGTAACGGTTATGGCCAATACTGTGCACTTCCAGTCCAGTTTCATTCAGGCCAGTAATTCAGTCCGGACAGACTTCCCTCTCATATATGATGGCACAGTGCAGTACTTGTCAATTAGACCTGCGTCAGCTGACTCTACTGTTCCAAAGTGTACCTGATGTGGAACTGGTGATCTCCATACTTAGGTCAGGTTTTTTGATATCGAAATGGAATACCTTATTAAGGCTGTGATGCTGGTGACACACTCAAAATAACACATCACCTAGTTTAGCACTCTTGACTTCTTTTAAACAATCTAATCCCTAAGGATTTGCTATCTCAAATATAAGTTGTTTTTTAACTTAGCTGCTTGAGCTGACCTGGATAGGACCACAGTTTCTATTTTACAGTGTTTTACCTTAAATGAGATTTTCTTGATCAATAAAGGGTACACTTGATTTGTAAATACCATGCATGTCTGCGAGGTATGCTAGGCTAGGGCATCTTGATAGAGATTTTGGAGTTCCTGCATGATAATACCTTACAGCACATGGTTTTCGTAGAGGTTTTATTTACAACAGTAGGTCAACAATTTAGAGACAGCATATGCATTTTTGACCTACTTTCTTAGGTAAAATTTCTCGTTATTGATCAGGAAAATCTCATTTGAGGTAAAACATTGCAAATTAGAAACTGTTGCCCTATTCAGGTAAGCTCAAGCAGCTATGTTGAAGAAAACTTATATTTGAAACACAAGACCTCAGGGATTAAATAACCATTGTTAGAAAGGGGACTCGAGTGCTAAACTAGGAGATGTGTTATTTTAAACATGTCACCAGCATCACAGCCTGAACAAAGCATTCGCACTGTCTTCCCCTGAAGACTAGATGCGCAGTTGACATGTCGATAGATGAATTTTCCTTTTTCTAAGAGGATGACTTGGCGCAAAGATAGAGTTCCTGGTACAGTAGGGATCTTAGGGTTCCTGCGAATCTTGATAGAAGAGATGTATGGTTGTCTTGTATTTTAGCTTTAGGTAGACAGACTTGGGATCAGGAAGATCTTTTCCTTGTTTGATTAACCTATCAGCGGCACTCTTTAGAGCTCCCCGAACACCAGCTGGCGCTCCTTTGCCATGGGATACCTCAAAATAGTTCCAGGTGGCCACCTTACTATTTGACATCTTGGTTGAGAAGAGGTAAAAGTTCTTTTTCTGGCGGCGGGGATCTGCAATGGTCTTGTGGTTACGATGTTACGATGAGATGACAGACCATCTTAGAAGAAATGATATCAATTGACCGTTGAAAATTCTTTCTTAATCCATATAAGTGCAGGCGTGAGATAGCGCCATATGACCTCAAGGCCTTGTTGAACAGAATCTGCTCTGTCTCGTTACTTTGTCATCTTATTGCATTTCAATAACATGACAAAGTAAGTGTAAATACAGGCAACTCCGCGTATTTTGGACCTGTATAATCCAGATTTTTGTCTTAACCGTACAGATTGAAGGTCCCTTACTATACCTTTACATGCAGATTTCAATGTTTAATCTAGACAATTTAATCCAGACGCCGGCAAAACCGGCCATTGCTCCAAGCTCTTGCCGTCAATAAAACATGCTCTCACCTAACAATGGGTGGAAGAATGAGAGGTAAGTAAATGATGGGAAGTGGTGGGAGGGTCGGGTAAAGTAGGGGGTGGTCAATGGGCCGGGATTTCGTCTATCTTTGTGGAAATTTACACGCTTTGCCTTCTGCATCCTACATCGCCGACCATTGCCTCATGTCATGACTAATGCGGATTTTGCCTAATCCGGGCATTAGTCCGGATTACGCAGAGTTGCCTATATTCTCTGCATTATTCCGCTTCCGGAATCGGAATGATAGCTATGAGATTTCATAGCAATCTTTTCCAAGGGATGGGCGATACAGGCCAATTCCTTGGAATTGATTACACTCCTAGCACTGAACATGCCCAGCAAATACAGAAGTCCAACTTAAGTCCGGAATCCTGTACAGACATGGATCTGACACCGAATTTAGATTGTATTTCGAAAAGAAAACCTGGGATTGGAGTGGTAGGTAGTTAAAAAAATATTTAAGACTTTCCAATCCATGGGCACAGATCTGAAAAATAAAAAAAAGGAAATGGCTGTGATTTTGAAAGAAATGTTAAAAGTGAAACAGCTTTTTATTCAATTTTCCTGTCAACTATAAATGTTTCTACTCAATCTCATGAACTGTACTGACAGATAATAAATGTATTTTAAATACTCACCATATGAAAACCTTGAAAACATCCCTTCAAAATGCACACCACACGTCTACAAGCTGGTTCCAGTTTCCTGCCTTTGTCTGGCCTGCATGGGTGCTGCCACCTTTTGACTCTTTGACTTTCCATAAAAAACTACCAACGTTACAGCACTGACATAAAATGAGGGGACAGGATTAATAGAGAATAAATGATTAAATAAAAGTCGTTGTGTGGATGAAATACAAACTTTCATGTTTTTAAAACTCATAAACACTCTGTTGAGTCATGTGAGCCATACATTTCATTTCAACAATATAAAAAAATTGAAAAAATGAATGTGCTACTTTTGATACCTGGCTGGGGACATGCCATTTTTACAGAAACTTCCATAAACTTTCTGGAAAATATCACAGTAGGAGATGCTTATCTATGCTCACGTTATTTCCTCAATCAATTTTAGACACAAAGTGCCCAAAGTTTCCCAATGTTCTTATATTTTTCATACCAATTTCCTGGTGGAACTGGGGAATGACAGATTAAGGACCTGCAAAAACTCTGTAAGTCAAGGCAATCAATAGGACTGTGCCTGATTCTATGCTTACATATGGGAAAGTATAGACCAAGTCCTACTCCTGTATCACAGGTATAGGAAATGACTGTGCTTCATCACTCATCCTCCTATATGATTAAGGAAAAGTTGGGAGATCAGTCCGTTCCATCCTATAGGCCTGGGAAATAAATAGTTACAATACCGTAATTTCGCATGTATAAGACGCACCCGTATATAGAACGCACCTCTTGTTCAGGCCTTTAAAGAGATGTATAGAACTTAGCTTTGTGTATAGTGTGCACCCCCCTTTCGGAAATATCGTGGAACTCAATTCCCCCAAAATAACGCTGGAAAACCAGTAAAACGCATTTCGAAATGAGTGAAATGTGACATCAAGGTTTCAAGGCGACATCAACGTGACATCAGTGCTTATCCCTCTGTGTTATTGCCCGATACCTATTGTCCTAGACATGATGTTGATTGAAATCAATGAGTTCTAACAGAGAGGGGTACGATAATTACAATTCATACACGCCGAGGCAAACACCGCTAGGCATTGCCAATGCCGCATTGTAATTGTAATTAGGTGATCACCGAGCGGCCTGGACACTCGATGTTAAATACCCTAGATCTCTAGCCTTATGTATAAGACGCATCCCCAGTTTGAGTGTAAATATTTGTGTAAAAGAGTGCGTCTTATACTCTCGAAATAACGGTACTTAGCCTACCTACTGAAACAGTTTGAGGGTATAAATGTCTAGGTTAGCTCCTACTCTAAAAGGAAATGAATATGGGATATGAGTATGATGGAAACTGCACCTTCCTACTTGTTGGAAGTAGTGATTTGGTCTTTTACTGAATGAATGGGTTGAATTTTACTCTTCTCCCTGTATAAAGCCTGAACTGCCTTTCAACATTTGTTGCGACGTTGAAACATAATAAAAAGAGGCTTTCAGTCAACATGTGCATACACGAAACAATGTAATGAATATTGTACTTCTTCAACTTGGACTTCTTCATTTCCTTGGAGGGAAGTATACTGCACAATTATTGAATGTTTTATTAAGATTCCTGTTGTTTTGCAATTTTAAATAAACAAGAGTTTGAATTATTTGTTATCATACTGACTTGCACATCTTAAATAAGTTCTAGTTTAAATACAATGGATGAATATATATGACAGACATAACAAGCACCCCCTTTAGACAGATGAGTTCAAATCTCCCATTTGACCTTTTAAACTGAAGTTTCCAGTCCTTGCTAGAGCTGTCTGGAAGTTGGCACCATATATGACACAGGCAGATCCAATTTACTCAAACATGTCTGCAGAAATTAGTTTTTTTACTGAATTCATCTTCTGAGAACAAAGAGTTTGTAGAAGTGTAATATCAAAGAAGAGAAAGATCAACAAACCCCTTCCGGAACACTAAGAAAAGAGTGGATTATATCTATCTACAAGAAGAGCTCATTTATTCACATGAGGTATACCAAAAGCATCTAGAGGTCAGTGAATATAATTACATAAAAGGTACTTCCTTTGGCAAACAGTGTCAAACACATTTAGAAAACATGAACTTATGATAATCAATACTTAATGATTATTAATAATGTTAATAAATCATTTCCATTGCTTAAGGTGGCTGTAAACATTTCCGGTGGAGAGTCGACTTTCCCTCATATGATAGCTGATTTCTCATTATCTGTACACTTAACCCCTAACAAACTATATATATTTGGAAAGATGAGATTCTAGGGAATTCATAGGATATGGACAGGTTGTGTGTGCTCCAAATATTTTGAAGAGATTGGGGTCAAAAGTTTAGCTAGTCAATTTTCAGTACATATGTCACGGCTGACGCAAATCTAAGAGCAAAGTCTAAGATAATAACCTGATTTTTTAATATGATGAAAAAAAACTTTGTCTCTAGAGAATGAGACGGGAGTTTTGTTAAATATTGCTCCTCACCTTTTTTATGGTCATTGATCTAACAACAATTTAGGAAAAAAATACTTTTTTAATTTTTTGATTTTTGACTCACTATAAATAATAAACTAGACAGGATATTGCAATATCCCCATCTCATTCTCTGGAGAACATGTTTTAGAATCTATATGCAAAGTTTGAAGCTAATTGATCAAGATTTGTGTCTGAAATCACGTCAGCCGTGAGAGTAAAACTATAGAAAACTAAGCTGAGAAAATGGCAGTTTTGTGTTTTACACAGTTCTTGTTACTGTGCAACAATTTGCTACTACTTTAATGCATTTATTTTAGTCCAAGTGGAAAGATAAAGTAACTTTCCAATGTATTCCACTACTGTCAACATTTCTTCTTCTGAGGTACCTCAAAAATATGTATAAATAAGTACATTTCTGCAACTGCCTAATAACCCTGTCAACTGTATTTGGAGTGCCGTCCATATATGGGCATTTGACCTCACCCAAGCCCCGCCTACTAAGTAGACTGGCATCTTGTTTGCATGCTAATGTAATTCACTATAGCTCTAGATTTCTTAATTATTCAAAGAACTGTGCCATTAAATCGATTTTCAGCTATCTAGTGTGTTATACTGGCAGACCTTTTGAATGCAAGTATATTGATTTTGCAAATAAAAGCTTCTAATACTCTATATGTGTTTTTAGCTTCATTTATCTAAGATAAACATGTCGCAGGGCCAATTCTGAAGCTATCCCAAGCATAGCTTTCTGACAAGATGGCTTTTAGATTTTGGGCCTTGAAAGAAAGATAACTTCACAAACCTCTATTGCTGTATCTCCTACTCCAGTGATCTAAATTACATACGCCTGAATGAGAGTGATACATATTTTGCAGCAGGCAACTTTCCCTAAGGCCTCACACAGTATATTCCTTTGTCTAATGAATCCCATATGTGTAAAATGTCCACATGCACTACTACACATCTTGAAATGCTCATATGAAGTGACCTTTCTACCCATAATCCTTGAGGGGATTATGAGTGACACAACACTCATTGTTCTAGAATGGGGAGTCCTGAGGGGATTATGACACCACACATACCTGTATCTATTTCTTCAGAACTGAGGCCACAGTGCTAATTAATCACCTAACCCAATTATTCACCTGCAATTTCAATCTCTTTTGTGTCTCCAACTGAATTGACAACAATTGTTGTGAAAAATACAATCCAGGCTTCAATTAGTTGATAGCTGAATTATATGGGTGTAATTGTACTTTGGGTAACTATATCATGATGACTGTATTATTGCAGTAAGGGTTGGAGCGCGGCGCGTCTTGCCGTCTTATGCGTCTTGCGCGTTCCTCGTCTTGACAAGACGCCAAAATCGGCTCAATATTTGAGGGAGTAAACATTATTTCAGTTTAACGCTGAAAGTACTACTTGCAATACCGCTAATACTGCATCGGCAAGACGTCTTCATACATAACAAGACTGCAAGACCGACAAGACGCATTCGACAGGCACGCTCCCTTGACAAGACGCGTTCGGAAAACACGACAAGACGCATTCATACTTAACAAGACTGCAAGACCGACAAGACGCATTCGACAGGCACGCTCCCTTGACAAGACGCGTTGGGAAAACAAGACAAGACGCATTCGCTCATAACAAGACGCCAAGACCTACAAGACGCTTTCGACAGGCACGCTCCCATTTCAAGACGCGTTCACAAAAACAAGACAAGACGCATTCATACTTAACAAGACGCCAAGACCTACAAGACGCTTTCGACAGGCACGCTCCCTTCTCAAGACGCCTTCGGAAAACACGACAAGACGTATTCGTGCATAACAAGACGCCAAGACCTACAAGACGCATTCAATAGGCACGCTCCCTTGTCAAGACGCGTTCACTAAAACAAGACAAGACGTATTCGTGCATAACATACCGCCAGGACCTACAAGACGCATTCGAAAGGCACGCTCCCTTGTCGAGACGCGTTCAGAAAACAAGACAAGACGTATTCGTGCATAACAAGACGCCAAGACCTACAAGTCAAATGGCACACTCCCATTTTAAGACGCGTTCAGAAAAAAAGACAAGACGTATTTGTGTTTGCGAATAATCCATGTTTTCACATGTATCGATTGTGTCTGAAAGCTGAAATACATCCAGCGGACCTTAAACAACCCCCTAAAAACATTTTTAGCCAGCGATTTATGTGCAAAACTAGTTTTTTAGTCACCCAAACTTGAACTTTTAAAATAACGTATTTATCAATCAAATTTCATTTTAACCATATGCCTTCCCAAGACGTCACCTAATCCATGTTTGCACATGTATCGATTGTGTCTGAAAGCTGAAATACATCCAACGGACCATAAACAATCCCCTAAAATCTTTTTTAGCCAGCGATTTATGTGCGAAACTAGTTTTTTAGTCACCTAAACTTAAACTTTTAAAATAACGTATTTATGAATCCAATTTAATTTTAAACATATGCCTTCCTAAGACGTCACATAATCCATGTTTGCACATGTATCGATTGTGTCTGAAAGCTGAAATACATCCAACGAACCTTAAACAACCCCCTCAAAACTTTTTTAGCCAGCGATTTATGTGCGAAACTAGTTTTTTAGTCACCCAAACCTGAACTTCTAAAATAACGTATTTATGAATCCAATTTAATTTTAAACATATGCCTTCCCAAGACGTCACCTAATCCATGTTTGCACATGTATCGATTGTGTCTGAGAGCTGAAATACATCCAGCGGACCTTAAACAACCCCCTAAAAACTTTTTTAGCCAGCGGTTTATGTGCGAAACCAGTTTTTTAGTCACCCAAACTTGAACTTCTAAAATAACGTATTCATGAATCCAATTTAATTTTAAACATATGCCTTCCCAAGACGTCACCTAATCCATGTTTGCACATGTATCGATTGTGTCTGAAAGCTGAAATACATCCAAAGGATCTTTAACAACCCCCTAAAACCTTTTTTAGCCAGCGATGTATGTGCGAAACTAGTTTTTTAGTCGCCCAAACTTGAATTTTTAAAATAACGTATTTATCAATCCAATGTCATTTTAAACATACGCCTTCCCAAGACGTCACCTAATCCATGTTTGCACATGTATCGATTGTGTCTGAAAGCTGAAATACATCCAACGAACTTTAAACAACCCCCTAAAAACTTTTTTAGACAGCGATGTATGTGCGAAACTAGTTTTTTAGTCGCCCAAACTTGAACTTTTAAAATAACGTATTTATGAATCCAATTTAATTTTAAACATATGCCTTCCTAAGACGTCACCTAATCTATGTTTTCACATGTATCGATTGTGTCTGAAAGCTGAAATACATCGAACGGACCTTAAACAACCCCCCTCAAAACTTTTTTAGCCAGCGATTTATGTGCAAAACTAGTTTTTTAGTCGCCCAAACTTGAACTTTTAAAATAACGTATTTATGAATCCAATTTAATTTTAAACATATGCCTTCCCAAGACGTCACCTAATCCATGTTTGCACATGTATCGATTGTTTCTGAAAGCTGAAATACATCCAACGGACCTTAAACAACCCCCTAAAAACTTTTTTAGCCAGCGATTTATGTGCGAATCTAATCTTTTAGTCACCCAAACTTGAACTTAAAAAATAACGTATTTATCAATCCAATTTCATTTAAAACATATGCCTTCCCAACATACAATATACACTACAATATATATACACACACACTATATATATATATATCTATATTATAAGAGAGGAGGCCCAATCCTTTGCAACGCATGATCTCCGTTGCCGCGCCAGTTTGCCTAATTCTGAGTTGGCAGTTTGGTGGACGAGTGTACCTAGATGGTTCTTAACGTAAACAGATTTCAAAAAGTTTAACAAAAAGGTGCTTTTGATGATGATTTTTAGAACCGTACATCTCTCTGGGAGGTCCGGTGAGGTTGAAGTGAGGTTGCTCAGGTTGAAATGTAGGTTAGGGGCAAGCCACCCCAAAATAGCTGAGAACAATGTGGCCCTAACCACAATAGCCATTGATGTGCCGCAATGCAGTGCAGGGTACCACAGTATGAAACCCTTATGTTCTTCTTGCGACGACGCAAGCAGAACATAAGTATAAAACAAAAACAGCAGGTGGTGCATGTCCAAGCCTGCGGTTTTATTTGCAATGGGGTTTTGAGAATCAAAATAGCAAGCACTCAGGGCGCGCACATGCTGTAGAAGGACTAAGGAACGTATGTGCTAAGATAGTTACTTATTTCAGGTGTGACGAGAGAGAGAGAGAGAGAGAGAGAGAGAGAGAGAGAGAGAGAGAGAGAGAGAGAGAGAGAGAGAGAGAGATACAACGAGAGAGAGGGGGGGAGGGAGAGAGAGATACAGCACGAGAGATAGAGAGAGAGGGGGGGGAAGGGAGAGATACAATGAGAGAGAGGGGGGGATAGACAGCGAGAGGGGGGAGGGGGACAGTCGGACAGACAGCCAGACAGACAGATAGATATACAAATGACATACGTTATGCAATACTTTCACTTTGAAAATAGTTTTGAGTAGAAATGATTATAATTAGATATATCAGTGATATCATGAACATACACAGGCCTATATTCTTTATTACAGCCGGTATTATATGTTTTTTTTCGTTATTATTGATACATAGGTTAGGTGACCCTAAATGTGTGGTGTCAGGGATATCTGGGTGCTCTGATATGTTTGTCATTATAAGACATTTCAGGGTTTCCGTCCGCAGGACGGGTATTTTTCTAGTATATATATATATATATATATATATATATATATATATATATATATATATATATATATATATATATATATATATATATATATATATATATATATATATATACGTATATATATAATCACCCCATACACCTCATCAACTTCACAGGCTCATATCCTCAAGCCATGAACTTCTCGAGAGCTTTCAGAAATGGTTTCTTCGGGATATCGGACCTATCATGCAATCCGCCACCCTAGTTTGCTGAAGTCCTGAGATCAATCAACATAGACAGAATCGTGTTAGAATCTAACGCACCATACAGCAGAGTATCCAACTCCAGGGTCACTCACTCTCCAGACATACTGATCATCTTAAAGGCGATTGCCAGGATCAAGGACATGGACGTGAATGTCTTGGCTAAGTACATCAGTAGGAACACACTTAACCTGTACAAGTTCTAGGTAGGTTCTTAAAAAAAAAAGAGAAAAAAAGAGGAATAACTTCAGAATAAGACTCTTTCACTTAGTACAATACAGCTATAGATTGTCAAAATATTCCCTTCACAACTCATTTTTCGAACGTTTCCCAAATATTAAGTTACAGCAAAGTCAAAAGACCAACTTATCCTTTTTATGAGGTTGCAATTATTAGCCTTAGAATATAACTTAATCCTTTTCTTCTATAATATAATTTAATTTCTTACATCTTCTGCCAAAACTTTCTCTTTATTATATTGGTCATAAGCTTCCATCATAAATGTAGAATTAACTAAAGTTATCAACCAACAAAGAGTTTGTATATACTACCTTAGTAATTTCTGTGAGTCACTAAAATGTATAAATCTTCATGTACTCCATGCTATATATTATTCCATCCTACACCTGCTCAACAAACTTTGCACACCTGATTAATATAATTTGAGATATATGCTACATAATTGATCTTATATTTTATGACCATACCACGATTCTGTTCTATATTGTTGATAATCACATGCTGTTACTTTTTTTTTTGGTATTTATAATATGAAGTTTTGTTACTTAAATTGAGAGCATATCATTTTAACTTAGTGCTATATATATGTTACCTTAAACGACAACAATTTGTTTTGTATGTTTAACTCCTGGAAAAACTTTATCTTTGCATTGATCTAATAAGGAAAAATAATTGAGTTAATTACCTCAGCATTTATTACATTCTTCAACATTTGTAAAAACTAATAACTGCGATGGCTTATTAACCTGTATAAAGTATTGAGGCGGTAAAACTAGAAACATAAGTCCAGTCAATTTATGAACAAATTTAGACTCTAATCTGATTGATAAACAATTTTCCTTTATGCTCAATTTCAGCTCATGGCTCACAGTGGATGGTCTCACTCGGAGCCTAGTAGTTCGCCACCCACCTGATGAAGGACTTATCCATGGATCACCTACACACACAACAGATTCAAAATAATAAGTAGATAAATATTGAGCGGGCCTAGACACAAAAGTATTAGCACACAATTTATGTTCTCATTTTAATTTTATTACATTTGGGTCATTAAGAGATCTTGCAGGCTACAGATCTCAGTTAATTAAACCCAATTAGTCTTACTCTGATCAAAATCTAGTGAGTAAGAACTATTAACATATAATTTATTCTATCGCATGAGTAAACTTACTCTGTGTAAATTCTTTTTTCATTTTATGATAAACAGTAGACCTCATTCCTCCTTATGTGAAGGAAACAAATGTTGTGTGTACTATACAATTTCTAATGAGTATAGTCTTTTATGTAAAATATATAACGAGGTGTGTATCAGCTTGTGTCTGGGTCAACTCAATTAACTTTTACTGTCATGGTCAGTCAGTCGGACTTAGTCTAAAGTATGGGTAACAAAAAAAAGTGATTGTTTTTAGAAAGTAATAAGGCAGCTCCCCAAGGCAATGGGTGAGCATTTACAGAACAAACGTTCTGTTTGTTTCAAAGATGTTAGAAACCAGAACAAATGTTCTGATGCAGCTTATTTGTTTATTTATTAATTGTTTAGTTACACTTTGTAACTTTCAGGGGTATCAGAGAATGGATAATCCCCTTCGTCTGTTTGAGTTCATGTGTTTTTGTATTACTATGTTTTGTATAACAATTCTTCCGCATGTGACAGTCTGCCCTCCATCTCCTCACTTGACTCTGCTTGATAATGGCTAGCAGCACTTTAAAAATCATATCGGCAAATATAAGGGGTCTTAGACAGGTCGTTAAAAGAAGAGATCTTATGGATTATGTCATGAGCCAAAATCCAGACATATTATGTTTGCAAGAAACCCATCTGGTACAGGGAGACTTAGATACTCTCATCAAGGAATGGAACGTTAATTATTATATAGCTGGTACCTCAACTAACAGTAGAGGAGTGTGTATAATAATTAATAAAACATTTGAATTTAAAGTATCTAATATCCACAAAGATAAAGAAGGTAGATATATTATTTTAGATCTGGATATAGCAAACCTTTTCACCCTAACTATTGCTAATATCTATGCTCCAAATACTGATGACAGTGTGCGGTATAATAACTTTTTAAAAGAACTGATAAATGTTAGATCTACTAGTCTAATAGTGGTGGGGGATTGGAATACACCATTAACGGAAATGGATACATATAACTACAATGTTATAAGACATCCAAAATGTAGAGAAACCATTAATAATTTTATTCTAAAAGAAAGCATGGTTGATATATGGAGATTATCCAATAAAAACATGAAAGGGTTCACTTGGAGATCTCAGAAACCTTGCAGAAGATCTAGATTAGATTACTTCCTTTTATCCGATGATTTACTTAGTTTAGATCCTAAAGTGGAGTATTTACCAGCTTACAAAAGTGATCATAATCCGATTTGTTTAACTTTCATTAAATCTAGGCAAATCAGAGGAAAAGGACTCTGAAAATTCAACAATAAATTATTACAGAATCAGGATTTTATTAATATGATAAAAGAAGAAATCTTCTTGTCCAAGAGCATTTATGCTCTTCCTATATATGATCCTGAATATATAAAAAGTAATAATGATGAATCCTTACAGTTAATGATTTCTGACACTCTATTCCTTGATACTCTCTTTTGTAAACTGAGAGGTGAGATCATTGATTTTAGTAAAAAACTGAAAAAAAAGGAAAGAGCAGAGGAAATAGTTTTATTGTATCAGATCACTACATTGGAATCAGAAACCGAAACAAACTCTCAGAAGATTGAGGAATTACTCAATATTAAAGGCCAACTTGAAAATATCAGAGAGAATAGGATAAAAGGAAGTATGATTAGATCAAGAGCACAACTCTCCCATGATTGGGAAAAACCGTCAAAATATTTTTTAAATCTAGAAAAAAGATACTACATCAACAAAAGTATTCCATCCCTCACCAAAGATGGTTGCAAGATTACTGATAGCACTGAAATTTTAAAACAACAACATCAATTTTATAGTGATTTATACAGTTCGAAAGCAGTTAAGGATATGTCTACAGGTAACTTTGCTTGCTATATTGAAAACATGAAAAAACTATTAAATATATAAGCATAAAGAGAATTTAGACAAACCATAGTAATAAGAAGTGGCAAACTCAATAAAGCCCCAGGGCCAGATGGGTTCTCAAACGAGTTTTTTAAAACATTCATTGAAGAACTGAAACACTGGATTTTTAGATATCTCCTAGAAAGTATAGACAATCAATACTTCACAGAGACTTTAATAGAAGGAGTAATTACCTGTATACCTAAAAGTGGGAAATTACGCAACAACCTCAAAAATTGGTGCCCTTTGACTTAGTTTAACTGTGTTTACAATTTTCTTTCTAGTATGATCGCAAATAGACTTAAACCAGAACTTCCTTTTTTGATCAATGAAGATTAACCAGGTTTTATATCAGGCAGGTTTATTGGCGAGAATACCCAAACTGTTTACGACTTAATAGAACATTGTGAATCCTTCAACAAGAAGGGTCTTATTTTGGTATTAGATTTTACTAAGGCATTCGATACGATCGAATGGCATTTTATTAACAATATTTTTAAATTTCTAAACTTTGGAGAGACCTTTTGGAAATACCTTAAGCTACTTCAAACAAATTCTTTCTCCAGAATCGAGCAGAATGGGTATCTGTCAGATCTGGTCTCCTTGTCTAGGGGATGTAGACAAGGTGACCCGATCTCACCCTATGTATTCGTAATTTGTGCTGAAATGCTATCACATATACTTAGAGAGTGTGAGGAGGTGAGGGGCATTGTGATACATGATGTAGAAATGCTGGTGTCTCAGTATGCTGATGACACTACGGTATTTCTAGATGAAGATCTAAATAGTTTCAACTATGCGGTGAGGATTCTTAAATGGTTCGAAGGTAGATCCGGACTTGCTATAAATAGTGACAAAACAAAGGTCATTAAACCTGGGGCCTCGAGAGGCAAGAGCATACCCTGGCAGGGGAAGCACGGTTTCGAATGGACCACGACTTTCGAAATCCTAGGAATCATTTATAATATTGAAGAAATGCAAGATATCAAGAAATTGAATATTTACAGAAAAGTAGGGGAGGTTAAAAAACTTATAAGTACTTGGCACTCTAGAAACGTAACACCGTACAGGAAAATTACTATAATAAAGTCTCTATTATTGTCCAAATTCACCCATATGCTCTTGTCTCTTCCGAGCCCCAGTGAGGATCTGGTAGAAGAACTTAATGCTCTTTTCAAAGGTTTCTTATGGGCCGGCAAACCTCCAAAATATAGAAGAGAAATATTGGAAGCGGAAATCAAAGATGGTGGGTTGAAGCTTCATGATATTAAACTCTTTGATAATGCTTTAAAACTAGGCTGGCTGAAATGTTATTTGAGGAGTAATAGCAAGTAGACTTTATTTCCAAAAGATTTTGATATAGACGGTGTTTTTATTTATGGTCCTGACTGTATCGATAGGCTAGAAGCTATCATTTCTAATCCATTTTGGATAGATGTATTAACAGCCTTAAAAACACTATGGAATAGTAACTTTATTTTAGAAAAAACTGTAATTATGGAAAGTCCGATATGGTTAAATCACACATTTAAATTTCATATAAGAAGAGAATGGAAGGAGAGAGGAATCTCGGTTATCTCGGATTTCATTGATCATTTGCGTACACCCTATACAATGGAAAGCTTCATTGAACACTATGGAGTTAAAACAAATTTCCTAGAATACGCACGATTTTCTGCTTTAATTAATGAGTACCTTAGTGGGAAAGATACTCCAGAGACAGAAATATCTACTAAATGGCAAAACAAGACAAACATTGAGATAAAAAAAAATGATTTTCAAAAATCATTTTTATTACATAATAAAACATTCACAGACTGTTTTCTGAAATAAACTCAATTCAGAACTTTACATAGGAGATTTTTCACTAACGATAAACTGTCTAAAATGGGCATTAAGGCGTCAGATAAGTGTACATTCTGCAAGGTTTCAACAGACAGTGTTGAACACATGCTGATATATTGTCCGATAATAATTCATCTATGAGATATGGTTAATCAATGGATTACAGAAATCGGTTTCATAGGTTACAATCTGTCCATCTTTAAAAATATAATAGGGGACTTAGAAAATGGTCCTATACTGAACTCAATCATTCTCATTACTAAAAAAGTCATTTATGACTCGTTCAAGAAGGATAGAATTCCATCAATTTTTAAAAAAACATTACTACTTAGAAAAATACACATACAGAAATAATGGCAAAATTCAATTGTTTGAGAAAAAATGGCACCTCTTGACTTTAGAATATGAGAATGCTTGAGTTCAGATAACTTTTTTTATAGTCATAATATATTTCTATCAAACAAGAGGAAATAATATATCATAATGCTGTACTACATTGGTCACTCTGATACGATGTTGTAAGAGCACACATGTACAATTGTTAATAATACATCTGGTATTTATAAATGTCACTACAAGATATTATTCCGGTACCCGAGAGATCACATATATTTTGTATCACACTGTCATTCCATGCGGTTGAATAAAAATGTTTTGAAAAATAAAAAGTTTGGATGACTAAAAAACTAGTTTTGCACATACATCGCTGGCTAAAAAAATTTTGGGGGTCGTTTAAGGTCCGTTGAATGTATTTCAGCTTTCAGACACAATCGATACACGTGCAAACATGGATTAGGTGACGTCTTGGGAGGGCATATGTTTCAAATTAAATTGGATTGATAAATACGTTATTTTAAAAGTTCAAGTTTGGGTGACTAAAAAACTAGTTTCGCACATAAATCGCTGGCTAAAAAGGTTTTTAGGGGGTTGTGTAAGGTCCGTTGCATGTATTTCAGCTTTCAGACACAGTCGATACATGTGCAAACATGGATTAGGTGACGTCTTGGGAAGGCATATGTTTAAAATGAAATTGGATTGATAAATGCGTTATTTTAGAAGTTCAAGTTTGGGTGACTAAAAAACTAGTTTCGCACATACATTGCTGGCTGAAATTTTTTTAGGGAAATGTTAAAGGTCTCTTGGATGTATTTCAGCGTTCAGACACAAGCGATACATGGGGAAACATGTTTTAGGTGACGTCCTGGGAAGGCATATGTTTAGAATGAAATTGGATTGAAAAATACGTTATTTTAGAAGTTCAAGTTTGGGTGACTAAAAAACTAGTTTTGCACATACATCGCTGGCTAAAAAACTTTTAGGGGGTTGTTTAGGGTCCGTTGAATGTATTTCAGCTTTTAGACACAATCGATACATTTGCAAACATGGAGAAGGTGACGTCTTGGAAAGGCATATGTTTAAAATCAAATTGGATTCATAAATACGTTATTTTAGAAGTTCATGTTTGGGTGACTAAAAAACTAGTTTATCACGTACATCACTGGCTAAAAAAAGTTTGAGGGGGTTGTTTAAGGTCCGTTGGATGTATTTCAGCTTTCAGACACAAGCGATACATGTGCAAATATTGATTAGGTGACGTCTTGGGAAGGCATATGTTTCAAATTAAATTCGATTTAATAATTACGTTATTTTAGAAGTTCAAGTTTGGGTGACTAAAAAACTAGTTTCGCACATACATCGCTGGCTTGAAAATGTTTTTAGGGGGTTGTTTAAGGTCCGTTGAATGTATTTCAGCTTTCATACACAATCTATACATGTGCAAACATGGCTTAGGTGACGTCTTGGGAAGGCATATGTTTAAAATAAGATTGGATTGATAAATGCGTTATGTTAGAAGTTCAAGTTTAGGTGACTAAAAAACTAGTTTCGCACATAAATCGCTGGCTGAAAAAGGTTTTAGGGGGTTGTTAAAGGTCTCTTGGATGTATTTCAGCTTTCAGACACAGGTGATACATGTGCAAACATGTATTAGGTGACGTCCTAGGAAGGCATATGTTTAAAATGAAATTGGATTGATAAATACGTTATTTTAGAAGTTCAAGTTTGGGTGACTAAAAAACTAGTTTCGGACATACATCGCTGGCTAAAAAAGATTTTAGGGGGTTGTTTAAGGTCCGTTGGAAGTATTTCAGCTTTCAGACACAATCGATACATGTGCAAACATAGATTAGGTGACGTCTTGGAGAGGCATATGTTTAAAATTAAATTGGATTCATAAATACGTTATTTTAGAAGTTCAAGTTTGGGTGACTAAAAACTAGTTTCGTACATAAATCGCTGGCTAAAAAATTTTCAGGGGGTTGTTTAAGGTCAGTTGGATGTATTTCAGCTTTCAGACACAATCGATACTTGTGCAAACATGGATTAGGTGACGTCTTGGGAAGGCATATGTTTCAAATTAAATTGGATTCATAAATACGTTATTTTAGAAGTTCAAGTTTGGGTGACTAAAAAACTAGTTTCGCACAAAAATCGCTGGCTAAAAAAGTTTTAAGGGGTTGTTTAAGGTTCGTTGGATGTATTTCAGCTTTCAGACACAATCGATACATGTGCAAACATGGATTAGGTGACGTCTTGGGAAGGCATATGTTTAAAATGAAATTGGATTCATAAATACGTTATTTTAGAAGTTCAAGTTTGGGTGACTAAAAAACTAGTTTCGCACATAAATCGCTGGCTTAAAAAGGTTTTAGGGGGTTGTTTAAGGTCCGTTGGATGTATTTCAGCTTTCAGACACAATCGATACATGTGCAAACATGGATTAGGTGACGTCTTTGGAAGGCATATGTTTCAAATTAAATTGGATTCATAAATACGTTATTTTAGAAGTTCAAGTTTGGTTGACTAAAAAACTAGTTTTGCACATAAATAGCTGGCTAAAAAAGTTTTTAGGGGGTTGTTTAAGGTTTGTTGGATGTATTTCAGCTTTCAGACACAATCGATACATGTGCAAACATGGCTTAGGTGACGTCTTGGGAAGGCATGTTTCAAACTAAATTGGATTGATAAATACGTTACTTTAAAAGTTCAAGTTTGGGTGACTAAAAAACTAGTTTCGCACATAAATCGCTGGCTTAAAAGGTTTTTAGGGGGTTGTGTAAGGTCCGTTGGATGTATTTCAGCTTTCAGACACAATCGATACATGTGAAAACATGGATTATTCGCAAACACAAATACGTCTTGTCTTTTTTTTCTGAACGCGTCTTGACAAGGGAGCTGCCTTTCGAATGCGTTTTGTAGGTCTTGCCCCCTTGTTATGCACGAATACGTCTGCTCTTGTTTTTCTGAACGCGTCTTGACAAGGGAGCTGCCTTTCGAATGCATCTTGTAGGTCTTGCCGCCTTGTTATGCACGAATACGTCTTGTCTTGTTTTTCTGAACGCGTCTTGACAAGGGAGCGTGCCTTTCGAATGCGTCTTGTAAGTCTTGGCGTCTTGTTATGCACGAATACGTCTTGTCGTGTTTTCTGAACGCATCTTGAAATGGAAGCGTGCCTTTTGAATGCGTCTTGTAGGTCTTGGCGTCTTGTTATGCACGAATACGTCTTGTCTTGTTTTCTGAACGCGTCTTGAAATGGGAGCGTGCCTTTCGAGTGCGTCTTGTAGGTCTTGGCGTCTTGTTATGCACGAATACGTCTTGTCTTGTTTTTGTGAACACGTCTTGACAAGGGAGCGTGCCTATCAAATGCGTCTTGTAGGTCTTGGGGTCTTGTTATGCACGAATACGTCTTGTCTTGTTTTTGTGAACGCGTATTGAAATGGTATTACAATAGGTGAATTGTGTGTCATTGGTGAGACACGACTCTGGCTGAGTTTACTCACGGCCGAGCTGACACACATCACGTGATTAATGTTGACATACATTGCACGTGCAATTAAGTCCAATCAGCGTGAGTGTTTCTTGAGTGTTTTGAACGCTCGCTCGCCGCTGATTGTCTCGTAGTCAACAAGTTAAGTGCTGCAGTACTCACCTTTCCACACCCACCCACCCAGCTAAAGGTCATTTATGATGCTAAATGCTGTTGTGGCATTGCGCATGTGGTCTTCCGAGTGGCAGGGACAGAAACTTATGATTAATTGTGATAATTCAAATACTGTCCTTGCCCTGCAGAAGGGTAGGTCACATGATCTGTTCATGCAGGCCTGTGTGCGTACAATATTTTTGCTAACAGTGGTGGCAGATATTGAGTTTGTGGTTTGTCATAGGCCCGGTGTTTCCTTGATAGCTGCTGATGCACTATCCAGAATTCACACCTCTGACAGGTTTAGAATGGTGTTGCGTGAACATGGATTGTTAGAGGGTAAACATCAGGTTTTGGTGCCTGAATGCTATTTTGAGATTTATGACTGATTTATAATGGAATTCTGTCATACTTTTATTACAGATGTCAATTCCCGGTTGCATTACTTGCTAGGTAAAGCAGGTAAAAGAAGGTATCTATATTTAAGGCCTGGTTCAAGACGTAATCAGCTGAATTATTTTAAAACTTTCATAGTGTTTGCTTATTATGACATCTCTATTTATCAACTAGATCCACATATCATTTGCGCATATGTAGAATTTTTATTGCATTCTTACCCTTGTCCTGGCACTGTTAAAAATTATGTATCAGGTCTTTCTGTTCTTTGTGCTTGGCTTGGCCTGGATAGAGAGATGTTTTCCTCTTTTCAGGTGAAGCAAATGTGGCGTGCAGTTGAATTGACTGTGCGTTACAAAACCACACCTGCTCCTCCCTTAGATCTCTACGATTTACAGGCCTTGGTAGAGGCAGCTACAATTCTAGGCGCTCACCGGAAATGCTTCATTTCCTTGATAACCTTATTATTTTTCACCATGTCTAGAATTTCAACTTTTCTCCCACGCTCAGAATACCCTTTTGATTGTACTCGCAATCTTACAGTCGGAGATGTTCAAGTCACTCACTTTGGTCTAAATATAATTATTAAGTGGGCTAAGAATGTGCAACAACTCAGTAATGCTTTTGTTATTCCTATCTATAGATGCTCAAATTCACTTATATGCCCTGTACTAGCTTTCCTGGATTACATGCACTTTCGCGGACCTGGTAAAGTTAATGCTCCTTTGTACTTAGTCAAGAAAACTAATGTAGCTCAACCTGTGCCTTTGACTATTTATGTCGCTAACCGATGGCTTCGCTTGGTTCTAAATAATTCGCCATTGTGTCCTAAGCGGTTTTCATTTCACTCATTTAGGCGTGGTGCATGTATGACTGCTTTCGAGTCAGGGGCTCCTATAGAAGATATTAAGTACTTTGGCAACTGGAGGAGTGATTCTGTTTTGGCGTACTTAAGTGGAACACCTGCACGACGTAGGGTAGTAAGATTACTTTCAAATTAAATTAGTTTTACTTGCCCTATCAAATTAAACTTGTTTGCCATTTAAACATTAAATCTGTTATATAAAATGTATTTGGCTACTGCATCTTAATAGTAGCAGTACTTGCATAGTATTCTATAGTAAACGTCTATGACTTGATAATTTGTATTCATTCATGAGTTCGGCTCGGATGATTTGTATATATGTTTTCTGAGAGGAATGTCCCCTGAATCAGAGCGCCCTCTTTCAAGCACAACAAGTTAAAGGCGCTACACTAATGCAGTTCTGGTTCGGTGGGCACTTCATCTCTGGTGATCGTGAATAAACAGTTGTTCTCGGCATTCCTTGGTCGTGTCTTTTATCAATGGTATTACAATAGGTGAATTGTGTGTCATTGGTGAGACACGACTCTGGCTGAGTTTACTCACGGCCGAGCTGACACGCATCACGTGATTAATGTTGACATACATTGCACGTGCAATTCAGTCCAATCAGCGTGAGTGTTTCTTGAGTGTTATGAACGCTCGCTTGCCGCTGATTGTCTCGTAGTCAACAAGTTAAGTGCTGCAGTACTCGCCTTTCCACACCCACCCACCCAGTTTAAGGTCATTTATGGTGTGCTCAGTTTTAAACATTAAATCTGTTATATAAAATGTATTTGGCTACTGCATCTTAATAGTAGCAGTACTTGCATAGTATTCTATAGTAAACGTCTATGACTTGATAATTTGTATTCATTCATGAGTTCGGCTCGATGATTTGTATATATGTTTTCTGAGAGGAATGCCCCCTGAATCAGAGCGCCCTCTTTCAAACACTTGCAGTAAAATGCGCTACACTAATGCAGTTCTGGTTCGGTGGGCACTTCATCTCTTGTGATCGTGAATAAACAGTTGTTCTTGGCATTCCTTGGTCGTGTCTTTTATCAATGGGAGCGTGCCTATCGAATGCGTCTTGTAGGTCTTGGGTCTTGTTATGCACGAATACGTCTTGTCTTGTTTTTGTGAACGCGTCTTGACAAGGGAGCGTGCCTATCTAATGCGTCTTGTAGGTCTTGGGGTCTTGTTATGCACGAATACGTCTGGTCTTGTTTCTCTGAACGCGTCTTGACAAGGGAGCTGCCTTTCGAATGCGTCTTGTAGGTCTTGCCGCCTTGTTATGCACGAATACGTCTTGTCTTGTTTTTCTGAACGCGTCTTGTCAAGGGAGCGTGCCTGTCGAAAGCGTCTTGTAGGTCTTGCCGCCTTGTTATGCACGAATACGTGTTGTCTTGTTTTTCTGAACGCGTCTTGTCAAGGGAGCGTGCCTGTCGAAAGCGTCTTCTAGGTCTTGGCGTCTTGTTAAGTGTGAATGCGTCTTGTCGTGTTTTTCGAACACGTCTTGTCAAGGGAGCGGGTCTGTCGAAAGCGTCTTCTAGGTCTTGGCGTCTTGTTAAGTATGAATGCGTCTTGTTGTGTTTTTCAAGGGAGCGTGCCCGTCTAAAGCGTCTTGAAGGTCTTGGCATCTTGGTTGCGTGTTATGAATGTTTGTATGCGCCTCTCCATAGTAGGCAATCTGCAGAATATTCTCTTATAATGTATAATGCCTCCCCTTGAACGCGTCTTGAAATGGCACAAGACGCGTAAGACGTGGCGCGCTCCAACCCCTTCTCTAAACTTGTATTTGAAGATGAAACCAAGTCATTTTAATTCTCATTTCCATCCTCCTCATCACTGTTGCTGCTGCTATCACTGTGAATTTCTTCATTCTTTCTGTAGGAGTATTCATTATGTAGCGGAGATACATGTGGCTAGTGTGCATTTCCTTTTTTTTTCTTTTTCTTCCCCTATTCTTTCCCTGCCCCCTTTTCCTCCCAAAAAGCCCAGGTTTCCCATCAAATACATACATTTGTTAACATAACCCCAAAAACTGGGACGTTTCCTGTTTTTCTCAGACAGCTGAAGCCACATTTTGATTAAGACTAATCCCTACTACACTATTCTTGAATTTATTAAAACATCATTGTCTGTGGTGCTAAGTGGCCCACCTTACCCAACACACATCCTTTCTAACCAACACCTGCAAAAAAGACTGATTGACCTATTGCCAGCTCTAAGCAGTTACCAATCCAATACACATCCATTTCCTGTTAAAGCTCAGAGGGGCCCCCAGGTAGGAGGGGCTTATCAACTAATTAGGGTCACATGACCATAACATTGAATCTTGACTGCAGCATGCTGTCTGTCCTTCACCTGTCAAATCAAACTATTGCACAAATTATGCGGTTAGGAATGGGGTAGAGGTATGGTTTTTTTTGCATATGAAGGGTAAGACCCGGTTCATTAACATAATACATATATCTCAAAACAGGCCTTCCCTGAGGACGAAACGTTTACAGCCACCTTAATAGTAATAGATCATTTATTAATATCAATAAATCATGGCATTTAATAATATTAAGAATTGATTAATATTGATAAATGATTTCATAATATTAAGAAATGAATCATTAATATCAAGAAATCATTTATTGATATTAAAAAAATGCTCAGTATTTTTTAATATTTAGAAATCATTTATTAATATCATTATTCACTTCTTGATATTTAGAAATCATTTTTTAGTATTAATAAATGCCTATATTAACTTCTGCCTTCTACAAATCTATAAGTAGTAAATGATTCATTTATTTAATAGATTGTTCATGAATGATCATGAGTGATCTACTGATTATGTGATTGATACTGATATTCCCTCCCCCCAAAAAACACTTTTCTTTAATTGTATGCATCAGGGAGATTTTCCTATTAAGAAGATGCTGTATGAAGTAGCTGGGAAAGTACAGAAAAAGTATTGGAATATGACTATATTTACTATATTTCTGATGGTCACATTACCTCGCTGATGACTTCGCTCAGTAAACAAAACTCCCAATCTAATATTTTACTTATGCAAACACCAAATATGGCTCCCAATAGGTCCAAACTTTGCTCACATACCAAATATGTCCAGATCGCATACTCAATCTACAAAACTGACTAAGTCCCAAGCTCATACTATGCTCACCTACCAAATATGTATAAGTCCCTATCTCATACTCAATCCCTTACTCACCAAGCAAATATGACTAAGTAGTGTATATCATACTCAGTTTAATCTACAAAGCTGACTTAGTCCTAATCTCTTTCTTCGCTCAACCACAAGATCATTGTCATCATACTCCAATCAACTACTTGTCAGTTACTCATTTCATTCCCCATCATTGCCCATCGCTAATACTTGCTCATACCTTGTCGCTCATCAATCCAGTGCATTTTGGGTGTGGAACAGGTGTTTCGCACCTGTTGCAAACATGTTCCTCAACGCATCCTTTTTGTTTTGGAAGAAAGCAGACATTACAAGGAAGACGCAGTTAATAATTAATAACATCTGAATTTCAATACGTTTTATCTGTGATTAATACATATACTTGTCTTTAAAATTACACATAGAAAGGGTGAAAAGAAAAGTAAATTAGAAAGATTGCCGAGACATTCTTATCCCGTGAAAGACGTACGTATATTGTGTACATTCTGAAATAAATGACAATTTAGTCACACGCTATAATGACATCAATTTGAAAAGTATCCCAGGAAAAGTATGCGTTGTGGAAAAATTCTACTTTCGTAACCACACGTTTGTATTGTGAATAAAAAAATCGGAAGTAGTAGTATGTTTATTTGCGCAATTCAAGAATTAAAAATCATACAGGACTACTTTTCTTATATAGAATTAGTAGTAATGCAAATAATAAATCTTATATGAACAAACACAATTTACTGCATAAGAAATACATGGATTCAATTGAGACAAATGATAAAAATGATAATAAATTTTATATTCTGTTCAAAAATTGCATGATCTTAGTTATCATTACTGTGGCAAATAATAATTTCCACACACTTATACAAAAACCTGGATGTGAGTACATTCAAATGGAACATTGATTAACACTTACTGAGCATTTTCCCGCAGTTGCAGCTTGATATCAGAGTCGTGCTCCTCGACCATAGTATTCAGGTAACTCAAGAGATGATAGGCCAGCACAGCCACCATGACAGGTTCCTCGGTAGACTGCCAAAGAAATTTTGCGAGCTGTTGTTTTTGAGCCAGGACCGCCCATATGAAGAGCTCCGCGAAGGGTTCTTTAAAACCAATAACATCTTCTACCAGTTTATTTCCTGCAGCAACGTAGGTAGTAGGTCTAACGTGGTCTCCTTTGATTTGCCGGATTATTTGATCTACATGCAACAGACGAAATTGTTCATCTTTCACACCAGCACATTTGAAGAGTATCGGGTAGGTGTTTTTGGAATCCAACTGTAGCATAGAACAAGACCAAAGTTTAATGTGATGACCTGTTACTTCTATCCTATTTCTATGAATGCTGTCTTCCCTAGTTTGTGTATGGACACATATATTAACAGGCAACTCTAGTTATCAAGTAGTGTTTGGAAATGGTTTCAATAGCGCATCTTTGTTACCAATAATGCTGTCAAAGAGCTAATGATAACAGTTAAACTCACCAGAAATGAACTCTTAAATATTCATCATTTTAAGTATGACTCTTAGCAGAATTTCAGGCTGGCATTTAAGAGAGTATCAACTGAACGACAAACCAATTATTCATTATAGGAAAAGCTGAAACCTTCAAAAGAAATGTAACAATGTATCTATTCTAATTACCATCATAACTCGAAATGAAATGAGATTATGTCTATGCATGTTATAGTTAACAAATATTTACATAGAGTATATGTCGTACGTAGGACTTTGACGGTGAAAAGTGAATGATTGGGGAGTTACCTTTAGATAAAGCTTCTCCAAAGCAGATACACTGAGAAAATTGTTGAGATTGACAATATATTTGAAGAGAATTATGACCATTTTAGTCTTTTCTTCTTCGAGAGCCATTTTCATGAGATCGCATTTTTGATTCTCTATTTCCCCTTCTGTATCATCCACTAGAACTTTTTCTGCAATATCTGCCCTGTTCCAGTGATATGCAAACATGAACTTTTGGTACGATGTGGTATTCTCTCCTGAAACAGAAAGATCAGGAGGTGTAACAAATATGTTAGAACTGGAATCAACCCTGTGTGAGAGAAATCTTGTCGTAAAAACGTTATAACATCAAAGTAGTTAACTATAAAGGGGAGAATGGCATTTTGGAAAAGAACTAGGCATTGTATTGATTACTTGAAATATCATATCATGTTTCCAAAGTAGAAAGTGATGAAATAAAGGGTTAAATCTCAGGCTAGTCTAGGGATGAGATTCTGTAGAGGTCATATCAAAAACACAAACGATTATGCTAATTCTTATTTTTTTGGTTGAGTTATCATACTCA
>OZ012684.1:18331436-18339962 GCA_963942565.1 Maea johnstoni | reverse complement strand
TATATATATATATATATATATATATATATATATATATATATATATATATATATATATATATATATATATATATATATATATATATATATATATATATATATATATATATATATATATATATATATATATATATATATATATATATATATATATATACATATATATATATATATATTATACATACACATATGTATATATATATATATATATATATATATATACATATATATATATATATATATATATATATATATATATATATATATATATATATATATATATATATATATATATATATATATATATATATATATATATATATATATATATATATATATTTATATATACATATATACATATATACATACTTTCCACGACAATCACCGATCTTTAAAAGTTTGAAATACATGGTTGCGCATCTAATGATTCCACGGTAAAAGGTTGGCTCTTTCTCAATCGCGTTGTCGGAGCAGCTCGAGGCCGAGACTTCCTTATATGAATAGTACTCACATTACTGTCCTTGTTTATCAGCTTATCGGCATCTTTGGTAGCACCCCAAGTCCAGATCCCTATGCAGCGTACACGATGCGCTTCCTTTCTGTCTATCCACACCTTCGACTGGCCACTCTGTACTGCCTGGGCCACTGCCTTCATGACACCAGTGTTAGTACCTCCAGTGATAATCCAGGCTCCTGTATCTTGGGCAACCTTGAGACCACATAATCGGCATAATCAAATTTGCATTACTTCATCGGTCCGAAATTTAGAAAATTAGACACTGCTTAAAGCCATAATCTCCCGTTTATGAAAATGATGTTTTACTAACTGATCTCTGCAAGACTTGGAATTTTAGTATCCTAAGATTAGTCGTGTGCCTAAAATCACACCATTTTACAATTACACCAAAATCAAATTTTAGGTGAAAATTTTAACGGTCACAATATGCGAATTATGACTTTTAAACTACCGTATATGGATACCACAAAACTAGCATGTTGTAAATGGTTGCGAAAACAAAAGCACCCAGAAGGGAACCATCCAGTGACCGCTGACAACTTTCTCTCAAGTTTCGAGACTGACTCGAACCCATTACATTCAACAACGATGAAAGACAGCAAGCGGCAAATGGCAACGTGTTGGATCACAAGGCCATTGGGGTAGTCCCCTCGTAATTCACGGAAAGAAAATTAACACATCTTTTTGAGTCCATCCTCAATTATGTAATGATGTTATTTCATCAATGTATTTTATGGGCTCTTGTATATTCAATATTGTTTTTTCTTGGAGCTTTTTTCCGCTCTGTATTCGTATGTCATATTTTGCACTGGAAATTGCAGTCAATAAATATACATACCTACAATGCTAAATGCGGCCAATACAGCCTGATAATTTTGACAAAATCTCTCAGACTAGAGCATGATTTGGAAAATATTTGAAGAAATGTTAAGCAGAACATGACCAACAACCCATTCCAAATAGTTTGTAAAATCATTCTTGATTTCCAAGTTATTGTCAAAAATGTCAAATATGCAGACGACAATCTTATAAGTACTTTTAGGCATTGATGGGTTAAGACGACAAAGCTTGTTTAAGTTACCTTAACAAGACCCGCATCCATAATACGTTTCCACCGGCCTGACCATTTGCTCATGTCAAAGCCATCCGCGCCTCCCACCACCGAAATGACCAGCTTTGGGTGCTTCATTCCCCATTTATCCAGCATGAAGTTAATCACGTCTAACATATTACTGTCATCTGCTACTCGTATGTACTGAAAAATACATTTCTTCGTTGGAAGCTACATCATTTGTGCACCCATTGTCGTTCAAATAAATAATATGCGTTTCACCTGATATGCTATAGATTTAAAAAAGATTGTGTAGGGTAAATTCTGCGAATTTACAGAAAATCGATTTTTTGCGGTTTTTAATTTTGAGAAATGACTGCGACATGGAGTACCAGCTAAACACTTAAAGTGGCAGCACTAATCATTGCGGATTTTAATTTTGCGTCTGATGCTAAACGCTAAAATATGCAAAAATTAAACTAACGCAATCTTTTCCGAATTTACAGTAATTTGTGCAAGCTGCTTTAAAAGTACAATTTTAAGTTTTCTTAGATCAATTATTATTATAATCATGTTAACCTTTAAGTTTAGCATATGGACGTGCTAAATTCAGCTGGTGCTGTGCACAGTCCTTACGATATCAACCTGTTTTAGCGTTACTCGTGATTGTGCCTATACATGTAGATGGTATACATTATAGCAATGATTGGTAAAGAATATTCTAGCAACCAGATTACACTAACACGGTTTCTAGCAAGTTGACTTTTTGTACTTTAAATATGGAATATAATTACCTTGGCTGTGCTTTTACCGTTGAAGTTAATTTTACCACATGCATCGGTGTAAGAGTATTTTACATCTTCACTAAAGAAAAAAATTGATATCATCAAATCACTGCAATATGAAATAAATACAATGAGAATATGTGTTATTCATGTCAGTGCAAAATGTGCTATTTATAAGAACTAATTTCACGATACATGATATAAATTCAGAAAATCCAATTATTATTGTCGTTATTAGAATATACATTAAGGTCGATCTTAAACTGACCCTTCATTCATTTCAGTGTGATGTCGTTAATAACTAAGCCATTTTTTTTATATAATAAGCAGTCTTTTGACCCTAGGGGATATCCTTAAGTGACAGAATAGGTAATGGAATACTATATGCGCTATATATTTGGACTAATTACGAAATAGGCTATGGATGCATTCAATGCTCACTTAGGTTTCCACTCAGTTTGTTGTAATCCTTCCTCTTCGCCAGGAGGCTCAGTGATGGCAGCTTGATCATGGTCTGTCTTCATACGACCACAGGTGCATCTTATAAATTAGTACAATAACAGCCATGAGACGATATTGAGGATAAAAGCGATGGATTACTGGTTCTAAAAGCACAGAAGCGATATGATATCTAAGTGATACACAATACATTGTTTAAACCATTTAGGACGATGTATTTGAAAACACCATAAACCAATGTTTGGCCATGCGAAAGAGATCACACACATACATACATACATACATACATACATACATACATACAATCATACATACATACATACACACATACATACATACACACATACACACGTACATACTGACATACATACATACATACATACATACATACATACATACATACATACATACATACATATACGCATACACACTTGCACACACATACATATACTAAGTATGTATACTCACATTAGTTTTGCTTCGCCACTTTCTTCTAGCGGACTAGGGACAAAACGTTTGCACGTCTTTGATTTAAATAATCGCTGTGCATAATATACAGGGTCATCTCCATCCTGAAATATCCCAAAATGCAAAACCAACCTTTAACATATTCAATTAATATTCCTTTTCCACAAAATGCAATTACAGGAACAGGTCATCTAGTACCATTCAAAAGAGACTGCTATTCTATTAATTCTCTCTACAGTAAGTGCTTGGCCGTTTTAGTTTGCATGCATATCTATTGGCAGACCTGCTGATTATCAACTAACCCCATGGCATATAAAATATGAGAAATTTAAAAGAAAATATTCATTAAAAAAATATTCATTGAAATATTTATTTGATTAACATAGCATTGTTTATGAAATGATCTCTACTGGCATTATAATGCCAGTAGAGATCATAACATAAACAATAAACGTCCATATAAAGCTAAACAATCATAGAAAATTATCAACATGGCATTAGAGAGTCAGATAGTTCGGTCAACTCTAACAACTGTCTGTTCACAACCTATCCTTAATACTACATGGAAAGCTATCATAATTGAAAATGTTAATTTCTGAAGTTATTAGAAGCAGGCGTCAATAATGCTTGATTCTAAAACATATAGGAGGTTTGAACGTTTGGCTTGTAGTTTGATGTTGCATATACTACCTCGTTCTCGTCGCTCATCAGCCTATTCGCTCTCGCCTGATCCACAGGCATACCCTTATTCACCAAGGGGATGCTCGTCCCCCGTGACCTATCCTTGCCATTCATGGTTGCAATCGGAGCAATCTGTTGGACAGCAAGAAAACACAGTATTAGAGACATAATGTGGGTACTCGGGAGTGTTTTGTATAAATACCAATATACATAATATACATAATAGATAATATTAGTCCAAGAAATGAATTGAAATGGGTAGCTAGAATAACCTGATTACTCAAAACATTATTGCTGATTGTAAGCAGAAAAACGAAATAAAAGAATCATGTTTTTACAGCTCATTATTTCCACATATTTTCACCAGACAACACATTAAAGAGTCATTTATATGGAATTTTAAGCTTTTTCAGATTTAATCTAATTCAAAGTTAATTCAATTAGATAATTTGCACAATACTACCTTTTCTTTGTTATTAATAGGTTGTGTGCTCTTACATTACATAAGCTAGATGATGAATCATTTACAATTTGAATGAAGGAATAGCAATGGTATTTTTCTAATGACTCAAAAAGGGAAAAGGGAATTTTATTCTTGTCTTTTAAGCTTTCCTATTAGTATTTTTAGGTATTCTTTAACCCCTTGCAAATTCTTGACGTAATTATATAATCATGCGTGTGCCAAAATAATTGTAAATGCATTAATTGAGGGGGTTCATGTGACTGGCAGGACAGTAGAAATAGACAAAAAGTTGTCAGAATTTACAAAAACATTGCGTCCTTTATCAAGATTCATCCGAACAGGGCACTTGAGATGAGGTGAGGTAGTACGAAATGAACATATATAGTTCAAGTTGTAATTGATATGAGATAAGGTGTATGCAGATTGAATTGGTACTTGTACCTAAACGACACATATATTAAATTTTGGCAGATCCAAATTTAGTAAGATTTAGACATTATGATCTTGGATTGGCCAACTTTATACTTTGGATGAAGCAGTTGAGAAAGTTATCTTTTTGGTAGTCAATAGTAAAAGAGGGAAGAGAGAAATATTTATGTTTTAGTTTGAATCATTTTTTAAACCGTTTTTTTTAATATTGAAGAGCAATGAGTATATCAGAAAACTGGTCGTTGAACTTTTAAAATTAAGACCTTTATAAAGATGTGTCAGAAAGGGAGCCCTTTATCCTGAATGTAGATAAAGAAAAGTAATATAGATGTACCATGTTACCGTAATTGGCTAATTATTAAGAAATGTTTATACTTTTACAGACACCTATTATAAATAATGTAATAGATACTAATATATTTTGTTAGACAGGTAAAAGAATTGTAGGGCATAAACAACTTTTTCAACTCATTCTAGAAGCCAGAAAAGAATGTAATCAATCAAGGATTGCAATTAACAGGTGCTGGAATCCAGCACAATAAGAAACATTACCAGTGTAAATTAATCTGTTGTGTTTAATTATTTCTTTGTTTTGTTTTTCTAGTCTTTTTTACAAAAGGAGAGAATTTGTGATCACCTTATATTCAAATTTCAGCATAATCAGAAGTATTCAGTAGTTTTTAAGTAAAGATTTGACAATAAGATGCAAGTAATTTGTCTCATGAAATTCACATCTTATTCAATAAACAAATATTCTAACAGGGCTATAAACTTCTAGATGAACACTTTATAAAAAATCATTGCCATCGAAAGTGGGGCTGGGCTGCTGTATTATCTGGGTCATCGGAAGTTGGGTAGCCCTTCTTTAGATGGGCCAGCAAAATCTAGCCCAACTTCCGATCGGAGTTTGGGCTTGGCCCATCTTGAGATGGGCTGGATCGGAAGTTGGGCTGCAACATATATATATATATATATATATATATATATATATATATATATATATATATATATATATATATATATATATATATATATATATATATATATATATATATATATATATATATATATATATATATATATATATATATATATATATAAATTATGTATCTCTATCGTTCATCTCTGGAAAGTGGATTTGAATATAATCTACAATGTCTGTTTTTTAATCGTCATGATGGCTCACTTCCTGAGCTCTATGGATACATAGGGGACACAGGATATTAACAAAGGCACTGACCATGCGTGTACTCGTCCAATTGGGAAGTCATCGGCCAGTGAGCAAAACAGCTACGTGGGTTTATTCCGGCTGAAATGACCAGGCTTCATTCGCGCATCCCTGCTATTGTCTCTCAAATTCAACGTCGATATTGTTTTTTCTGATAGAAATATGGGCTGCCACCCCGATATCGGTGGATGGGGTATGGGTAGTTCTATAGATCCGTAGCACCTGTGTCTGCATAATCTATGTATTCAATGGTGTTGCACACCAATCAGGAATGTTGGCAAATGATATCACTACTACTACTACTACTACTACTACTACTACTACTACTACTACTACTACTACTACTACTACTACTACTCTAATGAGTAATGTGGGCAAATGATATCACCATTACTACTACTACTTCAACAACAACTACGCTTAGCCGAATGAAGGTTCGAAATATGTGGGTTACTTCTAATAAAATAAATCTAATCCTATTATTTTGGAGCCAAGGTACAAGTGGTTTTTGTCATCTCTTTTGTTCAAGATTGATTCGATGGACGTTTTTAGTGTATTTTACAGAAAAGGTAATAGCAAACGGTTTAGAACCGCTTGCCCCTTCTGAAATGTTCTCACATGACAGACATAATAGGATCTGTTTGGTTATTATCCCAAATTGCATAGAGTAATTATCGAATCACCCTAAATTGACAACCCCAATTAGTGATGTGTGACCGCCGTGTCTGACGATGTTTCCATACAATGCTCTTTGATTGAATGCTAAAACTCTATGATAATGACTTCAATGAAGAAAAAAATCATAAAACCATGTCCGCCCTTTCCGTACTCGTACTGCCCAATATGACAGACCCCGCAAAGTGAGAGAGAATAGGTGTAGAAATGTGTTCATCAGGGCTAATCCCAAGGCTGCCGAAAACAAAATAGAACAGAAGCACTTCATATGCACAAAGATGTTAAAGGCGTAGTCGGGTATTCGACAAGATGAGAGTAACATCTGTAACTTAAAGTTCATTGAAAAATACCCGATGGATATAAATTCATGAAGCTTTGCATAAGCTATAATTGTCAGATCTCCTTTGAAAATCCAAAATAAAAATGGGGTCACCAGTCATGCCGTTCATGCAGGTATCGACAAAATATATATATATATATATATATATATATATATATATATATATATATATATATATATATATATATATATATATATATATATATATATATATATATATATATATATATATGTATATATATATATATATTCTTGTGAGTTCGCATGTATATAACTTTCTATAAGCTATGAAGTATTGAATATAGAAGTGAGGAATAAAACTGCAAATGACCGTTTGGTTAGATATCATTTCACAATGAATATTAAGGTAGAGAAAAGGGTATATATAACTATGTGTCTGAACGCATAATGTCAGGCAATAAGCAAGTACGTCAGGGTCTAATTCTAGTTAACATACTAGACATGCATGACGAGTAATTGATGCCAAACTACACTGTTATTTCCAAGTGTAATTTTCCCAAGTATTAGGCTCAGTTAGCGTACCGAGTCTCATCTATTCACTATGTGCAGTTACGTGCTTATATATGTTGCCATTGCATATAAAAATATCCAATCTTTACCTCATAAAGTCGCCAATCACAGGAGCATCACGAAGGTCGCTGCTTTCTCCAAAAATGTGCATCTATACAGAATCTAACAGTAATGCGAATGTTCTAGTTGCTTATCATCTGGGAGTATATGTATAGGGGAATACATCAAATCATCCCCACAATTATCTGGTGTCCAATCAATTATCAAGTTCCGTTGATAACACACCAGAGCGCTCTGTGCTTCCGCATGGCTGCATCTAACAGCCACATCTAGACCTCACTGACCCTCTATTTGCCACAGTTCCTACTGGATGACCACAACGGGCAGGACAGATTATTGAACCACTCGTACCAATGAAATGTGTTTGTTTGTATATAAGTATGTATGTATGTATGTATGTATGTATGTATGTATGTATGTATGTATGTATGTGTGTGTGTGTGTGTGTGTGTGTGTGTGTGTGCGTGCGTGCGTGCGTGCGTGCGTGCGTGCGTGTGTGTGTGTGTGTGTGTGTGTATGTATGTATGTATGTATGTGTGTGTATGAATGTATTTGTTTAGGTATGTATGTATGTACCATACGTATGTGTATATCTCGCTATATGTTATCCTATCACCTGCTATGCAGTAATTCTCTATGCTGACTGTTCTATATGTATTTAGATCTGGAGCCGTTCACACACTCCGCCTCGTGGGATCTGGATGACTTCGGTTGGATATCAGGCCGGATTGCACTTTCCAAAAGGGCGTTACTGATAATATCTCATATCACTATCTATCTCTCTATATAACTTAGCTATGACCGCTAATTTATGTTATGATGTGTTCTTAAGCTGACATC
>OZ012684.1:18296436-18326436 GCA_963942565.1 Maea johnstoni | reverse complement strand
GCTAAGGGTGGAGAACACGGCGGCAAATAGCCAACATGGTGGGTTACTTGATTTGTTTGAATAAGAAACTGACGTTCAGTATACTTCTTTCCAAAACCACCACCCTTGTTACCTCTATAAACCCAATATATCAATGATAACACCAGTGATTTCATTTTTGCCATTTCGGCCAGGCGGGTACCCGTGTATCTAACCTCTCGCACAACCGCAGAATTTCAGACTATAGTCAAACGCAAGTGAAATGCTCTTGATGTGCATCTAAATGACTGAGCTATGTTATTTGTCCTTTCTTAATATGTCTGGGATTCGGCCTTATCTAAAAATCCTTTATATTTACAAATATTCCCTATTATCGCTCGTCCCATTCATTACCCTCACAGTAAGGTTCTTTCAGGCAACATTCTACACACTGATAAGAAGATAATTGATGTATAGAATTCATACTCAAACAGGTGTAAAGTGAAGGAGCATTTTAAATTAGCAAAATACTGCTATGATATAAATTGTGACTTTCCTGATACAACATTTGTTAGATTTTTTTGTGGAATATGAATTTATTTTAAATGAAACCTAGGAAAGAGAGAGTGGTGGCCCTAAATAAGAATGCACTGTCACATTTGCAAATGCATTTCACCATGGCTATAGGGGTTACAAGACTTATATTGAAGGGATCCTTTTCTACATGTATATTCCTTATTTTGAATCTTAATGGTAGATAGGGATAACGATTTAAAATTATAACATTCACCTGGGAATTCCTCATGCGTAGGGTGGAGGGATACCTATTCCAAATTTTGATAGAGAATGTTGTCTAAAATTGTTATACTTTGTATTACATAAGTATCGCCTAATCTGCAACATTGTATTCACCTGAAATATGAATATTAAGTTTAAAAGGTTTTAAAGAAAATTTCGGTTGCTGACCATGTACAATTTATGTGTATTTATCATACATTCCTGACTGATCAAGTGAATTATCTGGGATGATCAGACATCCATGAAAATAGGCCATAACAATATTTGGTGTGAATGTGGAATTTTACCAGAACATTTTTTCATTTATATTTTTCAGGCTATGAGGAGGAAGTTTTGCTACTGTGCTGTGACACAAAGGAACAGTACATGCTTGAATGCAGTAAATGCAAAAACTCATTTCATTTAGGTAGATAAAATATTCTCCGTTATATTATAAAAGATACATCTGATAATACCTGTCCACAAATTCTTAACATGTTAAAATGAAAAAGAGATATATGCATCTAGTATTGGCATAAATGTTTTCTTAAAGTGATATGTGAATATAAACAATATGTGCTCTGCCTGCGCATGGCTGATACAATTGCTAAGTAGCATGAAATATAAGTTTTACACTATGTGCAGTTTGAAATGATTTTATTTAGAAAGATGTGAACAATATGGATGTAGTATTATCCATTGTACGAGCCTGTATAAACTATACAGTAACCACCCCATGGCCATGTAAACTAATTCTGTATTGAGCACAAGCGGTGTATCACCTCTGAACAGGGCCTGGGATGCTCATATGACCTGAGGCGTGGGAGGGAGTTGCCAATGACCAAGAATTAATCAGTGCTTGTCTCCAGATATGCCTCAGTCATTTAACTATTTGCAACTGGATTGCATGAAAACTTCAAACATAACTCATAAATTGTAATGATATTTGTAGCTCTGTGAATGTTACGCCCTACAGGAAAACAACTTTGAGACATCTTTTCTTAATGTTACGCCCTATAGAAAACAACTTTGAGACATCTTTTCTTAATGTTACGCCAACAGAAAACAACTTAAAGACATCTTTTCTTAATGCTACGCCCAACAGAAAACAACTTTGAGACATCTTTTCTTAATGTTACGCCCAACAGAAAACAACTTTGAGACATCTTTTCTTAATGTTACGCCCAACAGAAAACAACTTTGAGACATCTTTTCTTAATGTTACGCCCAACAGAAAACAACTTAAAGACATCTTTTCTTAATGCTACGCCCAACAGAAACAACTTTAAGACATCTTTTCTTAATGCTACGCCCAACAGAAAACAAACTTTGAGACATCTTTTCTTAATGTTATGCCCAACAGAAAACAACTTTGAGACATCCTTTTCTTAATATTACGCCAACAGAAAACAACTTTGAGACATCTTTCTTAATGTTACGCCCAACAGAAAACAACTTTGAGACATCTTTTCTTAATGTTATGCCCAACAGAAAACAACTTTGAGACATCCTTTTCTTAATATTACCCCCAACAGAAAACAACTTTAAGACATCTTTTTCTTAATGTTACGCCCAACAGAAACAACTTTAAGACATCTTTTCTTAATGTTACGCCCAACAGAAAACAACTTTAAGACATCTTTTCTTAATGTTACGGCCAACAAAAACAACTTTAAGATGTCTTTTCTTAACATATGTTGTGTTTTTTATTTTTACGTAATTTCATATTTTTCGACTTTATATGTTCACAAGGTATGAATTCCTTAGTTAACTTCTGTAGTGTCCAGATTGGCAGAAAGATTCACACTGATTCATATCCCTTCTTTTGTTTCAGCATGTTTAAAGAATGGGAAACCTACTTCCCTGGAGGGTGACACATTTTTCATATTTTTGTGCTCACTTTGTGGTGAAAATGGAGAGGAGGAGTGTCATCGTATGAAAACTGCAATGGTATGACAATATTTTTATCTTTGATTTTTTTGTTTGATTAGGCCTAAAAAAAAAGTTGTTTGTTTCCTGTAACCCTACCCTAACAAGTTTTTATTCAAAAAAATCCCTACCCTAAAGTTTTTATCGCCCTCCCAACTCCCAATCAACGTAAAACATGCATATTAATCACATATTTTTGGCCCAAAAAAATTATGCAAAAAAAATATTCCACTGACCTACCTACCCTATTTTTTTTCGGACCTTTACAGGAAACAAACTAATTTTTTTTTAGGCGTTAAGTTAAGAATATTTTCTCTTTATGAATTATATTAAAAAAAATAGGTCCTGCTCTGATATTGTATTGCAAACCTTCTCCTCTACATATTGCATTTCTAATTCTAAGTACGGAAAGTTTAACATATTGTTTGTGGTGGTTACTTGTTCTCATTATCTATTGCAAAAGGTACTTGCAGGGGTGTTTTCTCCTATTTCTAATCAATCTGTAGTCTTTGCTATTGGGTGTTTGGTTCTGCTCAGGGTCTTAGGATTTCAAAAATGCCTGTCCAAAACCTGCAGTTCACAGAATCTTTGCCCATCCAGATTTAGCTACTTAGCCTCTTCAAGTCCTCATACCAATTATACCCTATCTTATCTAAAAAGGAAAATTCACACTTCATCAATATCTATGAAGATAGTTGTTATGAAAAGGTATGATTATTATTCTAAAGAAGTAAAAAAGAATTCTCTCTGACAATTTTGTTTTTCTAAAAAAAAGTTTTTAACAGAAACTTCCTGTCCAAATAACAGACTGGCTAAGTCCCTTGAGCTTATGCTGTGCAGGCCTTGACATTAACTTTTTGAGGCACTTGCCCCGCAGGCAAGTGCCAAGAGGCTTTCACTTGCCCGGGCTAAATTTTACTTGCCCAGCCTCACTAGGGGTACTATGCGTCTGATAATTCCACTGGTCAGCCGGAACAGTAACTGGACTAAAGTACTTGTCCGGCGGTCTACGGGACAGTGCTTAATGTCAAGCGCTGCTGTGTGAGCTATTCTTAGTTATCCATGTTGACAATAAAGCATACAGGTTGAATGATTTCTATTTTAATGAGGTCTGTCAATTTAGGTTTCAGGTGGTCATGCTGACATTGTATAACCTACAGAAAAAGGGAACCACAGGAAAGAGTGGCTACTTCAGGTGGAAAGAACACATATGTGCCTTCATTGATAAACATTGGAATACATTCTTTGGATATGCAAGGTTAGTCACTAAAAAATATTATTTCACTCGTAATTCTCATTAAAAAGTATTGTCTAATTGATAAGGTACCTATCAGGGTACGACGCTAAGGCTTGCCCTATTGCCCGGGGCAAGTTCAACAGTAAAAAACAGAGTTTCGGGCAAGTTCATGGCCTAATATCAAAGCCCGAACAGGCAAGTCAATATTCCCACTTTAATACCCCATACAAAAGTTAGACCGAGATTATCGTTGTTATTTCTGCAAAACACTGCCCTTTACAGTGAGATTGTCATTCTAAATTGTATGCCTCTATAGAGTTTATTCTCATAAGAATGCTTAAGAGGCATACAAAATAGGATGTCAATGTGTTAATAATGAACAAAGTGCAAAATAACATTTTGGGGGGCAAGTTAAATTTTTGTTCCGGCAAGTTAATCTTAGGGTCGCTCTGCCCGAATGGGCAAGTCCCTTCAAAAGTTAACGTCGGTCCCTGCCTATGAAAAAACGTTTATGGTAAAATATTACCTACTGAACAAGTGAAATTACTCATGGGTAGCAATTGGTTGTGTTAGGAATTGGATGTCCTGTTTATTATTGATCATCGTGGGATACTGTAAAACCCATTATTATCGCGCTCCTTTTAATTTCACACATTTCGTGCTAGGTGATGATAACGCGTATATTACTGGCGCTGATATACATCTATATTATAAGAGAGGAGGCCCAATCCTTTGCAACGCATGATCTCCGTTGCCGCGTCTGTTTGCCTAATTCTGAGTTGGCAGTTTGGTGGACGAGTGTATCTAGATGGTTCTTAACGTAAACAAATTTCAAAAAAATAATCAAAAAGGTGCTTTTGAAGCTGATTTATATATCCGTATAGCTCTACGGGAGGTCCGAGGTACACTAACACAACAGCTAACACCTCACAATAGTTATAGGTTGTCCGGGCAGCGTCAAGGGAGCCCCTCTGCCGTAAGAACGCTGTGCTGGTCGCACCTCAGGGAGGTCGCAACTGAGACAATACTTAGCAAGGGCTGAGTGCATACTGCATACTGCTGAGATAGTTTATAGTCATTTCAGGTGTGACGAGAGAGAGAGACAGAGAGAGACAAAGAGAGAGAGAGATACTGTGTGTGTGTGTGTGTGTGTGTGAGAGAGAGAGAGAGAGAGAGAGAGAGAGAGAGAGAGAGAGAGAGAGAGAGAGAGAGAGAGAGAGAGAGAGAGAGAGAGAGAGAGAGAGAGAGAGAGAGAGAGTGCGAGAGTTAAAGAGATACAGACAAGAGAGAGAGAGAGAGAGGGGGGGAGGGTAGGGGGTGGACGGACGGATGGATAGGCAGACAAATAGACAGATCGATATACAAATGACATGCTTTATGCCATGCTTTTACTTTAAAATTAATTTTGAGTAGAAGTGGTTGGAATTAGAAATATCAGTGATATCATAAACGTACACCGCCCCATCTTATTCATGAGAGAGAGAGAGAGAGAGAGAGAGAGAGAGAGAGAGAGAGAGGAGATGAGAGAGAGAGAGAGAGAGAGAGAGAGAGAGAGAGAGAGAGAGAGAGAGAGAGAGGGGGGGGTAGGGGGACGGACAGATCGATACACAAATGAAATACTGTACACCATACTTTCACTGAAAATAGTTTATGAGTAGAAATGATTAGAATTCGATATGTCAGTGATATCATAAACGTACACCGCCCCATATTAATTACAGCTGGTTTGATAACCCATACTCATATTTATCAGTGGTATACCAGAGAGAGAGAGAGAGAGAGAGAGAGAGAGAGAGAGAGAGAGAGAGAGAGGAGAGAGAGAGAGAGAGAGAGAGAGAGAGAGAGAGAGAGAAACAGACATAGATATACAAATGACATATACTTTTACTTTGAAAATAGTTTTGAGTAGAAATTATTAGAATTAGATATATCAGTGATGCCCCATCTTCTTCATTACAGCCGGTGTAATAACCCATGACCTAATATATCAATGGTATGACTGTTTGCCAAGCTTCTTGAATTATTGATACATATAATAGGTGGCCCTAAATGTTTGGTCTCAAGGATATCTGGGTGCCCTGATAAGTTTGTCACTATAAGAAATACAATGGTTTCCGTTCCGAAGGACGGGTACTTTTCTAGTTCAAAATAAGATAGCAATACCCCATCTAGCGGTGATACAGTTTATGCATGTGATTAAATGGCCGCGATCAGATTCAGATGGCAGTTGCGTGAATAAAAATGTGCGTGGTAATAAAGGGTTTTACAGTAATATCCAGCTGATAATGCTTTAGGTAAAAATGTCTTAACCCTTTCATGCCTGTAGCAGCCAAAGCCGCCTGATAATTTTGATGATATCTCTCTTACAAAAGCAATATTCAGAAAATATTTGAAGGAGAGTTGTTCATCATAACTCTATCTACAAATCTCCTTCAAATATTTTGTAAAGTTATGCTCCATTCCAAAGTTATTTTCAAAAGTATGCCAGGTCCAGACGACACTGGTTAAGTAAATCTCCAGGTTAAAATGGTCAAGCCCTTTTGAGGCACTTGAACGAGTTAAGAATGGTTTCAAAGTGTATGGCTATATTGACCTTGTTTATTTAGCCTGTAAGAGGGAAACCCAAATTGTGATTATTACAATCTCGATTTACAGTGACACAGTCATGTTTCAAATCAAAACTCTTCTATTTGTGGTACCAGGAAGAAGACATCCACTTGGTACGGTACAGTAGCAGGCACCCTTTCTGCTGGCTGTCCACTTCTACTTCAAATCTGGAGCTCTGGAGCTCAAGGAGCCTGGCTGGTGGAGCTTAGTGGAGTCCAAACCTCCTCCTATGGAAACTGGTAAGCTGGATACTCTTTTTTGTACTTCTATTCTGCAGGGGTGTCAAAAAGGTTTAGTCCTGGAGCAGAGTCAATAACCCTGGAGCACAGAAGTTTTTGGTGACCATGGTATGATTATGGCTATGAATATTTTCACCTGGTGGCACTACTATATTAGCCCTTATTGCAATAGTTAAGTTCACGACCCAATAGGGCTGTATACCGGTACCAGCACCGTACCGAATACCGCTTCGCAAAATACCGGTGAATACCCGTTTCAATTTTTAACGGTATGCTTATCGGTATTTTGCAAAACACCACAACCAAAGCAGGCACTTAGCCTATTTCTTGACGTACATAGATAACATATCAATCTCTGTAAGTACATAGATAATATCATATGAAAAGTTGTACTTACAGGTGCCAAACTTGTTTACTACAAAGGTACGCTATAGCGAAGCAAGTACCATATCGCTGCTGCCATATGCATAGTGTTCATTGTGATTGTTATCGCCACCGCATAGTGGCGCTGCATATTGCTACTACAGCGCCACAACGCGGTGGTGATAACAATCACAATCAACACTATGCATATGGCAGCAGCGATATGGTACTATAGCGTACCTTCAAAGTAAACAAGTTCGGCACCTGTAAGTACAACTTTTCATATGAAGGAGAAATAAAAATGATTTAAAATTAAAACTTTTTCATATGATGTTATCAACATTAGGGCTGTGCTCATCAGCCATTTTTTTTGCGATCCGATTAATTGCCTAATTTTTCTCGATGTCGATTTTCTCGATTCGATTCTGTCGCGTGAGGTAGTGCTTGGAAAAGTGTGGTGGGGGCCGGACCAGCACCATGTAAAATGCATTGCGTGGCCCTCTCCACACTTTTCCAAGTAATACCGCGCGCGATAGTATCTATCGTAGTGCCATTTCAATGGCGGCCGGCTATCGACGACTCAGAGCCGCTGTCATTTTAAAGAATAGGGTAGGTTCTTTTGTGTTTTGGGGGTAGGGAAAACAATGGAGGTAGGGGGGGCCGTATCGAGTTCGGCAATCGATGTCCTCTCATGGTGAACATCGATCGTACGACTTTGCCGATCCATCGATGCCGCGCTTATCGAGCCCAGCCCTAATCAACATACTTAACAGAGATTGATATGTTATCTATGTATGTCAAGAACTAGGCTAAGTGCGTACTTAGCATAGTTCAAGAGTTCAAGATACCGATAGCAGTACCGTTAAAATACCGTATCGTTTCGTTGGTACCGGTTATGGTACCGTACCGCTTCACCTTTAGCGGTATGCAGCCCTAACAACCAATCAAAAGACAGTATTATTAATTGGAATTCACTGGATTTTAAATACAATATGTATCAACAATCATTCAAGTGAAATGTCTGATAGGCTCAAATGGATCATGTTTTACAAAAACTTTCCAATTATAGCTTTATGCTTTTGGTTTGTGGCCAGTTTTGGAGCCCCTATTGCACGCTGATGTGACAATGCAACAGTCGGACACCCCTGTACTGCAAATTTAGAGTTCTGAAGGTCAAGGACCAGGCTGGCTGAGTCCAAACTCTTTTCTACACTTAAAATACATTAAAAAAAGGACTTTTTGACTGATCATGTGGATGTTCTGAGCATTATTAAGTAAAATGCATTAATGCCTTGCACTGGTATTGCTAAGTTCATGAACTAAACAAATATATTTTTGTGAAGTTTGTTGTACATTTAGATAATTGTGACTTTCAGATGGAGCTAATCGGCCCACCAAGAAACAGAAGCTGGAATCCAAAGACCATGCTCCCAAAGTAGAGGGTCTGCGCACACGCAGCAAAAAGTCCTCTTTTCAGGCTGCTATTGAACTGAAAGAGAAGCGTTCCACTACTAAAGTAAGAACTGCTATATCATATGCAGGGAGGGGGGGGGGGATGAGTCAGTGTTAGAAGGGCATTCAAAAATATATGCCATTTTCACTTAATTTAGGTTAAAGGACCCCTTTTTAAAAACAGGCATTACTACTGTTTAATTCCTCTATCCGATCTGCTAATTTTCTACAAGATTGCAGAAAAGGGCCTTTCTGGAAATCTTTCTTCTTGTAGCTCTTCTGGAAAAGTTTAAAAAAATGTTATTAATCCAAATAGGAGTGAAATGAATAATTAAATAATAAGTAAATAATTATGAGTAAATTGTGATTCTAGTATTCAAACTGTCACTACCTGTGGTTGGTTGGTTATGACTATCCACATTTCATTATAAGATGCAGAGCTAATAGAGGTACACTTTATTTTTAGGGCTATTAGCGCTACCAGACAATATATCAGTTATATTCCCATGTGGCTTTTATTGTACTAAAATATTTTTATGAAATTTTAGAGCATTTTTGTGAAGTTTTAGAAGGTATCATGGTCCCAAAAACCATGCGATGCCTGTAGGTACATGTGTCTATTATAGGTTATTGATGAAGAGTTTTCTTTTGTTTAGGAAGCAAAAGACATTCGCCGTATGAAGGCTACACCGTATTCTAAAGATTCACTGCGAGCCTCGTTTGAGTCGTCGAGTTCTGAGTCTGAGTTCCTCCTGCGTAGAGCAGATGGCAAGTCCCCAGAGATGATGGGACTAGCGCGCCAGGAGTCCAACGATACCGTGATGAGCGGCAGTCTCCACAGCATCTCAATGGAATCACAGGTACATTCACAGATATATCCCCATGTAGGGCTGCATACCGTAAAGGGTGAAGCGGTACGGTACCATAAAGGGTACCATTGAAACGATACAGTACTTTAATAGTACTGCTATCGGTACCTTGAACTACGCTGAGTATGCACTTAGCTTAGTTCCTGACATCAATCTATAACATATCGATTTCTGCCAGGTACCGGTGCTCAGAGCCCTATCCACAAGATATAAATGATGGGGAACTCCCCTTACTATTGCTACTTTAACCCATTCATGATAGAAGATCTCATTGAACAACAGGATCTATGATACTTTTCATAATAATTCCTCACCTAAGCAAAGATTCACAAAAATTAAGAGAGTTGCTGGTTTGATTGTGTCCTCGTCATTTATTATCCTTTCAAAAATCTTCAGAAAAATTCTCTAGTTGATAAAATTTCATCAAAGTAGGCTTATTGGCACTGCAGGCATAAAAGGATTAATCTGTTTCAAGAGAGACTACAATAAACTCAAGATTATAACCCTAAATCTGTATTTACTTGTTGATGTCAGACATATCATCCTCATACAGCGTCATGGAAATTACATTGAGATAGAACTGTAATGATATGCTTTAAATCAACATTTTAAGAAATAACTCACAAAAATGTTTGGATGTCCTGCTGGGTAAGACTATGAGACAGACTCAGAAGTTTTACCTACCTACACTATACCATTTGACTTTTCTGAATGCATGTATGAAGATATTGGGGTCAATGACTGGACCTGCTCTTGTAGCATGATATTCTCTGCTATTTCAGTCGTCTGACAGGTTAAATATCACTGGGGAGATCTCGGAATGCAGCAACTCGTCCTTTCAGAGTGGCAACACAGATCTTTGGCTGACAGAGAGGGACCTCAAGGTTGGAGGTAAGGGAAAACACTGCATGTGTTAAACTGAGCAATGCCTGGTATTAAATGCATCAAGTCTCATCTGAACCTCTGACACCTTCTGGAATTTATTTTATACTATATACTTAATAATAAGAATCTTTATTTAAAGAGGGTAACTCACTCCAATCGTAAGGATCTTCCCTGAGACCCTCTGCCATGTTTACGTAGCCCGAGGCCCCCAGGGTTACACTTTTTTGGTATTTATGAATCTCTATTCAAAATGAATTGCTTGTTAGTTTCTGAGAGTATGTCATTGTATGATAAGAGTGAGTTACTATTTTTCATTTACAGAAAGTGGGCTGTTGTTTTTGTTGAATGATGAGGAGAGTAACTGTAGATTTTTTACAGAGAGCGTGCCATTGTTTTGTTGAATGATGTGGAGACTAACTCTGGATTATTTTCAGAGAGCGTGCCATTGTTTCTGTTGAATGATAAGAAGAGTAACTCTGTTTTATTTTCAGAGAGCGTGCCATTGTTTCTGTTGAATGATGAGGAGAGTAACTCTGTTTTGTTTTCAGAGAGCGTGCCATTGTTTCTGTTGAATGATAAGAAGAGTAACTCTGTTTTATTTTCAGAGAGCGTGCCATTGTTTCTGTTGAATGATGAGGAGAGTAACTCTGTTTTGTTTTCAGAGAGGGTGCCATTGTTTCTGTTGAATGATGATGAGAGTAACTCTGTTTTGTTTTCAGAGATTGTGCCATTGTTTCTGTTGAATGATGAGGAGAGTAACTCTGTTTTGTTTTCAGAGAGCGTGCCATTGTTTCTGTTGAATGATGATGAGAGTAACTCTGTTTTGTTTTCAGAGAGCGTGCCGTTGTTTCTGTTGAATGATGATGAGAGTAACTGTTCTATTTTCAGAGAGCGTGCCATTGTTTCTGTTGAATGATGAGGAGAGTAACTCTGTTTTGTTTTTCAGAGAGCGTGCCGTTGTTTTTGTTGAATGATGAGGAGAGTAACTCTGTTTTGTTTTCAGAGAGCGTGCCATTGTTTCTGTTGAATGATGAGGAGGAAGGACCCGGCGTTGATGTGGATAGTGATTTTGAGGTGGACCCGTGTACCATCACACCGCCAGATCATCCCAGTTCCCCCTTCTCAGGGATTTCAGACACCCTACCTCAGATGGATGACATTCTCTCACATCTAGATGGTAAGATATTAAATGCATTAGCACCCAGCATGGTCTTAGCCAGCAGGGCGTCTGGGTGTCTTTTTGGACACCCAAACCCTTAAAAAGCAACCCTCAGGACACCCAATTCTTTTGGGGAGGAATTTCTTAAAATGTCAATTTCAAGCATATAATTTGACTTTTGTCATCTCCATGTAATTCCCCATGATATTCTATAAGGATATCAAGCCTTATTTTAATAAATTGATACATGTTTATGGTTGAAATCTTAGAATATTGTGGTACCCCCCTAAAATTTGGACGCCCCAAAATTTAACAATTTTAGGCACCCAGTTTCGAAATCCTGGCTAAGTCCCTGGCACCCAGATAACCCCAGTACTGAGCAAAAATGTTACTTACAGTCAAACAATAACTACATTTAAGTAAAGTTGTTTGGGGGGGGGGGGGGGGGGGGGGTTGTTGCTCCTTGAAACATAGCTCTTGGCAAATACCCACTAGCTTGATCGTAAATTGCAAATTTTATTTAATCCAAATAATTGGTTATATAAGAATGGGTTTAAAAAAGACTTATTTTACCCTAAATTACAAAATACACTGTATCCTAATAACTAGTTACATTAGAATGGGTTTAAAAAAAGACACTATTATATCTATGTTCTTCAATTTTATGAGATTGTTGTTATTTCGTGAAATGTTGATTCCTTAAAAGTAGAGCTGCACTCACCACTCACAAACTCGAGTGGCTCGAGCCCTGGGGCAAACTCGCGGAGCTCGAGCTGAAATGTTCAAATCATGAGCTTGTCTATGTTGGGAACACAAACGTAACAGAGAGCACCTAACACACATTATAAACATACATAACTGCTTATCGCTGTCATGTCTTCTTTACAATCTCCAATGTATACATTCAAGCGGTGTTGAGTGTTATTTCGACCTTTGTACCTCGTCAGCACGTTTTAAAATTTAGATAAACATGGCAATGTTGATAAATCTCTGCCAATGAATATTTATTTCTTAATAGCTGGGGTGAAAAATAAGTATTTTTTTGGAAAATCGGAACGTCCGTGAGCTTATGAGCTCACAAGTCAAACGGGTGGTGAGCTCATGAGTTGATATCCCTCCGTGAGTGCAGCTCTACTTAAAAGCAAATTATAGATGTGTTCATTTGTAAGTTCATTGCTTCGACCCATTCCCTTATTTCAGCCCACAAATCAAAGGTGAGCCTCCGCAGCCTGCAGCAGCATGACGAATCAACGTCAGAGAATCCACCAATCAAAATCAAGCTAGAAATCAAGCAGGAACCCATGGAGGAGTTCAGTACAGTCGAGAATGCGGAGGTCTCTGACGACGAGCTCTCGATGGAGGGCGAGAGTGAGAAGGAGAGTGAGAGCGAGAGTGATAGCGATAGCGATGCATCGGGCGGGTCCACCATGTCAGAGACAGGCAGAACATGTATACGAAGAAGGCGGCGCCATGTGAAACCCTGTGAAGAGGAGGAACCACCTGAACCTGTATATAGGTCTGTGATCCATCTATTAGAACTATATATATATATATATATATATATATATATATATATATATATATATATATATATATATATATATATATATATATATATATATATATATATATATATATTTATATTTATATGTATATATATCACATTCTGATTCCTGTCATAAAGGAAATTAAAACTACAAAGGGTCAGTTCAAACCACTGTTATTATGTACACATGTCTAAATAGATTAAGCACTGTGTATCCAAATGTTTCCCTTAGATCATATCAAACTTCAGGCAGTACAACTTTCATTATTATGATATTGTTATTCTAATTGTTATTCTCATTGTTATTATAATTGTTATTGTTATTCTTATTATTATCGATATCATTTTAGTAGTTGTAGTAGTAGTAGTAGTAGTAATGGTAGTAGTATTATCATAACTTTCGTCATCATTGTTTTTATTGTTAGAACTCATTATCAAACATGGTTATCGTTTTCCTGCTACTAATGTTATTGCTATATATTCTTGCTCTAGATATGCTCCAATGAGTCTTTATGAGGAGAGACAGCTGCTCAAAAAACTTAACAGTTTGGAAGAAATGGTTAGCCTGGATCCAGAAGCCAACAGATTAAGGAGAAAACTGAAAGTCAGACAGGTAGTTCAATTTATCTATTTTGTCTCTTACTTTATGGGAACAGTAACATTAGAAAATGTACTGTGATCAGATACTTAAATAATATTTGTTGGCTTATGAAAGAAGAGGTCAGGGATCTTGTATTATATACTTATACTTTAAAGACCATATTTATTTTTTTAATCCATGTAAATATGTTTATGGTCTCAGAAAGACTTTAGAAAAGCATTCCAAATATATGCCTCTTCAGTGTACCTATTTAACCCTTATGCTGCTGGTGGCCAATTTGGTCAATACAAAATGATGCAAAAAAACTTAAAATCGAATGAAACCCTGGCACGGGGGTACTCATCCGAAAGTACTCAGCAAGAGTTCTCCAATGAATACCAACATGATATGGTTTGGATAGTTTCCGAAAATCTTTGTGACGAAAGTATCCTTAGCATTGAAAGGGTTAAAATGGTTGACATATGTCATTGAAGAAATAATCTGTATTAATACATGAAACTTAGCCAGGATAGATTAGGAACAAAAATTCACTTTAAAACCGCTTGTATTTTGATTAGTTTGAAAGTTAACTGTGTAAGTCCAAATATAGAATTGCTACTATTTAAAGGAATTTGATATTCAGTGATGCCTAATTCTTATCATGAAAATATTTTTGGTAAAGGTTTGTTGGTGTGTTGTTTTTTTCAGATAAAAAGAGAAAGGGGTTTACCAGTCTTTGATCTTGACAGTGAAATCTGCCATCTTGTGGGCAAAATTAATAATGAGCATACCAACTTCTCAGAGGTAAGTTGCCCTTATTGTATGCTAACATTAGTAATGCTCTCATTATTTCTATCCTTTGGTTATTTTAAGTATTTATGTAGCAGGTTCAATGAATGCATCCATGCACGTAGCACCCAAAACATTCTTGCAGTTATGCTAATATCTTTGTGATATAGATATTTAGAATAGCAGTGTATATCAGAACCTAACCCACTACACCCTTGTGTTTATACTTGATTTCGAAGCTATTTTCAAAAGTTAGATAGTTCCAGATACCAACTATCAAGGAGATGTCAAAGTTACATAAGATTTATGCTGCTGTTGTTTACTACACTTTGCTTGTGTAATTTTCTGACTCCCCAAAATGGCAGTGTTACTGTACACCCAGTTACATTATAAGCAACAAAGTCTGCAAGGAAAAAGTGCACCCAGAGTTTCATTTATTTTTAAATATCAATACTATGACTTAACAGATTGGACTTCTTACAATTTGAACTAATGTTGCTTTCAGAATGGACTTCTTACTACTAACTAAGTTTTCTTTCTTATTTTATCAGGAGTATCATGAAATGAATCCTCATAACGTCCCCATGAGCAGAGGAGGGATGGGTGACTACAGAGTACTAGATAGATTCCAGGTAAGTCTCTGAAGGTCTAAACTTTATACTTGTCTGTGTTAAGTGCTTGTCTCAATGTTCTGCCCAGAGTCGTAATGATCTACCCCGAGTTTACTTCAACCTGGGGTTAAGTTCTGTTTCAACCCCCAAGGGGGAGCTACAAGACCTGCAGTGTATGTATGTATCTTTATTGACCATGTCGATTCAAACATGAAATATACAGTACATCCATGAGGAAATAGCAAATCACTATCAGTCACGAAGACTGTACAAACATTAATACAGAAGACCCTCTAAGCATGGGTACAAACACATAACTCGATTAATTTGGGCGGTGTCTCTATTCAAAGAACATAGTATTTACAGGAACATCCGATAGGGGTATAAACTAGCAAATTCCTAGATCTAACTTGTTTTTCTCATGCTAAGATTTAGACCCCTATTATAGTAATAGTAGTATATAACACAGTAGGTGGTGTTATTAGCTCCAACCCCTGAGGACTGTGCTATATCTATACATTTAGTAGTGATATTATACATACATTATACCTACTTCCCATGCAGCTTTGAACTGGCATTATACCTATTGTTCTCAGCCTGAGAAAGGTTCTGAAGCCAGACAAGCCAGTTCTTGTGCTCAGTTGATAACGTCAGTCCTCTTCAGACCACCAGCTTGGGAGGCACTATGATCAGGTCCTGGGCTGGGAGAAGTGCATAATCTGAAATGTGTGTGAATCCTACAAGGCTTGGTATTTCCTCGGCCCTGCCTTTGTGATCAAAGAATGTAAGAACAAAGAGGATATACTAGCAAAAAAACTAATAACTGATCTTTCAATCATCTTGTAAATGTATTTCAGTATCCAACCAAATCACATACAGTGCACCCCTCTATTGTGGACACCTATGGGGCTGGCCAAAATGTCCACAATAGAAGGGGCTGCATTATAAGATGCACACGAGGGAAATTGTATATTAATATTACATAAAAGGTATAGTGAGCAGAATGAACGCCTGACCTTAAAATGTACAAAGCTAAAATATTGATATTACTGATCATAGGACATTCAATGTGGTACCTGAATTTTCTGTTTGGATTCTTTGTTTTACTTTTGCATTGAGCAGTTCTTTGCACTTTGTATATCTGTGTAGTAATGATGATGTTTTATATGTTGCAGTGTCCTAGATATAACCTAAAGAGTTACCAGCCACAACACATGTCCTTTATCACCCGTCTAGTGGGCACAGAGGATGATCAGCTACAGAGTATCATCAGTCCTTATACATCAAGGTAAGCTCTGCTCCCTCCTCTTATACATAAGCATTGACACCTTGAAAATGTTCATGATGCAATATGATATTGATTTATGTCCAAGTCACAAGGACACAAAGATTTCTGAAAACCATCTAAACCATGTCATGTTGGTATTCATTGGAAAGCTCTTGCTGAGTACTTTCAGATGAGTACCCATTTGCAATGGTTTTTAGTTATTTTCAGGGTTTTTTGTATCATTTTGTATTGGTCAAATTAGCCACCAGCAGCATATGGGTTAACAAAATTTTACTGCCTGCCTCTCCTGGGACATAATTTTGCTAAATTCAGCATTTTCCGCTTTGCTTATTTCTCTGTCAAATAGCAAAATGACTTCATAGGGAAACCTCTAGCTAGCAATCAAGTTAATTTTATACCTTAATAATACAATAATGAATATTTTTCGATATGATTCTTTTTCCCATTCAATATCGGTATTTGGTATTGTATCAATCACTGGTACACATCCCTACTCCTAGATACACACACTTTGTCACAGAATTTTCAAGAAGTTTATATTCTACTTGGCATGAAGGGTTTTAATTTGCCCATTTTGTCCAGTAGTAAATATGTATCTTAATTTGTATGTGAATGTTTCTATATTTCCTTCAGGGAATAATACCCCTATTTATTTTGTTCTCGCCTTTCTAGAGTAGTCATGTTTTTAGTATTTGCAAGTTTTGCAGTTTACTAAATTAAAGAAATTGTAGAAGGGCATACTTTTCTAAGTTTGTCTTATTATTGATTAAACAATATACCTTTTCTTCTTTCACAGAATTTTAAAGCCATTTATAAGAAGAGACTATGAAAGTCGACCTTTAAAATTAAGATTACTACAGGAAATCGTTGCATATCCCCACAGGTGAGTTTTTGTTTGGTATATACTACTCATAGTCTTAGCCGGTAGGGCGTCTGGGTGCTTTTTAGACACCCAAACCCTCAAAAATCACCCTTCAGGACATCCAAAAGATTTTTTGAGGAATTTCTTAAAATGTCAATTTCAAGCATACATTTGAATTTTCTTTTCACCTAAATATACTTCCTATGGCATCGTATATGTACATTATGCTTTATTTCATGAAGTAAATATATGTTTATGGTTGCAATCTGAGTAATATTTTATTATTGCCAATTTTGGGCACCCAGTTTCTAAATCCTGGCTAAGACCCTGCTACTCATACACACACACTGACAGACACACACACAGACACACACACACACACACACACACACACACACACACACACACACACACACACCAGCATATTCTACAAATAAACTAGTATTCTACAAACATAATCACTAGAAAAATAAATGTTATTATAGTACATTTGTATTTTTGAAAGACAAAGTTCTGTAGAATATTTGCAGAAATATTAACCAGTTTTATAAAGATATTCACAGCATATTCTCAATTTCTAATACTTACAATGTTATTTTATTCCAGAAAAAATCAGAGCTGGAAAGCTCCCAGCCCTCCTCCAATAGACTATTGTTATGTACGGCCGCAGCATATTCCGTCAGTCAATGCGTTGTGTAGGGAATTCTTCTGGCCAGGCATTGACTGTAAGTACCATAGTCTCTAGTGTGATAATGAGACAGTAGCATTTCCCATACACTTCACCCTTCCAATGCTGAGGCTATTTTCGTCCAAAACACAAAGATGCAAATATTTTTGAAAACCATCTAAACCCTGTCATGTTGGTATTCATTGGATAGCTCTCGCTGAGCACTGTCAAATGAGTACCCATATGCCATTGTTTTGGTCATTTTTTTATGTTTTCTGCATCATTTGGTATTGGTCAAATTAGCCACCAGCGGCATAAGGGTTAAAGCTGTAACACTTTTCCATCTGGATCGCACACTTGGTCCGGAAACTAGATCACATCCTTTTTAAATATAGAATAATATTTGAGAAATTTTGAAAGTTTAATTGGTGGACCCAGCAGGAGCATCAACTTTCAATCAAATATTTCTTTGTTATCAGTATATTTCCATGTGTGTGAGAGCATGTGTTTGCATTTATATTATCTTAGTACATAAAGATCAGGGCTCAACAATAGGGCCTTTTGTACTAGTTTTGCCTTAGACCGAAAGCACTGGTTGTATGTGTTTACATTAATTTCACAATGAATTACAAGAATATTATAAGTAAGTTGAATTAATATTATTTCTATTTGAAATATAAGTATTATATATTGTATATATATATTGTTTTAATTTTGTGTTATGATAAATTACAAGAAAATTTTCTTTTGTATGTTTTTGTGTCATTTCAATTTCAAATATAAAAGCCCAATATTTCACTGGGTTAAGATTTCATCTAGACGACCCTAGCTCCTAGCTGTAGGTTGCTTTAATTATCACCATAGCATAGTTCATTCCTAAAACACCTATAGCTATATTCTCAAACAACAAAAATGTAACAAAGAATATGTTATAGTGGTGATAGAACACTTTTTCATTTAATGGACCTTATCATACCATGAATACATTTTTTTACCTTAATTTCAGTGTCAGAATGTTTGCAGTATCCAGATTTCAGTTGTGTTGTGCTTTACAGGTGAGTTTGTTGGAGTAGATTTTAAAGTTTTCTGGCATATTATAGAGAAACGGATAGGAATAGTTTAATAATTATTCCCTTTTTGTTGTATTTAATCGTCTTTACTCTGTCCAAGTCGTAAAAGGTGTCAAACATGCTTTTTAAGAAAATTGGAAGAGGAACATTTTGATTGTAGTTTTTGGAATCTGATCTCATTTTACCTTGATGCCATTATATAAAAGGTAAAGGTTTTGGGTTTATAGTCTTGCATCCACCGAAGTGCTCACACGACCTTCCTCCCCTAGCAGGCCTGTACACACGGACACCATTTCAATCCCCCGGGGGATATTCCAGAGCAACTGGCAGCATATAGCGCACACGCTCTAAGCACTGCCTTATTTAAGCTAGGTACCCATTTTGCAGCTGGGCTAGACTGAAGCAATATGGAATAAACTGTCTTGCCCAAGGACAGACCAAAGTGCCGCAGCCGGGAATTGAACCAGCGACCCTCTGATAACTAGTCCGACACCTAACCAACTGAGCTACTTTGTCCCCAATAGACTTAATATTTCTGTGTGATGACTTTGTTGTTATTACATTCATTACCATTGTTTTTCAGGCGAGTTGTGATAGGCTTTGCATTCATGGTGCCAGATGTGAAATACAATGAGGCCTACATCTCCTTCATCTTTACTCATCCGGAGTGGAGGTCTGCTGGCATTGGGACCTTCATCCTCTATCATCTCATACAGGTAGGTTATTAGTTAGGACCTTAACCCTTTTGCAGCTGGTTGCTAATTTGGCCAATACAAAATGATGCAAAAACTTGAAAAATGATCGAAACCCTAGCAAATGGGTACTCATCTGAGAGCACTTAACGAGAGCTATCCAATGAATACCAACATGATAGGGTTTGGATGGTTTTTGTGCTTTGGACGAAAGTAGCCTCAGCATTGAAAGGGTTAATCCTTTGTCATCTCATACAGGTAGGTTATTAGTTAGGACCTTCATCCTTTATCATCTCATACAGGTAGATTATGAATTAGCACTTTCATCCTTTGGCATCTCATATAGGTAAGTTACTAGTTAGCACCTTCATCCTCTATCATCTCATACAGGTAGGTTATTAATTAGAACCTTCATCCTCTATCATCTCATACAGGTAGGTTATTAATTAGCACCTCTATCATCTCATACAGGTAGGTTATTAATTGCTTGGTCCTCTATCATCTCATACAGGTAGGTAATTAATTAGGACCTTCATCCTCTATCATCTCATACAGGTAGGTTATTAATTACCTTATCCTCTATCATCTCATACAGGTAGGTTATTAATTAGGACCTTCATCCTCTATCATCTCATACAGATAGGTTATTAATTAGGACCTTCATCCTCTATCATCTCATACAGGTAGGTTATTAATTACTTCATCCTCTATCATTTCATACAGGTAGGTTATTAATTACTTCATCCTCTATCATCTCATACAGGTAGGTTATTAATTACTTCATCCTCTATCATCTCATATAGGTAGGTTACTAGTTAGAACCTTCATCCTTTACCATCTCATACAGGTAGGTTATTAATTACCTTATCCTCTATCATCTCATACAGGTAGGTTATTAATTAAGACCTTCATCCTCTATCATCTCATACAGGTAGGTTATTGATTACTTGATCCTCTATCATCTCATACAGGTAGGTTATTAATTAAGACCTTCATCCTCTATCATCTCATACAGGTAGGTTATTAATTACCTTATCCTCTATCATCTCATACAGGTAGGTTATTAATTACTTCATCCTCTATCATCTCATACAGGTAGGTTATAAATTACTTCATCCTCTATCATCTCATACAGGTAGGTTATTAATTAAGACCTTCATCCTCTATCATCTCATACAGGTAGGTTATTGATTACTTGTTCCTCTATCATCTCATACAGGTAGGTTATTAATTAAGACCTTCATCCTCTATCATCTCATACAGGTAGGTTATTAATTACCTTATCCTCTATCATCTCATACAGGTAGGTTATTAATTACTTCATCCTCTATCATCTCATACAGGTAGGTTATAAATTACTTCATCCTCTATCATCTCATACAGGTAGGTTATTAATTAAGACCTTCATCCTCTATCATTTCATACGGGTAGGTTATTAATTAAGACCTTCATCCTCTATCATCTCATACAGGTAGGTTATTAATCAGGACCTCCATTCTCTATCATCTCATACAGGTAGGTTATTAATCAGGACCTCCATCCTTTATCATCTCATACAGGTAGGTAATTATTTAGGACCTTCATCCTCTATCATCTCATACAGGTAGGTTATTAGTTAGGACCTTAACCCTTATACTGCTGGTCGCTAATTTGGCCAATACAAAATGATGCAAAAACCTGAAAAATGCCTGAAACCCTAGCAAATGGGTACTTATCTGAGAGCACTCAACGAGAGCTATCCAATAAATACCAACATGATAGGGTTTGGATGGTTTTCAAAGATTTTTGCATCCTTGTGCTTTGGACGAAAGTAGCCTCAGCATTGAAAGGGTTAATTCTTTGTCATCTCATACAGGTAGGTTATTAGTTAGGACCTTCATCCTTTACCATCTCATACAGGTAGGTTATCAATTAGGACCTTCATCCTTTATCATCTCATACAGGTAGGTTATTAATTAGGACCTTCATCCTCTATCATCTCATACAGGTAGGTTATTAATTAGAACCTTCATCCTCTATTATCTCATACAGGTAGGTTATTAATTAGGACCTCCATCCTCTATCATCTCATACAGGTAGGTAATTAGTTAGCACCCTTATCCTCTACCATCTTGTACAGGTATGTAATTAGTTAGGACTTTCATCCTCTAGCATCTCATACAGGTAGTTAATTAGTCAGCACCTTTATCCTGTATCCTCTCATACATCAATAAATATTCTGATTTGGTTTTAATGGATATTTAATTCTTGCTCTTCTGCAGTTAGCATTTAAAAGGAGAAATTGACACCACACATACAAAACTATGTGTGTATATATATATATATATATATGTATATATATATATATATATATATATATATATATATATATATATATATATATATATATATATATATATATATATATATATATATATATATATATATATATATATATCAGAACCACTTGGATTTTACGCGCTAAACTAGCATCGCTACTCGGCTGTCGAACTCACGTGTCATTGAAGGTCCATCCTGATTGGTATATCGTCCATTTCAGGAACTCAGATCCACCGTAATTACGGGCATCATCCATATTTGGTTGCACACCGTGAAACATTAATATACCACAACACGCACATATATGCGTCTATGTATGTACGTATGGTTATCAACTGACCATGTGTAATTGTGACTAGAGACGCATTTTGAATACAAAATAGAACAAATATTAACGGATCCTAATATTAGCGAATCGGACACACTCGTTAAAGTTGCTAATATTACTTCCACGTTATTGTTTCGAACTTTACAGTATGTGTGTGTATATATATATATATATATATATATATATATATATATATATATATATATATATATATATATATATATATATATATATATATATATATATATATATATATACATATATATATATATATATATATATATATATATATATATATATATATATTCAAATTACATCATTAACGAGGTCCTGAAATCACTGAATGATGTGCATAGTTATAATTTGTTTTTCACATTTCTTTGTCTTCTTTTCAGACCTGCCTTGGAAAGGATATCACGCTGCATGTCTCTGCCACAAACTCTGCCATGGTCCTATATCAGAAATTTGCATTTAAACCAGAAGAGTTCATATTAGACTTTTATGACAAATATTACCCAGATGACTCAAAGGAATGCAAGCACGCATTTTTGTTGCGTTTAAGGAGGTAGCAGAAAAACAGAGCAGCAAACAAGAACTTTTTGGAACATATGGGGCAGCTGAAGCGTTGTATTGAAACAAATCTTGGAGAGGTGGAAAAAGTTGGGACCATTGCAAAAGTGCCTGTTCACAGCTCAGAGGTTTCTCACAATTCATTGAATCTTAAAAAAAAACCTGCAGATATATATACTGTAAAACCCTTTATTACCACGCACATTTTTATTCACGCAACTGCTGATCATGTCCATTTAATTACATGCATCAACTGTATCACTGCTAGATGGGGCATTGTTATGCTATTTTGAAAGAATATCAGCGCCAGGAATATACGCATTAACATCACCTAGCGTTGAATGCGACAAAATTAAAAGGAGCGCAATAATAATGGGTTTTACAGTACACAAAAGTAAGTGTTCTCATCTTATCGCAGAGGTGTTCACATTTGAAGGTTTTACAGTACATATTGAGAAAAAATACAGTATGATCTGAATGGAATATAGCGTTTTTAAATGTGGTATATTTCTACTTCTCATATCTCAGGAAAATATCTACTTATTTTACAGTATGATTTGATAATATGTATTTCTAAGGTGGTCATATATGAATATGGAACATTTCAATATTGAAAGAAATAAAAACGCATGTACTCTTCTTTGGACCATAGCGGTAAGTTTGAAAGCTAGTTTTGAAAACATGACAATACAATAGAAATATTTTGAAACTGGTCAACTGAAATTGGATTACTGAACTCCTGAAGCACTGGTAGTAGCCTCATTTCCTACAGCCTTGGATATTGAAGTCCTGCCTAAAGTATCCAAGTTTAGTCTTGTCAATTCAAGAACCACAGTCCGCAAATTACTTAACCTTACTGATTAACCTCTTATACATTGAAATCAGTGTTTGACTAGTATTACTTGGGAATTACCAACAAAATGAATCCCTTTTTGCTCTAAGCCATCAAAAATGACCTGTCCTCTTTTTTGATAACCTTCTTTTAAAAGAGATATTTTAGTATATTTTGAAGAAATGATTATCATAATTCCATATACATTTTTCTATATTAAGTTATATTGAAGTTAACGCTTCATCACAGTTATTTTCATAAGTATCATACATCTCGATTAAACTTTCCACTGGAACTTAAGGCATGATAGTTGCCCTTAGGAACATTGAAGCAAGGAGGGGAACTATAGTGTGGCTACAGGAAATAAAAGAGATGGAATGCTATTTCCGTGCCTAAATTATGGTGTCTGTTTTTTTCTGTAAATTAATACTTGAATGTCTTTTAGATGTACAAATATGTCATTAAAGAAATGAGTAGAACTAATAAAAGGCAAATGTTTATAAATGTCTTCTTTTTCTTGGTCCATTTCCCTCTGCAGATGTTGGTTGCAGATTGAAACATATTATGTTTTTGTTAAGAAATAAGGCAAATGAAGGCAGAATGCGGAGAGGTAGACACAAAGAGATCTGAATATCATCCATTAATCATATCTATTGGAACAAGCATAAGTGAATGTGTGTGATGTAATTTCAAAAAATGATAACTCGATATAATTTTCAAAATCTTTATTTATCGTCAGATTACAGCTTGAGGACTAGTAGCTGCTATGAAAGACATATAACATATGTGAAAGACAGGTTATTTCTCTCTAAAAAATAAAGCCATATACAGCATTGGTTATCTTTAATCAAATACATCTAATCAAGATAATATTGGCTTCAACTATCAATATATACACATACATAACAATTGGCCAGAGTTGAGATTTGAATCCTAAGTGTCAGGTAGACTTCTATTGATTCCATAATAAGCTGAGACGATTCCTGACCACCATCCTTCCTTGGTTCAAAACGTCAGCTGCCCTTGTCAATGGTAGTAAAACCAACACCCATGAAAATATATGTATATTTCATATCACTGGTCTAGCTCAACAACAAATAGGAAAAACCTCCTAAATATCTTGTACATAAATATGTATGTGTATATATATACATACACATACAAATACACACACACACATATATAAATATATATATAAATATATATATATATATATATATATATATATATATATATATATATATATATATATATATATATATATATATATATATAAACATATATATCTATATATATATACACATATATATACAGGTGAACTCAGATATGACGGACCCAGTGGGACCAACAAAATTGGTCCGTCATATGCAAAATCTGTCATATGCATGTGACAGACTCAGGCCGTCATATGCAAGTGTGTATGCTATTGCATTGGAAACCTCATTTGATAGGTATAAAAGTCAAAACAGCGAAAGAATATGCCTGGCTGGACTTTTATTATACATGTATTTGTCGGCTACGCGAACTAGGAGACGATGCGAAATGAGTGCTGTCTGGAGGAACGTAAATCAGCACATGTCTTAGTCTCGGCGGGAATAAGCCGACTGCTAGGCACGTGTTTGTCCGGCATACACAATGCTAATTACATCGTAAATAGCATCGTGTGTGTCGTGATATAGGTCCGTGGTAGCCGAGTTCCGGCATACAGAATCCGGCCCACGCATGGTCCAATACACGAACTTGATATGCATGGGAATGGGACCAAGCATATTGTCCGTCATAGCCAAAAGTCGGGCGTACAGTGGTCCGTCATGTCCGAGTTCACCTGTATACATATATATATACATATATGTATACATATATGTATACATATATATACATATATATATATATATATATATATATATATATATATATATATATATATATATATATATATATATATATATATATATATATATATATGTATACATATATATATATATATATATGTATACATATATATATATATATATATATATATATATATATATATATATATATATATATATATATATATATATATATATATACACAGTCAAACCTCTATTAAGCGACCACTCAAGGGAAATGTCGAAAGCGGTCTTTCAAAGAGGTGGTCTCTTAAGAAGGGGTTGAGGGTCTGAGCGAAGTTATGAAAAAACAAAGAATTTCCAACAATGACCTGGAATTATTGAAATTGTTATGTTCAGCTGCGTTTGTTAAAATTTCTTCATCAATATTTTAAGAATAAACAATTCAGAAAAATAAAAGTTGAACTATATCATTAATTGAGGACCCTCAGAAATGATATACTTTCAAATTTTCACCGATTATTTCATCATTTTATTGTGCCCGTTCCCATATACAAGGCGTCTAGGCATTCAGGTGGCCATTGAATAAAGGACCATTTACTCTTAGGGATAAGATTTTATGGTCGTTGGTCGCGTCAAGCAAGTGGTCGCTTAATCAAGGTAAAATATACAGGGAATAGCCTTGGGGGGATTTGAAACGGTCGTTCAAGGCAAGTGGTCGCTTAAGAGAAGTGTAGTCCAGGCAATCTAGCCCAAAAATGGACATTTCAAAAAACTAATTGCAACAGAATTTTTTTTGCCACAATGCATTTCTCTGAGGTCCCTAGACCAACATACTAAAAGTCCAGAAAAATCCCGGCACGGGAAATATGCTAATTTGCATAAATCCAATATGGCCACCAAAAAATGAGAAATAGCCATATCTCTGTGACCGAATCATGGTTTTAAGTCATGTAAAAACCTATACTAGGGTTTTCAGGTACAAGGATTCATTTGGGATACCTTTCATAATTATGTTCATATTAGCTCATTTGCATAAATCCAATATGGCCACCAATAAATGAGAAATGGCTATATCTTAACAACCAATTCTCATTTTTGAGTCAGGAAAATTTCTATCCTGAGTTCTTTAGGTGCTAAAGGTCATTTAACATGTATTTCAACATAGTCACTCATTCAGAAATTTGCATATAATCTCAGCATGAGAAATGGCTATATCTCTGTAACCGAATCATGGGTCTAAGTTACGAAAAAAAAACTATACTAGGGTTTTCAGGTGCGAGGACTCATTTGAAATACCTTTCAACGCATTTATCTTATAAGCTCATTTGCATAAAACCAATATGGCTGTCACCGAATGAGAAATGGCTATATCTCCGCAACCAAATTTAAGTCATGAAATATTTGTATTCTAAGGTCTTTAGGTGCTTAAGCTCATTTAAAATGTCTTACAGCACAATTATTTTTTTGAAATTTGCGTAATCTCAGCATGAGAAAATGTATTTGCATAAATCTGGACGGCCACCAACAGATGTGAAATGGTTATATCTCTGTAACAAATGAGGGTTTGTCGAGAGAAAATCCATACTAGGGTGTTTTCAAGTACAATAATAATTCATTTGAAATACCTTTCAATAGAGTTAAAAGCTCAGTTGCCTATTAATGCAATATGGTTGCCAGTAGAATAAATGAGAAATGACTATCTCAGCAACCAAGTCTAATCTATGAGTCGAAAAAAAGTTTATATCCAGAGGTCTTATAGGTGCTAAAACTCATTTAAAATGTCTTTCAACACAATTATTTCTTTGGACATTTGTATAATTTCCCAGCATTCTCAGCATGGGAAAATGTTAATTTGCGTAAATCCAACTTGGTATCCTATATATATAAGAAATGACAATATTTCTGATGCTCAACACCAATTTTTTGGTAATTGAAACTCTATATCACGGTATATATCATGCGAGTGTATTGTTGACCAGTGATCTGAACATTTCTATTGAAATCCCTACCAATTTGTACCTGCCAGAAGGTGGTAAACCCAAGGCCTGCTAGTGATTTAAGGGGTAGGGGGTCCTGTAAGGGTAAACATCTACTCTTGACACAGGGTACATTTAATGTTAGCATATTGCAGATGTATTTGATATAATCTATTTCCCTCATTTCTCAGTCATTCCCCAGATGACAGGACCATGTCTTCATTTCATGGTCATTCCCCAGATGAAAGGACCGCACTTTCATTTCTCAATCATTCCCCAGATGACAGGACCACACTCACATTTCATAATCGTTCCCAAGATGACAGGACCGGTACAAACTCTGTATAACCCTGTAATGACAAGGGTTCATCTGAATAAACATCCTCTGATTCTGTGATAATTTCAAAAATGACTTAGGGATAAAGCATGATTTCCCATTATATTTAAAGGATAGTTGTTGATTTTACAATAACATCTCTCCTTCAATCAGCTTTTGAAAGATTTTGTTGTCAGAGAGATATCACTGAAATGGGCAGTCTTTTTTGAGCATTACAGACATGTTTGGTTGAGGCTTATTCAGTGTTTACTCTTGCACACACTTGATGATTGTTTATGGGCATTTGCCCCTGGAGCATGTGATTTTGCCACCAGATGTTGAATGTATAGGAGCAAACTCTGTGAATAGATATCAATTCTCAACTGGAGCACTTTGAGAATGTTTTTTTATGTTTTTTATCACTCCTTATTTTACCATATGCCCTAGACTAGGTTCCTAGTCCCTAAAAAGTTGACATCCCCTTCTGTGCTGACCAAGCAGTGTGGTGTAGTTCCTGGTATGGTAGATAGATGGCCCCGCCTGATCCTCGGATCTCTAAAAGTTTTAGTCATACTCAAACTGGATCCTCTATTCCCCTGGTGAGATAGGTGTAAACTAAATTGACCACTGTGGCACCTAGACTATTTGGGGCTTGGTAACAAAAAAAACACAGAAAAATACATATGACAGCCTAGAAATCTAGGCTAGTTATGCCCAAGACCCCCCTAGCCTAGGCACTTTACTTTTGGCACACTTTTACCAGCTCATTGCATGCATAAATGATAAGGGTGTATTTGCTCCTAAATTTAAATCCTAGGAGCCAAATCTGTGCCTGTCTGAAAATTTTCAGGTCAGACCCTGTATGCCCCCCCCCCTAATGGGTAGGGGTTTTAAAATAGATATGTTTTTCTATAAGTGTTTACCCTTACAGGACCCATCCCCAACCACCTTTTAATCACTATCATGCCTCGTGGTTGCCATCTTCTCCTGGTAGCTGGAAATGGGTAAGGGTTTTAAGAGGGATTTTAATATACATATCCAGATCACTGGTCAACAGTATGTGTTCACCCTTACAGAAGGTAACAGAATCCCCTCCCTTTTAATCACCAATATGCCTAGTGCTTACCACCTTCTCCTGGTAGCTAGAAATGGGTAGAGGTTTCAATATATATGTCCAGATCACTGGTCAACAGTTTGTGTTTACCCTTAACAGAACGCCCTCCCCTTTACTCACTAGCTTGCCTTGTGTTAAATACCACCTTCTCCTGGCAGGTACAAATTGGTAGGGGGTCTCAATATACATGCTCAGATCACTGGTCAACAGTAAGTATGCTCACATGACATATACCCTGTGACGAAAATTTCAGTTGTGTCAGAAATATTGCCATTTCTAATATGTATAGGATGCCATGTAATGTTGGATTTATGGAAATTAGCATTTTCCTATGATGAGATTATGCAAATGTCCAACAAAATAATTATGTTGAAAGACATTTCAAATGAGTTTTAGCACCTATAAGACCTCAGGATACAATTTAGTTAAAAAAATTTGGTTAAAAAAATGAGATTGTGTTGCTGAGATACAGCCTTTTTTCAGTTATAAGTGGCCATATTGGATTTATGCAAATGAACTGACAAGATAATTGTTTTTGAAAAGTATTTCAAATGAATCCTTGTACCTGAAAACCTTGGTAAAGTTTTTTCCATTTTTTGAAACTAAGATTTGGTTACAAAGATATAGCCATTTCTCATTGGCCGCCATATTGGATTTATGCAAATAAGCATTTCCCCACGCTGAGATTATATGCAAATTTCCGAATGAGTGACTATGTTAAAATACATGTTAAATGACCTTTAGCACCTAAAGAACTCAGGATAGAAATTTTCCTGACTCAAAAATGAGAATTGGTTGTTAAGATATAGCCATTTCTCATTTATTGGCGGCCATATTGGATTTATGTAAATGAGTTAATATGAAAATAATTATGAAAGGTATCCCAAATAAATCTTTGTCCCTGAAAACCCTAGTATAGGATTTTACATGACTTAAAACCATGATTAGGTCACAGAGATATGGCTATTTCTCATTTTTTGGCGGCCATATTGGATTTATGCAAATTAGCATATTTCCCGTGCCGGGATTTTTCTGGACTTTTAGTATGTTGGTCTAGGGACCTCAGAGAAATGCATTGTGGCAAAAAAAATTCTGTTGCAATTAGTTTTTTGAAAAACGCTAGTTTGCCT
>OZ012684.1:18216436-18291436 GCA_963942565.1 Maea johnstoni | reverse complement strand
TTATTCTCTTTATTGATGACAATAAAATCTGATAATTATTTGAAATCTTTATTATAAATATTGCCTTCATTCTCTTTATTGATGACAATAAAATATGATAATTATTTGAAATCTTTATTATAAATATTGCCTTTGGTCTCTTAATTGATGGGCAGAACAGCAAGCTTAACAAAAAAGTTCTAAGAGGTTAGTTGAAAAAGAATTATGGCAATCTTATTTTCTACTTAAAATGATCTAGGGTAAATAAGTCATGTAAAGGGGTGACAGCCATTTAATTAGGCATTAATATATAAGTTACTAACCAATTTATATAAAACTATAATCGAAATTAGATTTGCCTATGAGATGCCTAATCACCTACATTGCGGTTAAATCGAATCTACAACCTTAATAAAGGTCAACACAAGATTCCTATGGTTGATGACTTGATATTTAGAATGCAGTAAAGTGTGACCTAAAACTACTACCATAGCATCTAACCCCTCCCACAACTTAACCATTATGCTGCTGGTGCTTAATGAGGCCAATAAAAATGATGCAAAAAAACTGAAAAATGACTGAAACCCTGGCAAATGGGTACTCATCTGAAAGTACTCAGTGAACGCTTTTCTATGAATACCAACATGACAGGGTTTAGATGGTTTTCAAAAATCTTTGCGTCCTTGTGTTTGGACGAAATTTGTCTCATCACTAAAAGGGTTAAGAGTTGTGAAGAGCCATGACTTACAGGTTTTTCTTGAGGTAGCGGTGAAGAGGACCTAACGGCGCCAGTTCCAACACCAACATGATAGGGTTGGCCTTGCACACACCTGAAACAAAATATGATATATATTGACACTCTTCTAGATTAGTTGATTTTGAAACAATTATAAAACTGGAAGTCTCAATACTTATGTAGTATTGTGGTGTTTGTGTAACAATTAAGAGTATCATCTAAAGCTAAAACAATTAGTGTCCCAAAAGTTTTCTTTAAAAATACCTTTCCAAACCGACTTTTGATGGACTATATATATCAAAAATATGCTTATGTAAATTTGAAGTCCTCTTGAGATTATTATCATGATACATGCCACTACAAATTTACTTTTAATTGAAAATAAACAATTATAAATCAGGAGTTCCAATTTTATCTTGTTGAGATACTGTATACAACTTTAATTTGGACTGATAAAAATTTCGCTTTTCAGCCCTGCTGGAGGGTATTTGTGCTACTTTAAATTCATCACAGCAGGGTGGAGATACAAAGCAGGATATCTATTTGAAGGATGTTATTTTGGCGCTATCACGGGGAACGCGAAAATAGCACAAATTAATTGCCTGTAAAAATACCAGTTATACAGTATACAAAGTGGTTGAGTGTAATTTTGTTTCTTACCTATCATTCTCACAATGTGTTGGTGATTCAGTGCAGCCATTATCTTTGCTTCCTTAATCAGCTCACTCTGAAATAGCATACACAATTAAGTCCACATCTTGCGCAGAAACAGGAAATTCTCATTTTAAATTTTTTCTTGGAATGGCACTCACTACCCATTAGAAAGTACATTATATATCAGCGATCAGAGAAGCATTAAGAACACATAAGAGAACCAAAGTAAAGACCATGTTCAAAACGACTAGGTATTTTAGCAGGTGCTCTTTTCATAAAGGCACCTAGTTTTATGACAGTGTTCTGAAACTAAGCCATGATGTCACAGACAATAACACTACTAGGGTAGAATGGTCGATCAACAACAGAATTTATTGATCGTACTGGACAAAATTTTGATTCAGTTCTAAATATGACTCTTGTTCAAGTTGTTAATAAATGCTTATAACCAGGCCTTTTATTATGCTCAAGACACTACACTTTCAATATAGCTATAGATACCCATATATTTTACGGCATCAAAGTCCAGAACTCTTTACCTCATCAGTATTTGTTCCTTCTCGCTTCAGCGTCTTGACTGCCACAGGTATATTTTTCTTACTTTTGGGATCCATATAGACTCCTCTAAGTACGTCTCCAAAACATCCTCCACCTTCATGAAATAATGTGAGGAATGGTTAATTCAAAATACAAAAGAGAAATATATTTGTGAGATATTTTCAGTCTTAGGAAGGAGTATAAAACAAGTACAAATGCGGAACATGCATTACAAGTATAATAGACGAGCATTGATAAGTCTGTACTGTGATTGGTTGAAATTATTCATGACTGCTTGCTGTAAAACATAATGATGATGCCGGCAATATGGAAGAAAAAGTGACGAAAAAACGAAATTCCAAAATACTACTACTACAACCACAACTACTACTACTACTACTACTACTACTACTACTACTACTACTACTACTACTACTACGTTTTTGAACCAGTAATTCCTGCATGGGAACATGAAAAGCAACATTTTGTCAGGAATTCATGCATACGTAAGAGAGATGAAAACTCTAAGCCACTGATTCCTTTCGAAAAATCAAAAAAAAGATAATACACTCACCAAGTTTCTTGTGAAGCTGTAAATTTTCTTTTTTCAGATTGAATGTTGCCTCCGTCCTGGGTAGCACATCATATATACCTGAAGGCACATCTGGCAGGACAGGATTGGCTGGGTCTAAGGATAAAAAGATACAATCAATAGACAGTTGATATTAGTAAAACTCTGAAATAGGGAGTTCATGATTTATTGGCTTTTGCTACTAAAATCTCTCTACGTTCCAAGACCTTTAGGTAAAACTCTTAGATAGCCACCAGACACTAGCATTTACACTTATCAAAATGGTAATCTTCAGATTTTTATTCCATTTTATTTCATTTTATCAATATTTTACAATTTACAACAATGTTTTTAGTAATATTATAAGAAAATATAATTCCTAGGCAGAGTAGGCAATGCATTTTTTTGTGTCCCTAGCCTTCATAAGTAAGTCAGTTGTATTCAAGAAATCACAGTTATCCCTACAGTCAACAAAAAGCTCACATAAAAGACTAACTTAATAGCTATTGTTGTAACTGTTGATGTAATTTCTTTCATTTTTCCGAAGACAAACACTAAGCTAAGATTTGGCTCAAGATTCTTTGTACAGTAGTCATCCCCTAGAGTAGAGTGTTTCTGACTTACCCTCTGCCTCATCATTGCCGTCCAGATCTGCGCTCATGAGAGTCCCCGTGCTCTGGGCGGGTACCAGTACATCAAGAGGCAGTGGTGGAGCGGGCCTTACTGGTGGCCCCACCGGTCCTGGGCCTGGTGCCGGCATTGGTGGCCTACCCACAACACTGCTAGGATACCCTCCATTAATTGTGGCTGCAGCCGACTACAAGATAGCAAGAACAATTACTATTGAATGTGGTAATTGAAATCATGTAAATTTCCTATAGGCTGTGGTAATTTAAACATAAAAAATCCTGGCTGTGCTAAGCTAATCTTAAATGGGAAAAACCTAAAGATTGAATGCAACGCTTGTAAAATATACATCAAATTATCTTTTCATTTAGTAATAGTAGATTCATAAACTCAATCATTGATATTTGAATATCAAATCCTTGGAATTTTGGTAATATTTCATTTTGTAAGGGATAAAAGGCAAAAAGAGAAATTACCTGGACTTCCCGTCTATTTGGAAGTTCATAATATATGCTGCTCAGCATACCATCCATATCTGAAACACAAAATAACACACATTAGTAATGCTCCATTTTATCATATCTGGGTCTGAATAGAATGGGTCCTTACATCAAGTTCAACAGGCAAATATCCCACACACTTATATACTGTGTAATTTACCCATATAAGATTTGAACAAATACAAAAGACACACACAAATGGAGCTATGCACTATATTAATCTAGCTGTAATTCTGAACACAAATTAGTTAACAAATTGTGGATATTTTATCTATATCGCTGTTACTGTAATTATTGCTGCCCTTTCTTGATGCTCCTATTTATATATGCGACAACCTCATTAAGTGTATAATAAGTTACATAAGATAAATGATCAATTGTAGGCAAATGTAGCAAAAGAGATAAAACTACTCCCTTGAATATCAATGTAATAAAAGCTCAGAACTTTAGAGCTATTCAAAAAATATAAAAATGAATCAAGGCTTAAAGCACCAAATAGTATAATAATGATCACACACTATAATCCTAGTAAACTGGAGAACTATTAAAGGGACTATACTCTTAGTAAACAGGAGAATGATTAAAGGCAGAGTTTGGAACTGTACTTACCTAATCCTAACTCTTTTAATACATAGCCAGGATAGGGCACAGGATCAGAGAGTTTGACAAGCAAGCCATCTGTCTTGTTGTAGTAATGATCTACCATCTAAAAACAGGCAAGCAGGGAAGATATAGATTGTATCTTTACTTTACCCATTTATGCATAGTCTCTCTCTTTTGGGTCAAAGACTGTATCTATATTATTTTTGGAAATAACTTATAAGGCACATATTCACTAACTATTTAAATGAGAGGTGTAGGTAGACAGCCATATTGCAGACACCAGCCTGTATTACTTTTTTACAAAGAGGGTGATAAATTTATCATCACCAGCTCCCCTCCTAAAACGAGGCTGATGGTGGTATCGGGGTACTTAAAACATTGACAATTAATGAAAGGCAATGTTAGTACAGGCAACTCCGCATATTTCGGATCTGTATAACCCGGATTTTCGTCTTAACCATACAGATTGGAAGGTCCCAGTCCCTTCCTATACGTTTACATGCAAATTTCAATGTTTAATCCGGACAATTTAATCCGGACTCTGGCTGATTTTTGTGTGGTACACTCTTTACCATTTAAGGTTTAAAAGTGTACTGTGATCCGGACCGGCGATCTCATGAATCAAGCGCGCCCTCTCAACTAATGTAATGCCCGCCCACGCCATTGCTCCAAGCTCTAGCAGGTGGAAGAATGAAAGGTTAATAGACGGTGGGAAGTGGGGGGAGGGTCGGTAAAGTAGGGGGTGGTCAATGGGCCGGGATTACATCTATATTTTGGGAAATTTACACGCTTTGCTGTGCGTGCCTGCTGCAATCTACATCGCCGATCATTGGCTCTTGTCATGTATAATACGGATTTTGCCTCATCCGGACAGAAATTCACGCTCCCCATCAGTCCGGATTAAGCAGTTGCCTGTACCCTGATACAGTCCAGTACAACAAGGAAATTGCCCAATCAGCTGTCAATATCAGAGTGGAGCTGACGATAATTTATCATATGATATGGCACATATTCACAAACTATTCAAATGAGAGGTGTAGGTTTCATCACAATGACCATTCTCCATCAAATACTTTCAAAACCATGCTGTTAGAAATATATTCCCAATATATTCATACTTATTTGAGGTGCTTCTTGCATGAATGATTTAGATTATATCCATAGAATTGCCCTGATTATCATGGTGATACTTTCTTGACCAAAGTCCTTTTAGAAATGTAGGAATGAGAAATTTTAATCAAAACTAGAACTACAACATTCCGTCCACGCAGTAATCAACACACTAATTCTTTCACAGGTTTTTAAAGCAATCTTACATCTACGCAAAACATTTCTGATGAAACTCGAAGTGTAACTTATAATCAGATTAAACCCTTTCAATGCTGAGACTACTTTCATCAAAAGCACAAGAATGCGAAGTTTAAAAAAACAACCTCTAAACCATGTTATGTTGATATTCATTGTAAAATTCTCACATAGTACTTTCAGATGAGTAACCATTTTCCAGGGTTTCAGTCATAATTCAATATTTTTGCATTATTTTGTATTGGCAAAATTAGGCACCAGCAGCATAAGGGTTAACTTACATCCATGAGACATTCAAACTTCTGCCCATCATCTATGGCATATTTACCAGCCTGGTCAATGGCTATCTTGTAGTGTTTGGGTCTCTGGTTGTAACTAATAGTGAGGGCAAAGCTTCTATCAGCATCCCGGCTACGAATCCTGGAAAGAGATGGATGAATTAAGAAGGAGAAAACAGTATACCGTATTCGCCTGATTAAGCGCACTGTCTTAAATATGCGCACCCGCACCCCGCCCCCCAATTTTTTCGCCAATTTGGGGAGACCAGCAAGCGCCAAAGATTGTCTCCTAATGTTAAATTTTTACTGTTTTAGTAGAACAAGAAGGTATACAGATGGCAACCATAACTGCCCTCTGTCTGCCATTTCTTGTTGCGGTACGTAACACCGCGATCGGAACTCATTGGGGGGTGCGGTTATACGAATGTTTGACAGAACCCCTGCTACAGAAAAATTTCCCAACTTGCACCCGCACGGTGCACTTAATCGGGTGAATATGGTATAAGATGAGGGTGCTCCTATCCAACCCCTTTAAAGTGCACATTTGGCGTAACAACTTTGTCAATATCTATATGCAATAAACTTTGAAAATATCTCTTTCAATAGAGTAATATTTTAATAGAATATTGGAAAAAAGATTGTTCAACATAGTGGGACAACTTTCATACAAATATTTTTCAAACTATTGCTTTTCCATATCTACCAGACCAGGTTCCAGCTTGAGATATGAATGGATTAAGAGAGGGTAAGGCTCTCAGCATCAAATACCAGGTATGGCCTAACTGGCTGTAGATATCAAAAAGTTGTATATCATCCACAGAGCCCATTCTTTTATAACTACAACATATTTAATCAATACGAGAAGGGATTTAAGATAACCTTGACTAATTTTGGGCAAACTACAACTAAAATATGGCAGCCAAAGGCACTAATAAGTTCAATATATACAAATAATTCGCGCTTCCGAAAAGCGCAAAGGCAGCTTTACTAAATATTTTTACTTTCCTTTGAATGATATTGGCATGGCAAGGAAGAGTGCCCATAGATTCGGAATTCATGATTTTTACAATTTCAAAGCTTTAAATGCTTTCGCAGCTCGATATTTCTGCCTTAATAGGCGGATACAGGAGGGAGGACTCACCCTGTGCGCCCCTTATAGTCTATCTAACTTGAGTTGGCTAACCGCTTTTTCCTCTTTTTTCCCACAAAAGTTTGTTTTTGCCTTCCAAACTAGGCAACCTCTTTGCAGCACTACCGCGTGTATAAACATACTTTTTGTCTCAAATTTTGTCTGTTGATTTTGCTCATTAGGTCCCATGGTAAAATTTGCCCATTGCCTACTATTGACAAGAGTACAAACACACGAGATCGTCATTGTTGGCAATGAGCTAAAAAGTTGACTTGCAATTGGGGTCGTTAAAACAAATAGTTCAGAATTGGTGGAGGGTAATCTGAATTGGGGGGGGGGGCGAAAATTTCTTTTGATCACTATTTTGAGGGGCGGAAGGGAAATGAGGCAGAGGGAGGGGGCATATTCAGAATTTAGGGGGGCGTAGGCAATTTTTTCCCACTCTCCCCAATACCATGCATCGCACGGGGAGATTGATGGTATATATAAAATTGGGACGAGACCTACAATTTTTAAAATGAGGTTTAGAAAGGACACGATCTAAGGATTATTTAAGTAAAGTTTGAAAAAAATGGTAGTAAACTTGGAAATTAATGAGCAAGTATGCGAAACAATAGCCTATAGACGATGGTGCAGGCGTGATAGGCCGCAATATTTTTTTCTTCCGCAGCTTTTCTAATATATATACAACCTATTTTTTCCTGCCGGGATTACTGGGATTACTTCCCATAAGGGTCAAATAAAAGGTCCAAATTGCACACCCCCGTACCCTGAAATCCAAGATCCGCCGCTGGCATTCCCCTTCAAATGCAGTCAAAAAGTTACGTGACGTCAATATTTACTTGTTCTTCGCGAAAATTTATCGGGAGCTCCATGATATAAACTTTATATTTGTGCAATAACCACACAGTAGGAGTAGCGATTGACCGAAAATATGGCATGAAATTACAACGATTTCAATCTGTTGCAAAATCGTCATTTCGCAACAAATTTTAACTTGAATTAATTGACAAGTAGAATTAATTGTGGCGGTTCTAAAAACTTAAACCGCATTGAAATTGACCCACGGAAAGACCAGTAATTCATTTTAACAGTGTATCAGCATAACTGGTGCTAGTGTCGACATTTTTCCCTAGATGTCGCCACTCGTCATTTGGCGGGATTCGATGACGTCATTTTCATGCCATATTCCGCCGATAGAGTGCGCTATTTGTTGCCTGGTCATCTACGCTCAAAACGGTATATAATTTGCCCTTTCGAAAAGGGCAAAGTCTTGGGCGGGAATTTTTTTAAATGCATATGTCTAAGTTGCAATATGTCTAATGACTAAATCTAAATTTGCCTTTTGCTCTTACCACATGTTATAGTTTTGAAAATTACTCCACATTCGTTTTATCCCGATTTTCAGTTCTCTGCCTTTGTTGCATGAAATATTCCCTATTGTAGCTGATTTTTCACAAGTTTTATTTTTTCCAATTTCATTTCACATCTTTCATTTTTTAAATTTCACAAGGCCAAAACGTGAGAACACATACATAGTTTCGTCCCAGGAAAGGCTGATGAGTTGGCAGGCTCTCCTGAGCAATCTTTCCCAGATACGCATACAGCCGGCAATGTACGTTCACAATAAAAAATAAATTGCTCGCCATTCCGTGGGTCAATTTTAATGAAATTTAGATCGTTAGAACCGCAACAATTTATTCCATTTGGCTATCAATTCGCTTTAAAAGCGGTTGCAAAATGTAGATTTTGCGACAGCTTGAAATCGTAATAATGAGTATGCCATTTAGTTTCAAGGTCAATCTCTTGGTCAGAACGGAAAAAATGAAATCATCCAAAGCTTCGCACTTGCTTCTTGGCTAAATTGCCAGCATTATATTATTGCCGCTCAGTTCGCGGTCAAAGTAATACTGCACGTTGTGATCCGTGACCCAATTACGGCCAGCTGTGACAAGTTCACGTGATGTGATTGTTGCACGTTCAGAAACACGCAACAATCACATTACGTGGGAGCGATCACGCGAGATTCGCCGAGAATCTTATGCGCATGCGCTCTGCGGGCGAGGTTTCCCCATATCCAGCCTAGTAGACTACCTCGCTCATGCTTTCGCTCGGTAATAAGGTTAACCCATAATATGCAGTAGAAATTGCCATCAAATATTGCCAGTATGCTAACAAACTTACTATTTTTACAAATTTGCTTATTCATAGAATAACATTATGAGCCATAAAGTTGCCTTTTGAAGGTGGTTTGAAGACTTAGTTGTCAATTTGTATCTGTAAAGCTATACCAGTTCATACCCATGGCTAGCGTGCAACACAACAGCTTGCCCCAATGTAAGTTCAAGTGAATTTGGCATAAAACGGCAATCGGGCAAGCAGAACAACACCCTAACTTGCCCTGCTCGGCAAGTAATGTTTTGGGCATGTCCTCGCAATGTAACTCAACTTCGTTTGACAGTAGCGGGGCAAGTGGAAGTACTGGCGGGGCAAGTAAACTTTAGAGGCATGCAGCTTTCCATGCTCAGCAAGTAATGTTTTGGAACCTATGTAGCACCCAGATGGTACCTCAAGGCCTATTCATCTAAGTTCCACGGTTCCACCTTTCAGTCAAAAGTCATTCAAAAATACTCACAGAAATCTTCCATCCTTATGCCCAAAGCTGGAAAGTCGTTGGTCAGCTTCATCTCTCCCGATGCTATCATGGAACCAAAGCATCTCTTTATGCAGCTCGCGAGAGACCATATTCACAAAGTGGTTTCTGTTGATTCCCAGAGCATCCTCAAGCTTATTTCCCTTAAGTGATACAAAAGGGGAAATGAGAGATGAACATGATATGTACACAAGTGAAATATTTCATCCATAGTATTCAATTATTCTTAATAGAAGCACTGAAGAAGATATGCATTCTCAAAGTCTCTTTACCATTCATGAATACTTTAAAAAGCATTGTCATTTGAAAAGGGAAAGTTTTCATTCATAGATCTAGGCGAATATCAATGGCACTACTATTATGAAAAAAATGGATGTGAACTGTACACATACACACACAATTTATCATGGAATATGCCAGACCATTTGCCTGTAAGTAACCCCAAATAAATGGCTGCTATCAAGGTTAAGTAGGAAATATCACAAAAAGGGGCTCATATTTACAAAGGGGTTTACAGTAATAGGGAAATAGGAGTTGGTGAATGTATTCACATCTTAAAAGCGTTAAAAATTAGGAGATTACATAGTAGATGGAATTGCGGTTGATTACAGTATTTTTTCACAAATTCATGATAGGTTAATTGTATTTTGGATTGAAAACTAATAATCAACTATTTCCGTACATTATCTCAAAACTAGTATATATTCCATAATGGAATTTGCTTCAGTTTCATTATTCCCTGGTGATGATGATCCAAATCCCCACCACTCAAAACCGAATACTTGAACAAAGAACACTAACAAATGTTGTACACAAACCAACACCACTAAAACAAAAAATATCCATGTTTGCCAGTCCTAGTACAACACATATATACAAACAGCAAAATGAAGTTTTTTCTTGGGGTGTGATACCCATGAAAATACTTTGGGTATAAAGCATGATTTTGCAAATTATAAGGAAAGTCATTCATTCTGACACAATAACATACCTCCTCAAATATTTTTCAAAACAAAAAATGTAGGCAGAAAATGTCACCTAACCAAACATATTCAATGACTGAAACAAAGACAAAATCCCCAACAAATCAACATCAAATCAAAACAAATAAACAATAATCATTCCAAACTTGGAGAAGTAGATAGTCACCTTTGAGGCCAGATATTAGCCTAGTTGTGATTGTGCTGTTGGAAAAGTGAGAGGATGAGTATCAGTTAAACCTAAGATGAATATCCACATGGATAGGAAGCAGTCAGAACTAGCTGCGCAATAAACCTGCATTGCGGGTATCAGCAGGGAATCAACTGATATACCCTGCTAGCAGTCACCAGGCAAGCTAAATGCTCTTTAGCCTGCTCTTTAATGACATGAGTGCAGCACTAATTTCATGTTGGGTCTTTAACCCTTCCAATGCTGTGGCTACTTTTGCCCAAAGCACAAGGATGCAAAGATTTTTTAAAATCATCAAAACCCTGTCATGTTGGTACTCATAGGAAAGCTCTTGCTGAGCACTCTCAGATGAGTACCCATTTGCCAAGGGTTTCAATGGTTTTTCAGGATTTATTTGCATAATTTTGTATTGGTCAATTTAGCCGTCAGCAGCATAAGGGTTAAGAGGGCGGGTCGGCCTCAACGCTTGCACAGTGCACTCTGTGCCTATGGTGATTGTAAGGTACACCTATGGTGTAGTAGTCCAGTTAAAAACACTTTCTCCTGACTTGTGGAAAAGTGGGTCTCAGCCTTCAGGTAAACAGGTGTATAATTTCAACAGAATTTATAAAAAGAAATACTTTTTATTGAATTTATATCTTACTAAAATTGCCAAAATAGGACCACATAATACACAATAAACTCTAGGTTTGGGAATGGAACATTGCTTCTAGCAAACCTTGAAATGGAATGGCATATGCTTAAAAATAGAACAGATTGATAAATGAATCAAAATTGTTGTATACAAGACAATTTCATTTCTACATATTATGCTGAGCATTGCAGAGAGATTTAATTTGTCTAAGTATAGTATATAGTACTTTATTTGCTGTAAACTTTCATATTACAAAAGGTACATCCACTATGTTTCATACAAAAGATATAGTAATAAGATAGTAGAAAGGGAAAAATATAAACATTAAACACAGAACACATATGCCTATGCGGTGTAATAAATGTACAATGTCTCATCCTTTTCTCCTGTGCCCCAGGGTCCTTACCCGTGGTGCCAGTCAGGAGGCAGGAAAGTACTCCCACTTCGTATCAAACTCAGAGAGAGGCCCAGTTTGTGAAGGTAACTAAACATTTTGGTTTTTGAATGCTAAAAATTCTTACCTCCAATTTCATAGATTTGGCCTTCTTTAGCAGTAACCTCTCCAGTTCCAAATAGGAAACCCCCATATAAGCAAAACGCTTGTCCGTCGGTCCCAGTTCGCAGGGTAGGGTGGGCTTAACCAAGAGGCCATCCAAGTTATGACTGTGATGCTGTACTAACTCCACTGGACCTACAAACTTCTGACCATCCGGAATCATAACCATGCCATCATATTGCCGCAAAATACTGTAGTGATGAACACTGCAAAGTAAAATGGAAAAGTAGAATGGAAAAATATCTATATAAGGAAGTTGTATCTATCTATCTTTCTACACACACATATTAATATATATATATATATATATATATATATATATATATATATATATATATATATATATATATATATATATATATATATATATATATATATATATATATATATATATAGATAGATAGTAACTACACACAGTAGATAGATAGATATGTAAATGTGAAAAGCTTAGCACATGGTATTCGGGCTAACTAGGCAACAATGCATCATTTCCTTCCCAGACCAGGAACTTCACAGGAAAGCCCTTGTTGCAGGGACTTACAATCATATAGTGAGAAGATTACTTCCTGGTTCAACTGTAAGGCCAGCTACGTTTAAAGTAAATCTCTTCTTTTCATTTCATGGGAAAATGTCAGGTTTCAGTTGAATGTTTTTTTTCTTAAATACACAATTTATTTTGTCAGTTAATCTAAGGTTCACTGAAAATCTATAGCCCTTAATCCAGGCAGCGAGCCGCCAGGGCGGAGCTATAAATCCCCAGTCATGACTCCATTGGGAGCTGTCACTGAGGCCTTCATCATTGCTCCAAAATCATACTGACAGAAACACAAACCACAAGATATCTAGATGCATGATTTTACTCACCTTTTTCTGTCTTCTGGCAAATACCACCTCAGACGGAAATTACATACACAATATGTTTTATACAGGATTTTAGGACCAAGCTTATGATAAATTGCTAAAAAGTACTTACTGACTTTGGTAGCATATAGACAGAGCATAGTCTCCAGCTGCATTCATGCTTTCTCGTAGAAGATAGAGTCCATCTTGCATTCCCCTTTCCTGTAAAACCTTCTCTGATTGGTCACGGGACATGCGCCCCCAGAAGTAGCCCTGACTTCCTGCAGGAATAGCGGTCAGCACCATGGTGAAGCCAGGGGTCAATAATATGGTCGATGTCAATGATATTCAGCTTTTTTCCCTCATTAAGGAATTTAGACTAGCTTCTTGAATAGTCCAGAAATACCAAATTAGACTGGCTTATTGACTGGTCTACAACTGATGTAGAAGGCTGTTTTTTAGGGTGTCACTGGCAAGGATAGTATTGAGTAATGGTGTGCGATACTGTTTCAGGGCTCACCATAAAGATACATCAACAAACTGGATCAGGTCATGAAAATTGCTGCAAAAACAAGACAAATATATGCATCAGAGGGGGTTAAAAGTAACAACACGTTACACATGTTTTAGTAAATAAATGTTATGTGGCTCTCATTTAACTTGCTGTATTCTCTCTCTCTCTCTCATGCGCGCGCACACGCTCTCTCTTTCTCTCTCTGTCTGTCTCTCTCAATCTCTCTTTCAAGCTCTCATTCATGTATTTCAAGCAACTCTAATATACCCTGGTGCACGACCGATGTTCACTATACGTTAGCTATCTCTCTATTGGCCTCTGGGCCAATACTTAGCATATACATGCAGTAACATATCGGCCGTGCATGCATCAGAGTCAGAGCTACTACATGTAGTTGCTCGAACTATCATTCATGCACTCTTACTTCTATCTATCTGTTGGGCCAGTACTGTACCCAGCAGCTGCTGTAATTACCATTTACTGGTAACACACTGACTAATCATGCTTGCTTACTTCTTATAATCTACAATTAAACTAACCATGGTCCCTCTGTTATTGCCCTTTACTAAACTTACTTTACATGTACACCCCCCCCCCCCCCCCCCCCCCCCCCCCCATTCTCTTCTAAATATGCTGGTAACATCTTCAATAACTAGTTTAACAGTAATATTCAAGTTATAATTCTTGTTTTATAATCAGATGATCATCATGTTACACATCTAGGTGAGGCGTTAAATGCCTGCTGTCACAGTGCGTGCATGTCGTGTACCAGCTGATCAGGAAATTGCCAACCAGGTCCAAGTCAAGGAAAAGACAAAAGTTGGTGACATGGAATCTAGGCCTACTAACTAACTTATTGAAACACGGGGAAACACAATGCAGGCGACCATAGCTTGACCTCGTTAAGTTACCAGCATCATCAAAAATATCAACTTAAAAACAAAAGCCCTTGGGCAAAGCTGAGGTGATAAACTTACCTTGACTAGAGTAGTAGCCCAATAAGTGACTCCAGTGAACAAGGAAGTAAGCAGCCTTGAGTCAGCTACTAAGGCACGGCTAAACGTTCGTGGATTCTTCTATCTGATTGGCTGATCGCCGAACGCTTAGCAATTACTGAGGTGCTTGAATTGCTTTTGAAACTGGGGTAGTCTGCTCAGTGAAATATGCAACTTCCGTCGTCGTGATATACAACTTGTTGAACAAACAGAGCGTGGACTTAAAAGTCGTACATTTACCTGCGAGATGGTAAATATACACTAGCAGTGACTATGGTCGTGGAAAGCATGCTAGCGAGAAACTTGCACGGCGTGTTTTCAGTTTTGAAGCCAAGAGGAATCACATGTCAAGAATTACTTACAGAGATGAAGTACATGCTAGATCCCCTCAGTAAAACCCAGCCAAGGGCAAAACATGAGAGGGTAAAACTCGGCCATGGGGGCACGTTAGATTCCACTGCTACAGGTGTTCTAGCTGTGGGTATAGGCGATGGCTGTAAATTATTGACTGCTTTACTGAGTGGTGATAAAAGATACACATGCAAGGGACGCCTTGGTGTTGCTACTGACACTTACAATGAAAGAGGGGAAGTTATACTAGAAATTCCCTCAGAGCATGTATCTAGAGAAGACATAGAAAACCAATTAGGTAATTTTATTGGAAATATTCTTCAGAAGCCGCCTAAGTACTCAGCATTGAAATATAGAGGTTCAAGAATGTCTGACTTGGTCAGAAGTGGTCAGGATCACCCAGATCCTCCCAAAAGGACTGTGAGAGTGGAGGGAATATCATGTCTTGATTATCAGCATCCCTTCTTCACTCTGGACATCACTTGTGGAAAAGGTTTCTATGTAAGAAGTCTGGTAAATGACTTGGGATTGGCACTTGGAACATGTGCACATGTTACAGAGCTTGACAGAACCCAGCATGGACCATTTACTAAAGAACATGCTCTGAATGAAAGAGAATTTACAGTAGAGAGGATCAGCGAAGCAATTGAATACACCAAGAGTAACTTGAATTTATTCTTCGAAAAGTTAGAACAGGGATGATGTCTTTTAAATAAACCACTGCATATGTAACAGTGTTACATAATATGTATACATTGTATTTACTTGAAATATATTAAATACATTCTAACATTGACAATGTCATTATTCTCTTTAATTAACATTTTTGCAACCGCAACCCACATGTAAATGATGAATTTGGAAGTGGATGGACATCTGTAATATTGAAGTGGTCAAGTGGATATGAGTTCTATGATTCATGACAGGTATTGGTCACATAAGTCACTAAATTCAACCATGAGGAGAACTTTAAAACTCCCCCTAATTCTAATAAAGGCTAGACTGGCAAATTTTGGACATGGCAAGTTCATCAGATCTACAGTAACCAATATTAGGCTGTGCAAGGATTTCTAAAGAACTATTGTAGTGTGTCTGCTAAATTTATGTTTTAAAATCCATGAATGAAAAAAGAGTTTTGATGTCTAACAAATGGTTCTATACTAAGCATGTGTTAAATATTATTTGCCTGCACTGCTTCACCACACTTCACACTTCAATGATGCATAAAAACTTAACAAAAATATACTTTTAACATTGTCCAGAGAAAGTCACACTTCATGCAGACGGGTATAAAATATACAATCTGAATAAGTATACTATTAGCTTACATGAATAAACACAGGTTATCCTTGTTAAAATAGCATATATTTGCTAGACAAGTTTGTGATATCTGGCTCTTTCACTTAAATCTAACCTGAGTTGATTTTACTCCAGGTTTAGTTCTGAATAAATCCTCAAGGGGGACACCATAGTCTTAGCCAGCAGGGCATCTGGGTGTCTTTTTGGACACCCAAACCCTTAAAAAGCACCCTTCAGGTAGTTCAGGACATCCAAAATATTTTGTGAAGAATTTCTTAAAATGTCAATTTCAAGCATATAATTGAATTTTTTCATCTCCATATAATTCCCATGACATTGTATAAGGATATCATGCCTTATTTTGATAAATTTATACATGTTTATGGCTGAAATATGAGTATATAGTGGACACCCAAAAACATCACAATTGCCAATTTTTGGCACCCAGTTTCCAAATTCTGGCTAAGACCCTGGCCCGGGACACACTTGAGATTTAGTCTGTATTATCAACTGCAACTCACTGAAAACAGTGCTGCCATCTATACTACTTGGGCCAATGTTTTTTTTTCATTGTGGAATTGTCCTTTAAGCATAGACAATTAGACACTATGTCTAAGTTCAAAGCACAGATCAGCACACACACACCTTGATGATTTGTTATTACATCATCTGTTTTTACTTATCTGGACTAGGGATGTCATCGATAGTTGACAAATCGATACATCAACATTTTCACTTTGTCAATTAAACCGAATCAAATGGTTGGGTATCGAATCGAAATAATCGATATTCTGTACTGCGATAATGGCATTTGATTATTAATAAAAAATACACTTTTTCCCAGACATTTTCCTGTTAAACTAACGCAAAGTGAAACTGACTAAATAAACTAAGTATTTTCTGTGGCTTTTGTAAGAGAAATTGGAAGGAATGGTGTACTTAACTCAGACATATGGCCAAGACACAGGATATCGAACAGAATCAATATGTCGGAAAGAGTATAGCAATTAATCAAATTGAAAAAAAGGGATATCAATGACAACCCTATAAATAATTGTGCCCTACGAGCACTTTACGGTGTATCGAATCGAATGGAAAAATATATCAATTAATCGAATCGTTAAAATTTCATATCAATGATATCACTAATCTGGACTCTTAACTCACATATCATCATCATCAGGCTTGCCCTTAAATGGCTGTGTAGTCTTAGGCGTAGCCACTGACTGTTAGCTGTCTCTCACCACTTCCCGGCTATGAATCTTGAATAGGGCATGTGAGAAAATTGCCAGTGACAGTGGGTTAGGTGGTAGTTTTTCCTCGGGCACTCCGGTTTCCTCCCCGTGGGTAGTCACTATTTACAAAATCATTAGCATCACAGAATCAATATGTATTCTCATATTTGTTCCAGATCGGGCTAATCAAAAACAAGTAAATGGGATCTTTTTAAGGAGGTTTTTTGGGGTATTCGCTATCCCTGCCCTGTGCCCTTGCCTATCAGCCTCGTTGTACTAATAGACCATTCTCCATTAAGAGGGTTGGTACAGCAGGGTAGGTACAAACAAAGGCCAGCTGGTTGCTGCCAGCCCATTACTCTGCATGCACTCTACAGCAGCCCAGCCCATCTTTTTCCATAAAAACCTACATATCTCCAGTTATACTCAAAAAAATCAATTGCAACTTTAACAGAAAGTATGTCATATAGTTAAGAACAAAATCCCTGACTTTGAGTAATTTAAGTGGTGAAGAAACATTTTATCTTGCCAGGTTTTGCTAAGCCTTTCCCCTTAGTGCTTATAGGGTACCTAGACATAGTTGTCTGACACTTCAATATAAAGGAAGTTTCTGATTACTGCTACTTAGTCATGGATAATCACTGGCCTGATAAGGTATCTATAGAAAGTAATGTATTCAATGGTGTTTCATGTGTTAAAGGATAGAGCAAAATCCATTTGCTAAATGCCTTTTCCTGTTGGTGTGACACAATATATTTAAGAATCAACATTTAGAAGACAGGGAAGAGGTGATTATAGTCAGGGTCTTAGCCAGGATTTCAAAAATGTCTGTCCAAAACAGCAGTTTCAAAATATCTGCCCGTCCAGATTTAGCTATTAATCTACTTCAAATCCTTATACCAGCTACACTTAATAACCAAGTCTATCAAAAAGGGCAATTTACACTTCAGCTATTCCCTAGAAGATGGTTACTAAAATATTTGGTTATTACACCCCCAAAATCAAAATTGAAAAATCTTCATAGAAATTTTTGCCTGTCCAAACAGGAGTTTTTAGGAAACTGCCTGTCCAAAAGACTGACAAGACAGGTCCTGGCTAAGTCCCTGATTATAGTAACAAACTTAAGATTTCTGCCAAATCTTGGTATACTGACCAGCTCATCTGATATAAGTTTTCTATCAGTGCTGGCTATCGATAGGCACCCTTTTTGAAATAATGGAACTACTAAATTTATGATAAAAAACAAGTCAGTGGGAACCCCCCCCCCCCCAATTTTCCCAATGTTGCAATGGAAGGGTAGTCTATGATATCTATATTCTTTTCAGGCCTGAATGTATTAACACCAGTGAGAATCAAGAAACTGATATGGTTTAGTGATATGTTTTGAATTAGCTTGAGACGTTTTGTATGTATTTCAAAAGGACGATTATAATGTGTCATTAAAGATAACAAAGAATTAAATTTTATTTTGCTAAAACAGGCCAACCTTACTGTATTTGTGCCCCATATCCTATGGGTTTTTATGTGAAGCAAACAGTTATTTGAATACTAGTATCTATCTGCCCTTTTGTAAGGGTATTGAAAGCCATGCTCATTAGGTTTCAATATGTTCATTTTTAACTGAGAAACTTAGAAAATAATAGCTTAGAGTTATTGAAATGGTTAGAGAAATAAACTTACTCTTGAACATAAATAAATGTAATTATTGATAGTCTTTACATTCAACTGTTCATGTTGTCTTGGGTATAGGAAATGGTTGGAACTTGAGTTACTTGACACCAATCATGTTTGGTTTATAATGATACAGACTGTCACTAGTGCACTAACCACCCCCCCCCCCCCCCCATGCGCATCTTTAAACCATCATCTCAGAAAAATTATTCTGTAACTATGATTCATTGATAATCCTTTAAGAATGATTAAAAACTATCCTTTAAGTGAGAGAAATCCTCAATTACTGCTGCCTCTAGTAGTACAGAAACACTACTGACCATGGGTCTGAGGCCTTAGTTTGTACCAACCAGACCACCTGGGGGCTTATGAGGGCAGCTTCTATTACCGTATTGTTGCCCCCAACCTGTGGCTGTGTGGCTGCATTTTGGTGTACTAAACTGGATAAGCCCGACCTCGCCCAGCCATTTCCTGCCCTGCCCCTACCTCCTGGGGGTTCTATTGTCTGGTGCATAATCTCCATCCAGATAGGGCCCCGTTGAAAGAGGTACTGGGAGGACAGTATAATTACAGAGAAGGGGGAAGGCAAGTGTTGCGGCAAGGCGCTAAAGGCTGCAGGAGGAATAGAAAGTGGCAGTGTAGTAAGGATCCGTGCGCCCAAAAAGTGAGTGGCGGGCGCACGGATCCAAGCCCAAAGTACAGGTGGAAGGTGCATGGATAGGGCACTGATGATCACGTGGGGACGTGTGAAAGGGCAGATAGAAGGTAGATGGGTGGGAGTTGCATAAAGTAATGCCTTATAGTTAAGTGCTGGACTCATGTCAGGAGTACCACATAAGCCATCAGTGCGGGCTCACGTGGGAACAAGGACCAATCAGGGCTCTCGCATCGATTACATTACTGAGACACCTTATCTCCACCACCAGCTGGGGGTGCCCAAAGCACCAATTTCTGGCCTATTAGCGGCTATTAGTTGACATTAGTTGAGGCTTGCATGTTCATGTTGACCGGCTGGTTTCGAATCCACTTGTGTTTGGTGATCTAAGGTAAAGTCATGTGCAGCAAGTGTGCATGCAAGTGTCCTTCATCAACAGATATAAATTAATACTTACACCCATTAAACTTCACAGATCTCAATTTTTATATGAAGGCTAGGCATTACTTGCATCCATTAAACTATATATTTTCTCGAAGAAATTCCTAACTTCACAACTGTGGAAATGTTTATTATAATAAATCAAAGATAAAAGATTGTCTTTAGTCTAAGCCCAACATAAAGTCATCGGCCCTTATAGCGAACGGCAATTCAGGCAGACGTCTTTTCTGGGATCAACGGTTTTGACCAACAATTCATTTTAGCAAAGTTAAGTAAAAAAAATTATAGAAATAAAGCCACCGTTATTTTGAGTATGAAATATTTCTAAGTACCACACGAAGCACTGGGCGGGTGGAAAAAAAATTGCACATCGAGAGATGGAATCGAACCCGCGACCCTAGGATCGGGAGTCGACTGGGCTATCAATCAGGCTATTCCTTCTATTGTGTGATATGGAGTGAAAAGAGAACCATATTGATGAAATCCCGTAACTCTATTTGGGATCGTTCCTAGTATTCCGAGTCATTCTTGTCATTTACGTGACTGACAACCGTCGTAGATCTTTGTTAGGTACATGTACCACTAAGCCACTTTTTATCAATGACCCCACACATTTACATACGGCCCGAAACTGATTATGACCTACCTTCGTCACCTTTGGTAAATAACCAAATCAAATATGGCGCCTATTGTCTAACTACTGCCAGACGGCTCGCCATCACCCGAATGTCGTTAGAACCCAATAAGGAGCGCCAAAATAGCTGAAAAATTGTATTTGATCTTTTAATCTTGTGCCTTTTCAAATAAATAAACAATAATAACTATATCAATACGCCTTTACATGTCGTTAACTTTGTGGCATTGCCAGTTTCGCAATCCAATTTTCCTAGTGCTATGAACTTGCTATTCTGAGGTTCAATTAGTTACATCTGCTGCCGTTTCACTTTTTGGGGCGCTTCGCGCTGCATGAACATTTGCGTCCAGTTTATAGATAGATAGATAATCTTTATTTCAAGTATGTAATAATTTTACATAGTAAACACCAGCTGCCAGGGCTCTTGGCCGACTACAAAATAAATAACAATTCAAAATATAACATACATGTACATGGTGTAACAGCAATATAAATGATAAGTAGAGGGGAAGTAATGGGACACATTAATTGACAATGAGTAATATCTTTAGTCTTTCAGGACTAAGTTTATGATTTTGAAGTAAAATAACAGATACTTCTGCTCGTTTACTGGTATTACTTAAAGCAGCGGAGAGAGCAGGTACAGTTAGTTCCAGACCAGGTTGAGATTAGATTTTGAATTAGTGATTTGGTTTGCCAGCAACATTTGTGGTAAAATGCTTGGATGAATAAAAGAATGGAGATGTAGCAAGAGACTAATTACTGTACTACAGTCAAGGCCTGGCTATCCCAGCTATCTCGAATCTGGCCTCATTGTGACATCACTAGGAGGCATCACTAGGGCTCTAATATCGTTTACATTGCAGAGAAACTTGCGCACTAGCATGCACATAACGCCTCTTCAGGTTGACTGGCTGTTTTCATATCCACTTGTTTGTATTCATCTAAGTAAAGTGTAATTGTTAAAAGATGTCTGTTCAATTATAATGATAATTAATAAAAATGTATCCGCTTAACCTGCATATAGTTTTTGGACGGTGCTTTATTTTTCAATTTTATTTATGATTATTTTATGTTTACATCGATAGGATTTGGCTTTGATGATCCGATGAGGCAGAATCACAGAAGTATGAAGAAATACAACCTCTATCATTCGTCACCAAAAATGGTGGAGATGCCGGGATTTGAACCCGGGGCCTCTTACATGCGAAGCAAGCGCTCTACCGCTGAGCTACATCCCCAACTCTGACAGACACGGGCACATCTATAGCATATAAATATAGCTTAGATTTATTCAGCATTATCGGCAATTTATCATTCCTTTGCATCCTTCTTTTGATAATCGTTTAGGATAAATATTGCTAGTTTAAGATATGTGCAAACTGGCATATTTTTGGCTTTTGTGTTAAACTCGTATTCGAATGTTGCTATTTGAGAAGTTGAGTGTACCTCCGTTAGATGGCGCCAGATGAAGCAATGTACGGTGGCACAGACACTGGCATGCTTAGTTTTCTTGAATACCTGAGTTTGGTTCTCGATGGTGATTGGTCATTCGTCAATTCTAGTTTCCTTTTGACCAATCATATCACCGATTAGACACATTGACTTTGGCAAGGACCTGCGATTACAGAGGTCAAAGTTGAAGGCACTGTGTTTACAATCATCTGACAGAGGCTGAGACGATGGCGGAGAGTTCAAGTGTCTTCCTGGTAAGTTCTTGATCCGTCTTTTCAAAGCAGTGTACACGACAATAGCACTGTCATATAGGTGTTTATAATGTGTGCAATGTATATTGCCACGTTTGTGAGAGTGGTAGACTTGTCATTTTGTTTTCAGCAGGATGACAAGTCCTACTCTCTCTCTCGCAACAGGTCTCCCACTTCGCTGGGCTTCAGCAGTTCAGTCTAAACAGTAGACCCTCATCAGCTTGTCTTGTCACCAAAAGTACAAGACGCTGTTTATGTCACGTAATTTGGCTTTTTAACTTTTCAAAGGCAAGGTCTGGTGTAGGCGCACATTACGCCCCAAATCACATTTTACCCCAGGCGAATTACTCCCCTATGGCAAGCAGAATTTGTTAATCCTTAATGAATATTGAAAAATATTCACATATCAATATTCAAAATTTCAGGTATTTATCAATATTGAAAAAATAATCATTATTATGAATTGAACATTGAAACATTATAATCAAATATTGGAAAAATTCCTTAAATTTTCAATATTGGTAATCCATTTTCAATATTTGTGATTCATTTTCCAATATTCCTAATTAATCTTTAACTAGTCATAAATGCATTGTTGAATATTCTGCCAAACTGAATGTCATACTGTTGACCATGCCAAATTATCAACAATTTGACCCCTACTGCGAGTGATTTTGGGCAGAGACATGTATTAAATAGATCTCCCTGTTTTGGGATAAAAAGCTTTAAAAAAGTGGGATTTTGAAGTTCTCTATCCTTAAACTGCCATCATTTGAATCATACTAAAATTTTAGTTTCATGATATTTATTGTTACAGACAATCTCTTGGGTCTTTAGGCACTCTGATAAAGGAAATAATTAAGTTATGATGGCCTTAATTTATGACTTGCTAAATTTTGGGGTATTTTACTGCAAAATACACAAAAAACTTTCAATTTTAGGAATTTGCTCAGGGGAAAATGCTACTTTCAAAGTAGATATTTACTACTTGCCACACATACATTCACAACAATGCCTGCATTTGAGGACTGTGTTATCATATTTAAAGTTCAATACAATACGTGCCATGAATGATTAGTGTGCAGGGCTCGACGCTAAGGGTGAACCTATGGCCCCAGGCCAGTAAAATTTCCAAAAAACAGCTTTGGGCCAGTAAAAAAGACCTCAACTGGTCCTACAGGGCCAGTAAACATTTGGAGACATTCTTGTTAAAAAGTTTCCCCCTGAGAATGTCCCCAATTGTTTTTGAAATAAATGAAGATAAAATTTACAAAGATAAGTGTTGTGGTGAATCTTATGCAATGTTCTTTCTTCTTATGTTAAAGAAAAAATGTAGGACCACTAAACATTTTGCAGGACCAGTAGATGCTAGGTGTTACTGGTCCTACAGGGCCAGTATCATTTTGAGTTAGCGTTGAGGCCTGGTGTGTAAAATTCTCTATATTTATGCAAATTTTGTATTTTCCCTGGCTTTAACTTCCGCTTTTAGTCCATGTCTTTATCTTTGATAATTTTGCTACAGAAAATTAACTCAGGATGTGTTGATATTAAGAAGCTAAGTTTGGTTTCCTTGCACTTGATGGTTATTTGTGGTTTTGTTTCTAAATAATGTTTTTTTATGCAATTTTTAAAAAGAAATTTGTATACTTTCTTTCTATGTTCTTTTTTTTAATGAAAGAAAATTAAATTTTACATTCATGTTGCATTTTGGATCATTTTCATGGCTCAAAATGATATGGGTTGCTGGGAGAGGGGACTTCCTTGAATTCTCCTGCGGCTTCCTCAAATTTCTGCAGGGAGCCCAAAGATGTACTGGTTTCTTTTACACAACATCTCTAGGTAGCTTTAGAAGATGCAATTGCATGGTCTCCCTCGATAAAATCTTAATTTCGAGCCCTGATTTTGCTGTAATATTACAAGATATGGTTAATTGTGGTAGTCCCTAAGTAGATAATGTAGCAATTACAGTGAAACTTGTTTACATAGAGCACTCAACGAGTCATTAAGAATAAAGAAGTGCTCTTAGTAGGTCCCTGACAGCAGGGGTCACAGAGATTAGCATGAACATATAGCACCATAAAATCTTGGTAGTTCGGGACACTTAATTTTAATCATCCCAATGGGACTACAATCAACTCAAAAAGCATACCGAGTCTCTCTAAATTTACATTGAATGTTATTGTAAAACTTTTACTACAAATTCAGAAGTAATCCTGTGATCCCATTGCATAAGGCTATTTGTTTTCATTATCATGGCTAGCAGACTTATTTCAATACCTTTGTTAATGCTAGAATTAGCCGTCAATAATACTGTGTGTCTGTCCTGTAAAACGGTAACTTAATACATCACATGACTATGCTTATCAGTGCTAAACAATTGATCAAAAGTGAATAAAAGGGGAAGAACATTTTTATCTTATTTTTTAAATTTCTAGTAGTTTGAAAATCCTCATTTGAAAAACAAACCAGTGAGTTACTTTGTTTCATTAAACATTCTATTATGTATCAGCACCTCAAAGGTATTTATTGCTACTATGTATCAACTTAAAAATTACAATGTTTATAGTACGCAACAATGTTGCATTATTAGCCTTGGATTGTTCTTAATTATTTCTGAACTACAGATTCTGTATCTAACAATGGTATTAGCTTAAATTCTCCCTAATGTTGTAATCTAATCCTACAACATATCAGACAAACAGAACGACACTTTAAGAAATATATAACTTTGGAATCAATTATAAATTCACAAATCGTTTTAAAGAGGGTTCTATAATTCTAAATGTGTTCTATCATCGTTTCTCCTTTAAATATTTCTGAAAAGAAAAAACTTGTCACAAAGATATTACCAGTTATTTGTGGTGTATTGGGTTGCTTTGGGATTGAATGGGTTTAGCATGTTTTTCTTAAATTACCCTTTTGTGGAGCCTAGAGAAGTATAGTTGATTGGGTTTTCTTAATTCTTTAGGTGCTGTTTAGTGTGCTGTTGGTGGGCGTAGACCTTGGTTCAGCCAAAGGTAAGTGCATGATCTTATTTCACTCTACTTGCATGTTGCCAGGAGGAATTAGTTTTGATGTTTTGCTCTGAGAATTGATTTAAGTTAACCCTGGAGCCTTGCTATTAGTTAATCAAATTACCTACTGAAAAGTCCTGTCAGGAAATCACCATAATCAATAAACCAGTAGACACTAACTCAGAAAAAAACATGTTAACACTGGTTTCCCAATGGCACAAGAGTTAATCTATAGCTTCTGTACTAGGGGGATTAGGAACAGGGAAAGCCTTCTTTCATGAATAATGGAATAGTGTAATTCCTCACAGTTCTCTTATCATAGCTCTTTGTATTATCAAATACCAAAGGCTTTCTTAGTTGGCCTTAGGAATTGCCAAAAATTTAAGGGAATAATTGATTACTCATATCAGTTAAGTGTAAATGCTGAGATATTAAATAAAGGTATTATGTGCTTTTTCTTGAGGTAATGCGCATGTTTATCGTTATTATATAAATGTATTGTGGTCTCCCTTGAGAATAGGAAACCCATCATGTGAACGGTTGGGTTGCTAAATCCTGAGTAAGGCCCTCCTGGCTTGGATTGTATTGCAGTAGCCTTAACCCTATATGATGCTGGTGGCTAATTTGGTCATTACAAAATGATGCAAAATATCTGAAAAATTACTCAAACCCTTGCATATGGATACTCATCTGAGAGTACTCAGTGAGAGCTATTCAATGAATACCAACATGACAGGGTTTAGATTGTTTTCAAAAATCTTTGCTTCCTTGTGTTTTGGACGAATATAGCCTCAGCATTGGAAGGGTTAATATAGCTAGACCCCTGTATATATAAGGGCATGGTTGTAATTTCAATCTGAATACATTGTGGTTTCAAATAAAAAAGGACACATCACATTGACACGTTTGCGGTTCAACTGGAGGACAGAGTGGCACATCAACTTGGACTTGAATAACTTTGTAATTAAGTGAAAAAAGGGACTGTAGGGTCAGGTGGATTGAAATTAATACTGATAAGCCCTGAGAGTAGAGTTTGCACTGGTTGGTGTCTGCTCTCATCTCAGCCTATGACAAGTGAAGTCAGTTACAATTTACCCTTACACACCCTTAATCAGAATGCAATAAATGTATCCCGTTTATAAGTCCAAGACTAATAACCTCCTCTCAGTTTAAAAACAGGGCAGATGTATAGTTTGTCCATTAATGTTGTAAATTTGTGGATCTGAAGCTTTTCCAAATTTTCCCAATCTTATTTTTCTGATCATGTCTGATCAGCAAATACAGGCACATTAAAAACATGATCAGTGAATTAACAGGAGTTACAGTAGACTATAAGTATTATGTCGAAAAGTTGCAATATACTTCTGTTATAAAGAACACATTTAAACCTTTTTTTTTTTCTTTTTTTCTTGCTTGTCAAGCATAACCATGAATAAGCATGAACTGTTAACAGGCTTGGTAAAAACATGCTTTGAATGGTATTAGTAATACTTCCTATAATATGTACTTTTGAGTGGCAAACACTTTCAAAAACAGTTGAAATTTGTAATTATCTTTGGTTAGATTAATTGCCCCTTTGTAAACTCGAAATGCATTTGAACTTTTCTGTCTTGTTTAAGAAAATTGCAGATGGATGTAATACATTCAAAAGAAATCCCCTTATACAAGTGGATAGGTTGCTTTAAGGCATCTCTCTTACTCTAGTTGTCTTCATAAAGCCATGCACACACTTGAACTCTGTCACACTATGATACCAAAAAGCTAGATCACATGCTTATTCTGTAATAAGTGCTGACAAATGAGCAAAAAACTAGAACAATGTGGGAGTAATTTCTTCGGAATGTGACACTTGAGGTATATTTTTTTTATCCTTTTGGACCTCTTTAGCAGGCCAAGGTTTACCAAGGCTTAGAAATTAATTGTTTGTTTTCTGTAACGGTCCGGGAAAAATAGGGTAGGTAAAGGTCGGTAAAAAATTTTTTTGCATATTTTTTTGGTCAAATATGTGTGTTTTATGCATGTTTTATGTTGATTGGGAGTTGGAAGAGCAGAAAAAACTTAAGGGTAGGGATTTTTCTGAATGAAAACTTGTTAGGGTTAGGATTACAGGAAACAAACAACTTTTTTAGGCCTACTTAAACATTTGCTTCTAACGCAATCAGAAGGCGGATAGCTGGGTGTATAGATGTGTCTTCACTGATTATGTGATTACAAGTCAGCAGTTAATCAACAATACTGGGGATGAATAGGATAATAATTGGTTGACTCAAAATGAATCTCGACTTGGTAAAAAGATACCTAAATCTAAATATGCCATTTTCCCAAAGATCTTGCATATTTTTCATTGTACCATTTAGAAGGTTTCTTTACGGGGTGTGAATATATATACCTTATTCTTCCGATTAAGCAAACACAACCCAAACATATTCTTCCGATTAAGCAAACACAATCCAAACAAGCACACCCCTTTTTCTGGGAAATGTTGGAAGGGGCAAGCCAGCTGCTAATCGGAAGATTGCCAATTATAACCCCTTCTTACATATTTTTTGCTTAACTTGTTAATCGCATGTGTACTTATTCGAAGGAATACGGTAGGTCAAGAAATATTTTTTCCAGAATGTCCAAACTTGTATTGACCACGTTTCACATAAACGACCAAATCACTCTCCTATATCATCATAAATCTGAACATATACCAGTAATCCTTCTTGATCTGAAAAGCTTATGGATATTTCATGAGGTAGATGTATCTCCTTCAAAACTGATTGGGAGGTAACTGAAAATCTTGCACATAACAGTTTAGTAACCCACTAGTATCATGCCCCTTGTATGTTCACCATGTGTCCCACCCCTAACTCGATCACTCAGCTTCGGACAGTGAAAGGCCATTGGCGTATGGGTATCTGGGGTTTCAATTAGTAACAATTGATGCACCAATAACAATTGATAGGGATATATTATTAAATATATTCATTTAATAAAATAAAAAATAATGTGTCATGTTAATTATGACTCCAAATAAGTAATGTTAAAAATGCATTTATTATTTTTTTGTTTTGTAGTATATACAGCTAGCTTTGTATAATACGTTCTTTATTAAGTTGCATGTGTGTGCTGTATATTACGCTCAGAATCAATACGTGTAAACAGATTGATTCTAGATCAAGTTAGCTATTCATAGAACTAGATCTCAGTTTTCCTTATTGATTGATCCTGTTTGTGTGAGAAAAATCCATCCATCCCTGCTGTATCTAGAACAAATCCTGTGGTGCTATATGGATCAGCTTATGAAGTACCGATCCCATGGTAAACCCACCTCTCTGTAGAGCAAGAGCTTAAGATGAGGATTAACTTTCATCTTTTTACTTGATATACGATCTTCAGCATCTTGGCTGAATCTTACCAGATTTTCTTTGCATAAAAAAAATTAATGATGCAGGTTTATCACCTCAGTCTGCTTTTCTGTATATGTCAAAAAATCTGAGCTGCCAAGTCCCCTAATTGCATTAAACGCTGAAGGTATAAGAAGATTTTATGCTGATTGGATTGTTATTTCCTAGGAATTTACAAACCAAGCTAACTTCATTATCTATTCAATATTAGGAAAACATCTTTGTACAAGATGAGAAGATTGTGTTCCTCCAGGTTTGCTTTGAGGGCTTCCTTTCCTATTTAAGTTTCCGTATTGTCAGTCTGGCCAAGTTGTATTAAGCGTGCATAGACTTAAACAGACCCAGTTGGAGCGGTATGTGTTTGCCTGAATATTCTACGCTTGACTTTTAAAAACCAAGTGAAATAATTCAATTTTGCTAGGATGACAAAAACAACTTAGATCAGTTTGAATGAATATCAGGGAAAATCAATAAATCACAAGGAAGATTTAGTGGTTGAAAATCAATATCTCCACATAACGGGAAATCAATATCCAATTGTGTTCCTGCGCAAACCATCTGCGGTCACCAGCGGATTCATTCCAGCCTAGTGAATTCATCAACAAAGGCAACTGCAGCACTGTATTTGGCGCAGTGTACATACTTATATAGAGATAGCAGTCTGGTGGAAATATAAGTTAATGGAATCAAAAGATGCTTAGCGCTTAGTAAATCTCATCATGGTCTGCTTTCCTGGCTTTAATAGACTAGCCAGATTTCAATTTAATGCTAGCTCACGCATGGCTAGGCCCGGAGGCCACAACCACTGGCTGCCTGCAACCTGAGTGGAAACTCAGCCTGCAGTGAAAACTCTGAGTCAACTATAGTCCAGTCTCCTCTATAATACCAAGTTTGACAATGACATTTACCCACTGACTGCAGGCTAACACTATTTCTTAATGGCCTTAACATTGATAATCAACAGTTCCTTATTGTTTCTCTATAATGTAATACAACATTAAAGATATGTTCTATGATTTATTCCGATATTCATATTTTGCCAGATTAACAGAAGACATAAATGAAGCGAAAACTTGGTGAATTGAGACCACTTATTGACCAAGGGATGGGCACTTTCATAAGCAGGATCGAGTTCCCTAGTCTAGGGAGGTCCCTGCAGTTTATGTCTGCATCATACCGACATGACATATTGCTCACGTTATTTTGAGCTACAGCTGACTTGATTTTAGCCAACCCAATTTCGTGATATATTGCTATGTTTGGCTTACTCCGTTTATTTGCAGCAAGGGTGCCTTTATGATTTTAATGACATAATTTTCTGATCTTTCTTCATCAATACTGCATTTTCACAGTCAACAAATTATTGCTGATTCCTTGCCTTTTTGGGAAGAATCTGTTTCATTTTGCTTTCATTAATTAATGTAGGATATGAGGACTTAGATATGTCTGTAGGAGTATTGTTTAGTTAAGTTAACAGTAGGACCACAGCTTGTTTTTTCAACAATGGATTTCAGTGTATCGTGCATACAAAAGATAGTGCAAAATATTTATTTTTGATGTGCAATGTTCATGACTGTCTATGAAGATTTTTCAACAGGATTTCTTCAACCTGCATATGGAGGCCAAAGGCATCATTTGAAAGGGCAACATGTCACAGCTTTCGTTTGATATATATATATTTCACGCATGGTTTAGAGTTTAAATGAATTTGTCTTGTAAAAGTGGAAATAAAAAATGACTCAAATCAGTAGATTTTGTTTAGACCATTATAACTCTTGTGGTGACATCTGGCCGGGGTGAACAAAGGGTCAATCCAAAGCCCTGAAAATGTCCTTTTGACGGATACCGTTGTTCCTATTGTTAGGTAGTTCACTAAGAAACGTAACATTCAGATGAACTATACCCCAGTGGGAAAATGGCTAGAATTTAGTTACAACAACAACTTGCATTGCTATCAAGCTTCGGCTCTTATTGGTCAACTTTGATAAGCAACAGTTCCTCATTGTGTCTCTATAATGAAATACAACATTAAATGTATGTTTTATGATTTATAGATTTTTGTATTCTGTCTGGTTAGTTGTCTTTACTGGAATGCTGTCCAGCATATAGTGGAAATGGTGAAACACAATTCAAATTACCAATTATTATGCAGGGAAACAGCTAGGACTGTCATTGATATGACAAGTATCGATCGATCGAAATAATTTTTCCTATTAATCGAAAAAAATATTATGTCAATTGTTATGTCAATTAATCGAAACACATTTTTTCAGCCTTTTATGCCATTTTTTGCCAATGCAATAAGAATTTTGAAGAGAAACTCTGAAAGTCTTCAATCAAAAAGTGTTGAGAAAACCTCTATGTCTCTGCATTAAATTGTGAGAATCTTAGGATCCTTTCCACAAAAATAGTGTGGAACATGTGAAAATATTCTAATAGTTCAGTTATTCAAAATCGAATCGAAATAATCAGAATCGAAAAAAATAAAATGTCAATGATCGAATCGAAAAAAAATGGATGTCAATGACAGTCCTAGAAACAGCTGATCACAACACTAGTTTTTTGCAATCATGTCAGTGTTTAAGCACTGAATAATGATGTTTGTTTCATTACTTGTCTTTTTCGATTATTCAAGTTTATCGCTTATTTCAGTAAATGATATTTATTTCAGGGTTTGCGACGCTGGACCACTTGGTATCAAGCACACCCGCTGCTGCACAGGCAGCTACAGTCCAAGGCCTTATTACGCGCCTCATTCCACAGAGGGCCGGCGAATTCCAAGTGGTAGTTAACAGTAGTATCGGTCCAGCACAAAAAGACACCTTTATTGTAAGTTAAACATTGAATTTATCTTATCATCTAGTGACCTATGTTTTTGTTGAATCAAATGCTGGTAGGGCTACAAGGGTTGGTAATTTCATGGGCTTACTGGCCCCTTTACACATTTTTAGTAGTCCAGGCTAGTAGGTAAGGCTACTTTGTATGTTGGACACTGTGTGTATGTAATGAATATATATATATATATATATATATATATATATATATATATATATATATATATATATATATATATATATATATATATATATATATATATATATATGAAATTGATTTTTAAATATATATTTTTTTCAGTTTTCAGTCCCAATCAGTGGCAGAGGTGGTTTGTTGATCAGCTGTGTTTTTGAAGGCATTCAGGAGCTAATGCCAAACCAGGCCATCTACTTCTTCTTCCCCGATAGATGGTTGCATTGTTATTACCCTCAGTGGCCTTCAATTAACGCAGGCAATTAATTACAGGCTTTTCTAGCCCCTGTCACAGCATATCTACTTCATTAATTGCTCCTTATGTAGCGGTTCCTGATATTTATGGTGAAGTGCTTAACAAGCAAAACAGTCAAGATTATTGTTACCTACTACCAACATATTGGGACCTACTACTACTACTACTATTATATAATGATAACCGGCTTAAGCTCTGCAATTCTGAGTCAGCCAGGTGATTTTATACTTTTTGATATATAGCACTGGCAAAGTAATTTAAATATTCATTTCCAATTTGAATACAGAAAGTGGTGCAGTGAGTGGTGGCTCAGTATTGGCAGGTTATCATATAGGATTTAAAGGATATGATCCCTTTAATGGTCGTTTACTAATATGCATTACTCTTGAATATCGTGAAACTAATTAGCACTTTTTAGTAAATTCTGTTTTACAGAATATGATTCAGCAGATTCCACATTTTCCATTGTAGCAAACCTTCCGACATCAATGTTTTGTGATATTTAAGGTTCTGTAATAGCAATATCGGAATATGAATAGCAATATCAGGTCTAGATTTTACCATTTTATCTCTGGCAAACATGGTTATACAAGCAGGGTCTTACCCAGGATTTGAAAACAGGGAGTTGAAAATATTAGGATTTATGGAATGTTGGGTGGCAAACATCAGTTACCCAATTTACAAGAATAATCAAATTACCAGCCCTATATATTGGCATGGCAAGACTAATTTTGCTTCAGTTCTTTACATCATTTAATTTACCTATTGTCTTTTATGAGTGAAGCTTTTGAAATATTTCCCTTTACTTAAAGAATTACAGAAAATATGATAAAGATTGTCATTTTGTGTCTCATTTTGCCAAATATCTGGTGTTTGGGAGTCAAGATAACTAACATCAGTATGTCTGAAGTGCATTGTTAACTTGGATGTTGATACAGGCAGCTTTTTTGCAATTTTTATAAAAACAATTTTTCCATGTGGAATAGCTTTGTTTCGGATGTAAATACACGGCAGGTTGTATCTGGCCCTGATCTTCCATATCATTTGGCTGCTCACCAGTCACCAGCACATCAATTTACACTGATCGACAGATCTGCTCAGGATTTCCAACCTGCGTTCAACTGAACATTCACAGTAATATATTTCTATTCAAGTCACAAACTTATCACGCAAACCTTGAATTGACTATATTGATATATTGACATCCTGATACATTTATGCAGCTTCCTTCACAGTCCAGTGCACAGCTTGAAAGATGCCTCTAAGCAATATTCATAAAGGGTTAAAAGTAAGACGTTGCATTTGTGTGAAATCCTATGAAGTGGCTGGAGGGATGGCCCTGCTGCTTATGTATTCACCATATACTGTCATGGATTAGGGTCTCTCCCACCAGGGTGCATGGACTAGTTGTAATATGTGCATTTGATGTGTCTTGGTGCGGTGCTAGTTGCTGCAATGGAAATATACTTGCTTGTTCAGTGAGTTGCTGTGTTCTGAGCGACCAGGGCTTCCTCTGTGGCTGAGTGGTCTAGTTGTAATATGTGCATTTGATGTGTCTTGGTGCGGTGCTAGTTGCTGCTGCAGTGGAAATAGACTTGCTTGTTCTCTGAGTTGCTGTGTACTGAGTGACCAGGGCTTCCTCTGTGGCTGAGTGGTCTAGTTGTAATATGTGCATTTGATGTGTCTTGGTGCGGTGCTAGTTGCTGCAATGGAAATATACTTGCTTGTTCAGTGAGTTGCTGTGTTCTGAGCGACCAGGGCTTCCTCTGTGGCTGAGTGGTCTAGTTGTAATATGTGCATTTGATGTGTCTTGGTGCGGTGCTAGTTGCTGCTGCAGTGGAAATAGACTTGCTTGTTCTCTGAGTTGCTGTGTACTGAGTGACCAGGGCTTCCTCTGTGGCTGAGTGGTCTAGTTGTAATATGTGCATTTGATGTGTCTTGGTGCGGTGCTAGTTGCTGCAGTGGAAATAGACTTGCTTGTTCAGTGAGTTGCTGTGTACTGAGCGACCAGGGCTTCCTCTGTGGCTGAGTGGTCTAGTTGTAATATGTGCATTTGATGTGTCTTGGTGCGGTGCTAGTTGCTGCTGCAGTGGAAATAGACTTGCTTGTTCAGTGAGTTGGTGTGTACTGAGTGACCAGGGCTTCCTCTGTGGCTGAGTGGTCTAGTTGTAATATGTGCATTTGATGTGTCTTGGCGCGGTGCTAGTTGCTGCAGTGGAAATAGACTTGCTTGTTCAGTGAGTTGCTGTGTACTGAGTGACCAGGGCTTCCTCTGTGGCTGAGTGGTCTAGTTGTAATATGTGCATTTGATGTGTCTTGGTGCGGTGCTAGTTGCTGCAGTGGAAATAGACTTGCTTGTTCAGTGAGTTGCTGTGTACTGAGTGACCAGGGCTTCCTCCGTGGCTGAGTGGTCTAGTTGTAATATGTGCATTTGATGTGTCTTGGTGCGGTGCTAGTTGCTGCTGCAGTGGAAATAGACTTGCTTGTTCAGTGAGTTGCTGTGTACTGAGTGACCAGGGCTTCCTCCGTGGCTGAGCGGTCTAGTTGTAATATGTGCATTTGATGTGTCTTGGTGCGGTGCCAGTTGCTGCTGCAGTGGAAATAGACTTGCTTGTTCAGTGAGTTGCTGTGTACTGAGTGACCAGGGCTTCCTTTGTGGCTGAGTGGTCTAGTTGTGATATGTGCATTTGATGTGTCTTGGTGCGGTGCTAGTTGCTGCTGCAGTGGAAATAGACTTGCTTGTTCAGTGAGTTGCTGTGTACTGAGTGACCAGGGCTTCCTCTGTGGCTGAGTGGTCTAGTTGTAATATGTGCATTTGATGTGTCTTGGTGCTGTGCCAGTTGCTGCTGCAGTGGAAATAGACTTGCTTGTTCAGTGAGTTGCTGTGTACTGAGTGACCAGGGCTTCCTCTGTGGCTGAGTGGTCTAGTTGTAATATGTGCATTTGATGTGTCTTGGTGCGGTGCCATTTGCTGCTGCAGTGGAAATAGACTTGCTTGTTCAGTGAGTTGCTGTGTACTGAGTGACCAGGGCTTCCTCCGTGGCTGAGTGATCTAGTTGTAATATGTGCATTTGATGTGTCTTGGTGCGGTGCTAGTTGCTGCTGCAGTGGAAATAGACTTGCTTGTTCAGTGAGTTGCTGTGTACTGAGTGACCAGGGCTTCCTCTATGGCTGAGTGGTCTAGTTGTAATATGTGCATTTGATGTGTCTTGGTGCGGTGCTAGTTGCTGCTGCAGTGGAAATAGACTTGCTTGTTCAGTGAGTTGCTGTGTACTGAGTGACCAGGGCTTCCTCTATGGCTGAGTGGTCTAGTTGTAATATGTGCATTTGATGTGTCTTGGTGCGGTGCTAGTTGCTGCTGCAGAGGAAATAGACTTGCTTGTTCAGTGAGTTGGTGTGTACTGAGTGACCAGGGCTTCCTCTGTGGCTGAGTGGTCTAGTTGTAATATGTGCATTTGATGTGTCTTGGTGCGGTGCTAGTTGCTGCAGTGGAAATAGACTTGCTTGTTCTCTGAGTTGCTGTATACTGAGTGACCAGGGCTTCCTCTGTGGCTGAGTGGTTTAGTTGTAATATGTGCATTTGATGTGTCTTGGTGCGCTGCCAGCTGCTGCTGCAGTGGAAATAGACTTGCTTGTTCAGTGAGTTGCTGTGTACTGAGTGACCAGGGCTTCCTCTGTGGCTGAGTGGTCTAGTTGTAATATGTGCATTTGATGTGTCTTGGTGTGGTGCCAGTTGCTGCAGTGGAAATAGACTTGCTTGTTCAGTGAGTTGCTGTGTACTGAGTGACCAGGGCTTCCTCATTGGCTGAGTGGTCTAGTTGTAATATGTGCATTTGATGTGTCTTGGTGCGCTACCAGTTGCTGCAGTTGAAATAGACTTGCTTGTTCAGTGAGTTGCTGTGTACTGAGTGACCAGGGCTTCCTCTGTGGCTGAGTGGTCTAGTTGTAATATGTGCAGTTGATGTGTCTTGGTGCGGTGCCAGTTGCTGCTGCAGTGGAAATAGACTTGCTTGTTCAGCGAGTTGCTGTGTACTGAGTGACCAGGGCTTCCTCTGTGGCTGAGTGGTCTAGTTGTAATATGTGCAGTTGATGTGTCTTGGTGCGGTGCCAGTTGCTGCTGCAGTGGAAATAGACTTGCTTGTTCAGTGAGTTGCTGTGTACTGAGTGACCAGGGCTTCCTCTGTGGCTGAGTGGTCTAGTTGTAATATGTGCAGTTGATGTGTCTTGGTGCGGTGCCAGTTGCTGCTGCAGTGGAAATAGACTTGCTTGTTCAGTGAGTTGCTGTGTACTGAGTGACCAGGGCTTCCTCTGTGGCTGAGTGGTCTAGTTGTAATATGTGCAGTTGATGTGTCTTGGTGCGGTGCCAGTTGCTGCTGCAGTGGAAATAGACTTGCTTGTTCAGTGAGTTGCTGTGTACTGAGTGACCAGGGCTTCCTCTGTGGCTGAGTGGTCTAGTTGTAATATGTGCATTTGATGTGTCTTGGTGCGGTGCTAGTTGCTGCTGCAGTGGAAATAGACTTGCTTGTTCAGTGAGTTGCTGTGTACTGAGTGACCAGGGTGTCTTCCTCCGTGGCTGAGTGGTCTAGTTGTAATATGTGCATTTGATGTGTTTTGGTGCGGTGCTAGTTGCTGCTGCAGTGGAAATAGACTTGCTTGTTCAGTGAGTTGCTGTGTACTGAGTGACCAGGGTGTCTTCCTCGGTGGTTGAGTGGTCTAAAGCATTCAGCACCAACTGCATATTGTTTCTTAGTGCTCTGTGGTTTAATCTCTGGTTGGAACACACATCCTACATCTCATTGGAATATTTTTAAAGACTAACCGTATTAACCCGCGTACACCCCGCACCCCCTAGATACTGTATAACTGGTTAATTTGGCGTGGTCTTTAATTTGAATGCCCATCAACGCCAAATTAAAGATTGCATAAAAATACAGATTTAGTGTCTTTCAGGGCCGCTAGGGGGAGCTGCGGTTGGCAGTATAGCGTGAACTTCACCCCTTGGAGGTTGCGGCTAAAACATAGAAAAATCTATACAATAACTTCACAAAACCATTATAATATGATACATTTGTAACTTATGAATAAGTTACCAAGATATCATATCATGGTTCGCATACTTACCTGTCCAATTTTGTGACAACCCCTGCCAAGTTATGGAGTTATTGATCGTATCAGACGAAAATCAAAATGGCAGCCAACTGCTTATATCGCCATCATACAATAGAAATGGAGACGGCGGTTCCGATGTAAATATATGATCAATTATCAACATACATATATTTATATGTTGATAGTTATCAGAATGATATAAACTTTGAAAAATAAATGAATTTGCTTGCATCGCAAATAATTTTTTTGCCAATTTACAGTTGTAAACTGTATACGGCAATATATTGTGAATTTGACCGGTCTGGACAGAGCCTGAAACGATACATGCAATAAATTCACAAAATCATTATAATATGATACATTGGTAACTTACTTAAGTGCTAAATTTTTGGGAAACTCCTGCCAAGTTATGGAGCTATTGATTGCTCCCGAAAACAAAATGGCGGCGGTCATTGGTTCTATATCTACATATAGATGGCGTTGATCTGACTGTTGCAGACGCCAAAATAAATACAGGAAAAACTTTTTTTTGAAAAAAATGCCAACTTAAGTACACGCCAAATTAACCAGTTATACAGTAATACGCACCCCCTCCCCAAGTCCATTTCCCCGCTTGTAAAATACAATTCTGAGAGGAGCGAGTCTAGGACAAATAAACAGGGCACATTCATTACAATTTAATAAGGGTAAATTGTAATTGATACTGATTGGTGCCCATTTGTTGACTTCACTGGTCGAAAGTTGAGATGAGAGCAGACACCAGGTCGTGCCAACTCTGCTCTCCTGGCTTATCAGTATCAATTTCAATTCACCCTCCCCTGGAGCTGAGCTGAGCCCCTTCTATCCCCTAATTATAACGTAATTAAAATCCAAATGTTTTCCAACCCTGCCCCACACGTCCCAGCACCCATGGCATTGGTGCAAAAAAGTTCTGGTTTATGTACCCGTTGATAACATGCACCCCCTCCTTGACATAGGTGCGGCACTGTATAAAAGTGTGGGGGGTACGGTACTCAATCTCTAATTTTTTCTTTGTGATATTTCATAGTCAATTCTCCCTAGTGATAAGGCAGTAGGTAGACATTAATAGGCCCAATATCAAGTTACCTGTCAGTTTCCATTACCAATTGCATGCTTGCAATGTAGTCATTTGGCCTTTATAATATCATTACATGCAGACTGTTCATTGGAGATGCCTGTCAGTCTGTGGTTATTGTTTGTGCAAGACATCAACCGGCACTGGCACAGGCTTGTATGACTTTGTAACCTTTAATGATTTAGACCATTCCACTCTTACATTGTGCTTGATAGTCAAAGAGTAAAAAGTATGTATAAGTTATTGTGTGAGTGTATCATCAGGCCTAGCAGACAGCCAGTAGGCCAATTGGTATAATCTTTAATCTACAATCTTAATTTGTGATTTGTGTCTCTGTGTGTCATTGAGTACCCCAAATTAATAGCAAATTCTTAACAATTGCTAGACGACTTGGAAGTCAACCCTGACTGTGTGCAATGATGAGAAACACTAGTGTGTGTGCATTAGATCCCATGTGGACTGATGTAGATGGGGATTTCTTTAAAACCATGTAAAAGAAAAAATGCTATAAGTCATATTTCCTAATTGTGGGAAAAATGATTTTCCTTCAAACTGTTATTTCAAAGGTGTTAATTTAGAAGTATTGATATACCAAAAAATCAGCACATCACAAGGACATCCTATGTAAAAAATATCTATCTATCTATCATATAATATTCATCCACACCATTGTTCATGGATGCCATGGCAGTCAGTGTTAGTTGTGCGGGTGTGATTTTTTATATGTTTGTGAGTACCAACAGTCAATTGCAAGGGCCTGCAACGAAGTCAATTTGTGTTTCATGTGGCAATTTCAGGGAATATCTCCATATATTATAGGAATATTTTAAAACTATGTTTAGGATGATTTTTTTGTTAATAGTAGAGGAAATGAAACTGCCGTGCACATTTATCTTGACATATCTGTTGTTCATGTTTTCCCTTGTAGCATTAATGGTTTAATCAATTCCCTAACTGTGTATACATCGATACCTTGTTGTCAAGTGTTATCAGGACCTATCATAGTGGTATTTATAAAACTGTCTTTGAAACTAATGATTAAATCATAAAACTAAATTGGTTACATGGTCAACATTTCTCCTTAAAATATCTTCAAAAAAGGCTTTGGATAAAACCTTATCGAAAAGTGTCTGGATTTTTTTTGTACTACTACATAATAATAATAATAATAATAATAATAATAATAATAATAATAATAATTATAATAATAATAATCTTTATTTAAAGAGGGTAACTCAGTCCAATGGTAAGGATCTTCCCTGAGGCCCTCTGTAAGCATGAAGGGTTACCGTATAAATGACAACACTGCTGTAATTAATGCAGGAGAGTATTATGTATCAGTTGTGTGGATATGTGTTAATATCATTTCTATCAGCATTAATTATCACTGTTTGAGCTAGCCTGCAGGTATCCAGCCATCTGGGTTGATCCTCTATGCCGCATCACTGTGTCTGCATGTCGTCTTGATCCTTTCTCCTTACACACACTCACATGTACTGACGGCATGGGACTTGAACTGAGTGGTATCTGGTCAGCTGTGGTGATCCTCTATGCTGTGTGCCTGTAACTGTCTTGATTTTTCCTCCCACACACTAATAGTATATACTATACGACACACGCTGATGGCATGGGACTTGAACTCAGTGGAGTGGGCAGCAGTGTGTTGATAACCTATTTGTCCGGTCAGCTGGTCAAAAAGTCAGACTCCTTTTTGGCAATATATTTCCAACAAAATCAAGTTTTTGAAATAAACAAAAAATATTTGAAAAAGAAAAGTTAAAAAATATATATTTTAATGACAAGAAATGTAGTTTGGAAACCAACCACATATTTCCTGAGGAGTTTAATGCTTTATTCACTGATTATTTTCAAATGTTTATTAGTGTGTGGATGACAGATTCAATCGATAAGTGAATTACCCCCTCCCCCCTTTGAAGATCTCATTGACAAATATCATCTAGACCTATCATACCTTTGAAAATAACTTTGAAATTAATGGTAAATCAGAAATATTTTAAAACAAAAGTTGCGGATATGGTTATGAAACAAGCTCCTTTATATGGTCACAAAGGTATAAGGGTTGTTTCAGGGTGCTTTAGGCATGAAAGGGTTAAGTTTGATTCTGCTGCTAACCATGCAGGCATCTCTACAGGAAGTTCCACATGTAGGGGTGCTGTGTGAAAGTTAGGTGTCAGTAGCCAGCATGTCGGACAGTAGTCAGACTAAACAGGCTGACTGACCACAAACACGTAGAACAGCTGTCTGCTAACCCCCTTCCCCCCAGCATTCGCATTGTGTTCCTTTTCGGTGGAGCTATAAGTCTCCACAATACACCAGTGCCCACCTGCAAGAGCATACAATTAATGAAAGCCCTATATGAGCCAGGTCTTTGATTTGAGCAGTACACAATATCTATCATCAATTCCTATAGGGCTGTCTGTATGATTGAGAATTCCACTTATTTTGAAGAGGGTTTCAACATTACTTTTTACAATTAAGATACATTTGGAATCTTATCAAATAAATGACACATTCAAATTGTAAAGCTAGTATAAGCCAATGTTATGTGTAGAGGCCTTGAGCTACCCAATATAAAGATATTTTAAAACATTTAATTTTCAAATTATTCAATAGCCTCCATCCAAGTAGCCAAATGTGTGATTAAAATAGATTCTTGTTCAAGGAAGGATATTTAAAACACCAATATTTAATTATTTTTTATTGTAAGTCGCATTTTTATATTATTATTTTTTTCATATACAACTTCACCTGTAAACCCACCTCAACGTTCTCTATGCTCTGTTACATGTAAGGGTATATAATTCTCTCAGCGCTGGCATAACAGAGGTGTCTTCCACATGCAAGGGATGAAATGTATTGCTTGACTTGCATACAGTAAATAACGCAAATGTGATACCTTGCATTGATTTGTGACCTGGAAGATGTATTGTATTGGCATGGTTCCACCTTTTCCTGTACTTTATGCCTTGGCTTATGGTGACTGTCACCAATAAACAGACTCCGGTTCTTACTCCTATGCTCCCCACTGCATGATATTCAGGTCAGTGTGACACTTCACTACAGCCTCACAGTAGTTCAGCATTAACCCTTATGCTGCTGGTGACTAATTTGGCCAAATTACAAAATGATGCAAAAAACCTGAAAAATGACTGAAACCCTGACAAATTGGTACTCATCTGAAAGTACTTGGCGAGAGCTATCCAATTAATACCAACATGACAGGGTTACGATGATTTCCAAAAATCTTTGGGTACTTCTACTTTGGACGATAAGTATCCTTAGCATTGGAAGGGTTAACCCATTATTGCCTAATAGTTCCTCGAAAAATTGTTGTCTGGATCGATAATGTTTTTGCTATTAACTTGAGACTTAAGAAATATTTTACAAAATGATGAAAGGAGAGTTGTTGGAAATGTTCTGATCAACATTTCTCCTTCAAATATTTTCTAAATATTGCTTTTGTCTGCAAGATTTCATCAAAGTTGTCAGGCTGCTGTTGGCTGCTATGAGCATTAATGGGTTAAATCATTTTAACTCACTTATGCTTAACCCATTTACACTCGATTTTGGAAATATTTCCCCTACAAAAGCATTTTTCTGGAAGCATTTGAATGAGAAATGTTGATCAGAAGACAAACAACAAAACTCCTTCAAATATTTTGTGAGATTTCACTTCATTACCAGTTTTATTTTCAAAAATATGAAAGTAGCAGACGATATTTCGAGAGGAACTCTTGAGTGTGAATGGGTTAGAGTTGTCTGGATCTAAGATGCTTTTGAAAAGTACTGAGGAATATGCCATCACTTCGCAATATATATAGTTGAAAGAGAATTCCCAAATGTTTTCAGTAAAACTTTTCTCTTTCAAATATTTTCCTAAAGCTACTGGGATTTTATAGATATCAAAGATAACACCAAATTAGCCAGACCATTTCCTTTCCCATGAATTTCATGTGTTTTAAAAGGATATTTTAGAGGAGGAATAGATATATTAGTGCAAACACACTCTGTGAATTGTTCAAAAATGAATAAGGCGGTACGCCCTGGTACGTACAGAATGCGATTTACAGTAGAACTACTCATGGTCTTAACCAGCAGGGCGTCTGGGTGTCTTTTTGGACACCCAAACCCTTAAAAAGCACCCCTCAGGATACCTAAAACTTTTTGTGAGGAATTTCTTAAAATGTCAATCTAAAGCATATAGTTGAAGTTTTTCATCTCCATATAATTCCATTGACATTGTATAAGGCTATCATGCCTTATTTTAATACATGTTTATGGTTGAAATCTGAGTATATTGTGGTCCCCCTTAAATATTTGGACGCCCTAACATTTTATAATGGCCAATTTTAGTCACCCAGTTTCTAAATCCTGGCTAAGACCCTGGAAATGCTTCAAGTCCACTTTATCTCATGCGTTCTGTGAACCCCACAGACACAACTCCTCCTGCTTGTAAGATAAGCAGCAGTCGGAGAATATTTCTTGGTAGCTTTTTTCCATTTCGGTGCTGATTCTCCGCAGTTTAGAAAGAGCACAGGAGGCTCTGTGTTTACATTACAAACTGAGTTTGCAATCTACAAGGAAATCTACACCCTGCAGTGATTAACTAAGTGGGTGGTCAACATACGGTCTGCATAATAAAAAACACCTAGAGTTTTGAGGAGAAGTCTTTTTTTCATGTAGCTGCCTTCTTAAATATGTGCTAGCTGAGACATCAATGACACAAAGTTGGAAGCAGAAGAGGAGAACTGCCTCCATGATTATTGTACTTTGAATTATGTTCTTGCCATTCTAGTCCTTCTAACACAAATACAACTGGCTCAAAGATTTATATCTGTCACCAAAAAAGGAAAACACCTCGGCTCCCCTGCTGAAATGAAAAGAAAAATAGACCAAACTACCTCTATATGTTCTCTGTGTTTTTCCTAAACTCTTAACACAAGAAATGACAGATTCCTATATTCATAACTAGTCGGAACTACTTAGCAAGACCTGAGTTGCAGGTTGACTGACCACTTAAAGGGTGGATATCAGATATAGAGCATAGGGTAGAATTATGCCATAATAATTCATTTTCCATACACACCTTACAACATCCAGGTATTACATGTTACCTGAGTGAGTAGAGTTAGATTTACCTGCTTGCAGCTATGTCAGGTTGCAAGGCTTGGTGGATGTCAGGTATAGAGCACTGGGGAGAATAAATGCCATAATAACTCATTTTCCATGCACACTTAACTTCATACAGGTATTACATGTTACCAGTGAGTAGAGTACGATTTACCTGCTGGTAGCTACGTCAGGTTACAAGGTAGGGTGGATGTCTAATGGAAAGCGCTAAAGAGAGTATGCCATAATAATTCATTTTCCATGTATTTTCTCCCGCATGCAGGTATCATATTTTGCCTGTGGATTGAGAGAGTCAGGTTTACCTGCCGGCAGCAGTGTGGGTGTGAGCTAGCGGGGTGGAGGCCTAATGGGGAGCACAGCGGGTCTCTCTGGAACGGGAGATAAGTCTTATGGGATCACTCAAGCAATGCGAGGCAAATTAATCAATGCAAATCTGTTTGACTCCTCATCAAGTGCCTACTGGATGGCTGCCTTCTACAATATTGCTCCCTCAAAATAGCATTAATCTAGGGCTTCCATCATGCAGCAAACAGTCAAGCTCCGGAGCTAAATAACTAGGGAGTTTTTGACTCAGTTAATTCATGCAGGTTATTGATTGATGTGTTTCCTATTGGTCTAGAGGTGACGTCACCCCACTCTCAGTTCTCCACAGCACTCCGGCAGATCAGGTATCACAGGAGTCAGGAGAGAGTAATTAACGCTGTTTGTTTCATTGCTTTTGAATAGGCAATTAGGTGATGATTTAGTGCCTGCATTCTTCAACGTCTTTCATAGTGGATTCTCTAAGCGCTTCATAGTCACAATGACCCTATTACAACTTCGATGTCTGTGAACGTTGAACAATATTTTTTCTTCCCTGGCAACATCTTTTAGAATTTAATGGAATCTGAGTATATTGAAAAACATCATTCTATTATCCTTTATGATTCCTCTTGATAGTCATCATCTTCGTCATCATCATCATCATCATCATCATCATCATCATCATCATCATCATCATCATCTTTGTTATCACCATTACTGATATTGTATCTATTGTAACCATCATCATCATCATCAACATCAAGGACTTAGCCACGAGCCTACCAGCTTGTCTTTTTTATGGGTAATTCCCTGAAGACCTCCTTTTTAGGCAGACAAAATATGTAGATGACAAACTATCTTCTAAGACATTTATGAAGGGTCAATAGCCCTTTTTGATACAATAATCCTTTTAGATGTAATTAGTATAAACATTTGAAGTAACTCAGTAGCTCAATTTGGACAGGCAAAAAAATTGTGATTGCTGTTTTGAACAGGCGTTTTTAAAATCTTTGCTAAGACCCTGATCATCATCATTATTACAAGGAGGTAACACTGTCAAATATATAATTGTTATATAACTGCTGTGGTTGTGTGGTTCTAAATAAGATAGGCAACCTACCACTGCCTTTATCATACCTAACGCACGCTGGTCTCCCCGTACAGCAGTGAAAGGCAGCGCAGTGTTGTATATCATATGCTGCTGTTCATGCAGCATATTGGTACTGTACGCTATATATATATACAGCAACATTACCAACCCACCCTGCAGCAGCCAGTCAGCCTTCATCAGGGGCTTACTCAGCATGAAATGGACTTGCGTAGGTGTAATTTAAAAGCTGAAATAACTGATTATAACTCATACCACACACAATAATGGAGCAATGTAATTTTACACAGGACACACTTAAAATATTATAGCTCCAATACTTTAATCATAGATGCTTAACTACCACAGATTAGAAAGTGTATCTCGCTATTAATGTGCATCCATATTGGTTTGAAGGTGGGCCTGATTATGAGACTACTCCTACATTATGATGATGGACATTAAAACTACTCCGCCAAATGAATCAAATCAAACATTTATATTTTAATGGGATGCAGGCAATAAAGTAAAGAGATCTTGCATGATCAGAGAGCCAAAACACTCATATATACCATAAATTAAATACATAAAGTACAAATAATGTAAACTCTGTAATCCTCTGACTAAGCGCATTAATTAGACCCCAAATAAGCACACCTCAAATAAGCACTCAAGCATCCAATCAGACATGGCAAAAAAAATGACAAAAGAGCATGATGGTTCAATCTCGTAGCTGCCTTTGATTTTTGCTACTAAACGGAAGAATTTGCCAATAGTCATCTGTAAGATTTCTTCTTAACTTGTTGCCCCACAAGTGCTCATTTGAAAATATCGTATATAATGTAAATGCGTGTAGGTGTATGCTGCAAATGTTTTTAGTCTACTTGGTTCTATCCTCAACAAAATATTTATTTCATATATATCATAATATAGAATGGAACTCAATATTGAACAGACTCATTTTGGCAGATGTTTTACCATTATCTTTTAAATTGTCATGTAATTAATTCAAGATATTCCTTTACCAAGAACAATACTTGAACTAGTTCTGACAAATTATTTTAGCCTACCAGAGTTCCATTTCTCCAATCTGACTAGCCATGATCTACATTAGACTATATACCACTATTGTCATGCAGTCACTGCAACTGTATTACTATCCACAAATCCACTAGAAACCACTATGAGAATGACTCATATTTATCTGACAAAAGTAAATTATTTTCTCATTTATGGCCTGGCTCTTAGTATCAATTCCCAATTGATCAGCTTCAAGTTTCTGTATATAAAGGATCACTTCAAGTGGTTTGTCTCAATCATTTTCTTCTCTTTGCTTCAGAAAGGAGAATTTATGTATCTTTAGAAAGCTCCTGAACATCTATCTTGCTATAGGCCATAATACATTGAGACACACATATGCTCCATTTAGGGCTTTTCCCTCCTACATCGTTAGTCTAGATTAGATAAGACATATAGATCTTATTTCAATTCTATTGCCTATTTCAATTCTATTAGGCCTAAAAAAATAAATTGTTTGTTTCCTGTAAAAAGAATTTTGCATTATATTTTTGGTTTTACGTTGATTGGGAGTGGAATGGGTGATAAAAACTTTAGGGTAGGGATTTTTTTGAATAAAAACTTGTTAGGGTAGGGTTACAGGAAACAAACAACTTTTTTTTAAGCCTTACCGTATTCTTGCGATTAACCGCACAGTGCGGGTAGAGGTTGGAAAAATATTCTCTAGAAGGGGTGTTGGCAATCTTCCGTTTTACCGCACACCCCAATGATTGCCAATCGTAGTGTTTTGGCCATTTAATTGCACCTTTGCGCTCTCCCTGTTCAGCTTACTTAGACGCTTGGTGCTACAATCCCGCATGTAATAAGATCATTGATTGGTCAATGGTACAATCATGTGGTAAATAAATATGAACAGTGAGAGCACAAAGGAGCTGCTGAAATGGCAGAATTCAGCGCTGGTAATTGCAGACATGGCAAGAGGAAAGACCGTATGTGATTTTGCTTTTCTTACTTCTTCTGAGGAGAAGTTTTTCATGACCGTTGGGCTGGCCATTCCCCCTCTAACCATTTAAAATAGGCATGTCCGCTTATTCAATCATGTGCGCTCAATCGGTTGAATACAGTATTTCATCACCAAGCAGCAATTATGAATAAATTAAAGTTGTATCAATTATATGATGAGAAACTCCTTTATTTCAGTGGCCTATTAACCCTCGTGAGTCCAAATTATAATTTTCCTAACAATTTCCTGATGCCGAATTGTAATGGGGCAAAATATTTGCCAAAATCCAGTACCAGGTTGTTCATGTTTTACAATCTTACAGTATTTTGGTCTAGCCCCCAAATGACTAGAAAATCTTTATGAATAATGATACACATGGATATAAAGCCCAGCCAACTTTGAGCAGCCTGTGGCTCATTTCGTCATTTTACTATGCTGCAATTACCTAAATTGCTACCTAATCCCGAGCATAGTAAAGTCTATGATTTCATACAACATGCTAGTGCTATACATAAGTGCTGCATATAATATCTTAATTCTGCCTATAAATCTGGCATTATCTTGACAGGGCATGCATGGACCAGCCTCCTACATGCTTGGAATATATGGTATTTTACCTCAACCACTCTGTAATACAACGCTATGATGTTATGCAAGGATAATTGCCATTATTAATTCAGCCTAATATATGCTGCTTGAAGCTAGGTGGGAAGGATCTGACTGAATTGAGCTTAAAGCTTATCCACTAATTTGAACATCAGAGTAATACTTGAAAAATGTTTCAGGAGGGATTGGTATTAACTAACAGCTTTCAGTCAATTAAATATTTTATGATGATGATAATGATATATATATATATATATATATATATATATATATATATATATATATGTATATATATATATATATATATGTATATATATATATATATATATATATATATATATATATATATATATATATATATATATATATATATATATATATATATATATATGTATATATATTATATGTATATACGTAAATATTTATATACATATATATATAATATATATATATATATATATATATATATATATATATATATATATAATATATATATATATATATATATATATATATATATATATAATTATATATATATATATATATGTATATATATATATATATATATATATATATATATATATATATATATATATATATATATATATATATATATATATATATATATATAAATATATATATAATACAAATATGACATCTCAGTGAGGTTAACATGATGGAATGGATCCCCGATGGAAGATGATTTTCCCGAGGGTGAAGCCCGAGGGAAACCATGTCATTGACGCCTGTTTTACTCCCAAGATCATTTGACAATTTCTTTTTGACTATTAGGGAGATTTTGCCTTTGATTGGACATTGTCTGTACATAACCTATTTAGATATAACTTTACGGTATAGTCAGTAGACAAAAGTATAGTAAACCTATTTATCTCAGTATAATCATACCAGTAGATTTGTTTGATGAGATGTATCAGATGCATACAACTTTATTATCACAATATATCACAATATTTCTTTCATGCATGAAATATTAAGTGTATATAAACAGGACACTATAAGATGCTGAATAAACGAAAACAGGGTTTAATGGGAATTTATGGGTCCATTCCAGAAATAGTGGGCTGTCGTGGCTTTCACCCAATGTAGCCAAAGTAGTGCTAGTGCATGTTCTGAATACAAGACTGGAAAGCAGGGTGTTGTGTAATATATACTGTATACCGTGTTAATATTGCGGCAGTTTTATTAATGCGTACTTTGCGCACCCATGGAGTCCGCATTTATTAAACTGCGCACCAGTATTTGGATATTGGATCCCTATTCTTTGATCATTCAACACATGGGTACGATAGCTTGTCATTCAACATGAGGACCCTTCGCGGCCTCTGCTGGTACTGAGTTCAATTACGATGAAGACAACTCGAACACCCGAGTGTGATCAAGCATGCCGGTAACCACTAATCAGGGTTACTGATTGCAACCAGGATAACACAGTTCGTTGCTGGTGACGAAATAAAGACTGCACTTGCCTAATACCGCAGCATATGGCATCCCAAAAGGGCTGGCCGGCTTGACACCACCCTGCCCAAAAGCCTTGTAGGTTGTATACCCTTGGCTACCTCACACAACTTGATCTGGAGGTTATCAATGCGCAATGATTAAACTGCGCATCAAAGGCAGTTATCTGCTGGGCGCATTATTTTATATGCGTAATAATAACACGGTATACAGTATATATATATATATATATATATATATATATATATATATATATATATATATATATATATATATATATATATATATATATATATATATATGTATATATACACACACATATATGCATACATACACACATACATACATCATGGAAGGGCAAGATGATATCCAATTTTACTTGACAGCTGGGTGTCTGATTATTAACTGTTATAATGTCAGTATTCAGGAATCCAAGATCAATTATGAAAGATTAGAAGCAATATTAGTTATATCGTGCAATATCTTATTCAAACATTCACAAGTTTGATACATATATCATTCAAGATTATGCGATCAGCTGTAGTTCCCAAATGCTGCAATACCACTGGCACCAATAAGAATTTGATTAGAATACTTTAATCCTGCAACAGGATACACTAAGAGGTATGAGTAGACAGTTTTAGCTGAGACACTGGACTCTTATCTATAGCCCAAGAGAAATACAGTAAGGATTATTCTAGCTGTGCTTTGGCTACCATGATTGAGGTGGGTTTAAGCACTATCAATGTAGTGTTTGTGACTGTATCAGTTCTAAGGCAAGTGTCACTGGAGCCATTTGTGCAGTTCATGTACCGGCTGCTAACTAGAGAGCACTAGTAGGAATGCCATTACTGCCCTTATCTTTCCACCCCCCTGAAACCTAAACAACTTCTCCCTGGAGGTAGAGGTGTACGGGTAGCCTGCCCGAGGGACTCAGTGCCAGCTTGTGTGTGCCTCCTGACTTTATGCTCTGCAGGAGCTCTCTTCTGGGACTCTGAGAAGGTACTGATAAGCGCTAATTGATATTCACCTTTGTGTGTGGTCTTGCAGGGGGAATGGGGAAAACGTGTGTGGCATGAGAACCAGATGCTTAAGAGAAGGATATGCTCAGGTTTGGACTCAACAAGTGTTTCTGGCTACCAGAAATTACAGAAACTATGTGTTGTGTTGAGAACAACTTAAACAAATCCCACCAATGATATTTGGCCTTTTCACCAACTTGTGCAGATCAGCGTTAAATGATAAGTAACATATTTTAAATGATTACAGTACTGAGAAAGAAATCGAGAGAGAGAGAGAGAGAGAGAGAGAGAGAGAGAGAGAGAGAGAGAGAGAGAGAGAGAGAGAGAGAGAGAGAGAGAGAGAGAGAGAGAGAGAGAGAGAGAGAGAGAAAGAGAGAGAGCTCTAGACCTCTAATGATCATCTGGTAGGATGAAGATCATACATAATCGATATTCACTTTTATATGCAGTATATCAATATCTTTTTTAATGGAGAATTATCTTTTATCATTAGAAAATAATTGAGTGAGGAATAGTTTTCTCAGAGCTCATCCACTGAGTTTATCTTATGCATTAAATAGCATTTCTATTCCAAATTGCTTTTTTAACCCATTCATGTTTATAGCAGCCAAAACCGCCTTGCTATTCTGGTGATACCTCTTTTAACAAATGCAATTGTTGGAAAATATATGGATGAGAGTTGTTAGTTAAAACTTGATTTAGAACTCTTCTTCAAATAGTTTTCAAATTAATGTTATTTCTCTAAGGTCCGGACAACACTCAAGTAGATCTCCAGGCATGAATGGGTTAAATGTTATTATTGTAAGTGCTGTAGCAGGAGCTCTAATAGCATGGATGCTTTAAATATTATGACAAATACACGCTGTATCAAATTGCATGAGAAAAAAATTCAAATTGTTAAATAAATAAAATATGGCTATTGAGGGATGATGAGTGGGAATAAAACCACTTTAATTATCTATCATTTTTCAACATACATAACATATTGATTAAGTAGTTAAAAATCATCAGGTTGATATTATAGAACTGCTTGATATTTAAGGCTGTTCAGAAAAGAGACAGTTATGCTTAAAATGTAACTTGTAATTACCTTTTCTAGTGCAGTTTAGATTTTTTCAAGTGTACAAGATAAGTACGAGTTGAAGTTATTTTGGAGTATAGCTTAGCCTTTTTCCTTTATTATGTTTACGGTCACTGGATCTCCGATTATCTGGATTATCTTTTTTCAACTTTTTTTATAATGAAATAATTTTGCTAAATGGTTCAAAAATGAAGATTGGCCTCCTAGGAGATCTTATAACTTTCCTAGCATTACCTTGGAATTCCTTAGTATTCCCAGCTAATTTTGGCTATGGATAATTCAGCTCTCTCAGTTGAATGTTGTTATTTAACCCTTCCAATGCTCAGGCTACTTCCGTCCAAAGCAAATGGATGCAAAGTCTTTTGAAAACCATCTAAACCCTGCTGTGTTGGTATTCATTGGATAGCTCTCACTGGGTACTCTCCGGTGAGTACCCATTTACCAGGGTTTGAGTACTTTTTCAGGTTTTGCATCATTTCGTATCGGCCAGATTAGCCACCAGCAGCGTTAGGGTTAAACAATATACATAGTTCTAAGGTTAATTTGAAATACTTCGTTTTTATATTTTGAACTGGTGTTCCAAACTTCAAGTCTTGAATCTCTTTCTTGGACCTAATTCTGTTGTTGCATGTCATCGCAAACATGATCCGCCAGCTTAGCGATGAAGGGATAAATAGGTTATACCAATATGACTCATCACCATCATTTTCTGGAATTTGCCTTGAAAGCAAAAACCAACTGCTTCGGTCTAGTGGGACAATATTATATAGTCCCTTGCTCTTAAGGAGCACAAGATGGATTCCCTAGCTCACAGTATCATTAGTGTGTAGGTGTCTGACCGCCATTTTATAATTGCTTTCTCTGATGAACACATTGGTAGCTCCATAAACCTCCCTCCTCCCACACACACACAGTACACGTCTCTCATTTCTCCCCCTCCTCCTACTCCCCCAGCAACTACATAGTGCATCATTTGTTACATCAGTTACAGCAGGAAAACTGCAATACTTCTTGATTGGATACTATCTATTGTGTGTGGGTGATTTATATATGTGATTATCTTTATGTGATTATATCCTTGCCTTATATGTTTAGACATGACCCTTTACATTCATTGCTTAGAACCAATTGTTCAGGCCAGCCTAATCTTTAAAGTTTGCTAAAAATGTTGTCTTGTGGCAATTAACTATTTAATTTTCCTGTCAGTTATTCATCACAATAATTCCTGGCTTGGTATGCCTTAGACGTATAATCTTTAAGTAATTAGAATATTTTGATTCAACTCAAAATATTGACTCTTAGTTCATATTCAAACCAAAAACCATTTGCACCTGATGAACAGCATTCAGTTATTTATTATTGCCTCTTTTAGGTCAAAGTGTATTTCTTGTCTTACAAGTGGCTCACAGTCTTGCAATCGGCCTTCCTAACCGAAACCTCCCTGCACAACTTAAGCACAAGGCTCTTTATGACATCACATTCAAACATTTGGTTGGAAGTGTAGACTTTAAATCACATGTTTTAATCTGAAGTTCACAAATTGTGAGCTTTAAGGTACTTTAGCCTTCTTGCAACTCCTAATAGACTGTTAAACCTGCCCTTTATTACCTTCGGTGAACAAGCCACTGCTGCCACCATTTTGAACTCATCTGAAATCACATTCATAATTTTGCCATGAACCTGATTTCAGATATTTTTTAAATGTTTTTTTTGTGTACCGGAGAAGATAGCCACTATAATGATATTTTTGGAACAGGTAAAAGGTAAGTTCCTTGCACACATTTTGGCAACTTTAGATTTAAACATATTGTTAAAGGTCTATGCAAAATTTGGGCCCCTATAGTCTGATAATATTATTTTAGCCCACAGATCCAAAAATCCAAGCATTATTTGTGGGCATTTTGCCTGATAAGATGGAAGGCTGAGATGTAGAATGATTCTTGGACTTTGTGCTTAGTTCAGTCTAAACATATTGGCTAACTGGGAAGAGGATGCTTATCAAAGCACAGTGTTTTTGTGCCTTAACCCTAATGCTGCTGGTGGCTACTTTGGCCAATACAAAATAATGCAAAAATCCTGAAAAGTCACAGAAACCCTGGCATATGGGTACTCATCTGAGAGTACTCGGCGAGAGCTATCCTATGAGTACCAATATTACAGGGTTTAGATCGGATTCAAATATTTTTGCATTCTTGTGATTTGGACGAAAGTAGACTTAGCATTGGAAGGGTTGATGTGACATGCAGTAATCTTGTCTGGGATAGGAGATTTTGATTGGATACATCTACACCCCTTTAATCCATTGACAAACATACTTTGGTTGTGATGAAGCTATTTTGTGATGATTCTTTTAGAGCTGCTCCTATTGTATACCTTACATGCTTGCTCATTATTTGGATCTTGATTCTTGGACTTCGTGCTTTATAATATAGTTCAGCCTAAACATATTGGCCAACTGAGAAGAGGATGCTTATCAAAGAACAATGTGTAGAAGTAGTTTTTGTCCCTTAATGTGACATGCAGTAATCTAGTCCAGTAAAAGAGATTTTAGTTGCATAAATCTACTGGTAATTGAACCTTTGGGAGTTCACATCATATGATTTGCCGACATTTCTGATAATCTTGTTGTGTCGGGGAGCATTTGAATATGAGGTAGGAATAACATGCAGATAATTAAAGCAATGAATTTTTTTTAAATTTCAAGAGTCATTTTCTTGTTATATGTTTCTAATGTGAAACTTATTCTTGCCATATTGCTTGTTATGATTGTAATGATAATTATGATAGTAATAATATCATTAATTGTGATGTTAATGATAGTAGCAGTAGAAGTAGTTAGTAGGAGAACAATAATGATAATAATAATAATGATAATAATAATGATAATCATAATTATAATAATAATAATAATAATAATAATAATAATAATGATAATAATAATGATAATGATGATATTGAATTTAACACTTATAATAATGATAGTTATCATATAAATAGTAGTATTTATGATTTCAATAGTTAAATGTTAAAATTATGATACTACTAATATTACTACGTCTACTACTACTACTACTACTACTACTACTACTACTACTACTACTATGTACTACTACTAGTCTACAGCAACCTTTATCCTTAATTATGATGAAATAATCATAACTTATAATAATAACAATAAGAAATATAAAGATAATAGCTAAGATAGTGAGTCTGACCATACAACTTAATATTAGTTTTAACAACCCTTTAAAATCACACAATCAATAGTAATATCTAAATGCATTCTGTGAGTGTAAAGATTCTCATAAATTGTTTATTTCTGTATAACGACCAAACCCTTGATGTACACATGAGAAATCTGAGTGTTTTCCTGAATGAGAGTTAATGGATCAATGAATGGAAGGAAATCATAAATAGCAAACACCAGGTGCTGGCGGGATCTTCATCAATTATTTATCAGGAATCCTGCAAAACTTCCCGCCGTCGCTGCCTCATGCCGTTTGATAATCTCCTGATACTAAGCAGCGGTCAGGGTGCGCAGATCACTCAGTTAACCCTTTCAATGCTGAGGCTACTTTTGACCAGGTACAAAAATGCTAAAACCTTTGATAAATATCCAAGCCCTGTCATGTTGGTACTCATTTGAAAGCTCTTGCTTAGCACTATCAGATGAGTACCCATTTGCCAGGGTTTCAGCAATTTTCCAAGTTTTTTGCATCATTTTGTCTTGGCCAAATTAGCCACCTGCAGCATAAGGGTTAAACAGTGAAGCCATGTAGTCTATATGGGCCAGTATGGGTTTTTGGTACCAGTCGGGGGGATCGCAAATAACTATTATATTTTGAAAGCCCTGGAACCCCTATTCAAGTCCCTGCATGATGGACATCTGTATCTGGTAGCTGTTTTGAGATATTGTCCCCCTAAGGTACCGTCCGGGTATGTCCCTTTTTTATGCCAAATTAATAATGAGCAGATATACTCAGGCCTAAAAAAAAAATTGTTTGTTTCCTGTAACCCGACCGACCCTACCATTTCATTGCCGACCCTACGTCTTTTTACCTCCCGTCGTGAAACTTAAAAAAAAATAATAATAAAAAATAAAAAAAAATAAATAAATCTTTTTTTTATTTTTTTTAACTATGATCTAAACTACACGGAAAGGAAAGCAGGGCAGGTTTACAGTTGCACAAAGCACATGCAGCACACCAAAGCAGGCATGTCTAGGGCTAGGTTGTGTGTCATCCCCTACAGAAGAAGAAAAGAAACATATTAAGAAACAAGTGACAGGAAACATAAGTGACAGGTAACATAACTGACAAGAAGCATGTGACAATGTTAATTACAAATACACAATGTAATAGGTGAATGAAATGTGTTTTTTCAGCATTTTTCCAGGACACCTACTGCTAAATACAAAAAAAAAACAAAAAAAAAAACAAGATTTACCTACCTACCTACCCTATTTTTTTTGGAACCGTTACAGGAAACAAACAATTTTTTTTTTAGGCCTCATTATGGCAGTCTCTGCTAGTGCTGAAGAGGACCATTTTTGTCCCATTCACTTCTGGAGTGTTATAAGTTAGACCAGATTATTTGATTTGAGACCGCTCCACAGTCTAGGCTGGTATGGGCATGTGGCAGTTTGGCTCTTTGAGCCAGGGGGTGGCATAACATTGACCCTTATGCTGCTGGTGCCTAATTTGGCCAATACAAAATGATGCAAAAATCCCGAAAAATTATTGAAACCTGTGCAAATGGGTACTCATCTGAGAGTGCTCTGCGAGAGCTTTCCAAAGAATACCAATATGACAGAAGGTTTTCAAAAATATTTGCGTCCTAATGTGCTTTGGACGAAATTAGCCTCAGCATTGGAAGGGTTAAATACCTGATGAGTTGACCTGTGAGAATATTCACACTATTTTTGTTTCCAATGTGTACTGTCTGTTAAAAGTATCTTACTTTTTTATGATTTATACGTAATATGTAATAATTATTTATATGTAATAATTTTCAGAGTGGTCAATAAGTTATTATCATATTCACACTTTCATACATATATGGAAACATGATCAAAGAAAAAAGAAATATTTTTGAGATATTTCAATGAAATATGATGTTCATGTTTGGTTTATCAACACCTAAACAAATATTTTACAAATGTTACTTTATTTTAGGAGTTTTTTCAAAGTTGTCAAACCATGTGTGCTCTCCAGACATAAAAGGGATAAAATAAAGGTGATATTTCTTGATGGCCATTTTAGGCTATCGCAGTGCTATCAGGATGGCTACAATGCTACAAGCAATTAAAGTGGGTTGAATTCTATGGAAATGAAAAATAGACTAATTGTTATTCCACACATTGATAGCATTTCTATGAAATAAAGTGCATTTTGTAGCTTTTGCACCACAACCTGATATTACATGATGGATCATGTAGAAGTTACTAGTTTCTGCTTGTAGAAATACATCACCATTATAAGAGGCATTCCTATAAATCTATATTATATCACATGTTTGTCTGTCTTGAGAGAGCCAGTGGTAGAGAATGCTGAGAACGCCTGTGAGTGCTTGTCTCAATAAAGGATGCTTACTATGTAACGTATGTGTACAATCATTGGAGTAATCCTTATCTCCACTAGGTGCTGATAAAGACAGCATGTGGGCGGCTAAAAAACACTCACTAAACAGGGTAAAGGTCCACAGTCAATCACCCTGCGTGCCAGCCTGCTGCTCAGGGACCATTAACCCATTCATCTTAAACAATCCAGCACATATTAAAGGCCCGGGCCTGACAATACAATTTTGTGATAACTTTATAACTTATAAATATATATGATATATATATATATATGATATATATATATATATATATATATATATATATATATATATATATATATATATATATATATATATATATATATATATATATATATATATATATATTATATATATATATATATATATATATATATATATATATATATATATATATATATATATATATATATATATATATATATATATATATATATATACACATATATAAGGGGCTTCATTTTGTTAGGTTTATTACTGTCAGCTCTGGAAATTTCACTATTAGATAGCAAGCTGCATGCATGAAGTTAAGGAATTTTAAAAAGTAGCATTAAAGTTAATTCCATAATACGTTAGATCTTAAATGATAAGAAACAATACTTAGCGATACTATATTTTCCCAACTCAATATCTGTATTTGGTATTGTATCGAGTAACAGTAACTATCCCTATTTAATGAGTTGGATATCTACAAAAATGCCTGAGCCAGAAAGAAAATCACCAAAATATTTAGTACTTCTTTTGGTGTTACAGGCATGATTGGGTTAAGACACTTGGCCTATTTGATGAAAGGTCTAACTTCTTTGACTGTTTTTTAACCCAGATAATCTGGACCACAAAGAAAAAGTCACTGACAGTTTATGTCATCATTTTATCATGTGATTTTTATATGGATATAGATTCAGAACCTGAAGGTCACCACCCCCAGGCTTCAAGCCACATTGCTATATATGCTGTCTTTGCCGACATCTAATACAACCACCCATTATTCCTTTAATCTTTTTAGTGACTTTTAAAGACACAGAATAAAAACTTTTCCTCAGTTTTCCTACAACCTGCAGTGAATAATCAATTTTATTGCAGTTTATTTAAAAATATATATATATTTCCATAATCAATGCTGCCAATCTTTAATCAAATAATTATTGATGATCTAAGTCACATTCATCTTGACAATTGAAAGTTTGATTTTATAGATTTCATGCTTCTGAGATATACGGGTACTGAATTATGATTTCTCTTTCTCTCTGTGCAGAGATAGTATCTGCTTAAACCCATTGACACTCAGAGCGGCCAAAAGAGGCCTGATGATTTTGGAAATATTTTCCTTACAAAAGCATTTTTTGGAAAAAAATTGAAGGAGAAATGTTGATCAGAAGATAAACATCAACTCTCCTTGAAATATTTTGCGATCTTTCGCTTTATTCCCAAGTTATTTCCAAAAGTATGAAAATAGCAGACAATATTTCTAGAGAAACTCTTAAGTATGAATGGGTTAAAGCAGTGGCAGGTTTATAGTTTAGGTTCAGTAGTAGAGCTTGGTGACAGGCACTGTGACTAGCGCAATTTACAGCATCCATCTGAATCCACACATCTGTTCCACGTACGCTTCCAAAAACAACTTAGACAAAAACTCCCTGACACTTGCGCTAGCTGCTTAGGAATCACTTTCCTCCAGCCACAAATAGCTGGCTGACTTCTCCGTAAGCCTAGCTAGGAGTGCCTAGAACATGTGACTCGATCACCTTGTGCTGGCAGCACACACTGAGAACATCCCCTCAATGTTTCTTAAATATTCCAACGTGATGAAAAAATCTGTTTCTTACCTCCTGTTGCTATTACGCTATTACGCAGTGGCCCATATTGTTTTTGGGTCAGTAGGTTATATTGCGTGGCCATGTTTACTTAAAATATCACTTACCTAACAAAATAATGACTTTGCCTATAGTGGTGAGTTGAATACTTGGAAGCTTGAATGCCTGGTTGGCTAACCAGTTGACGTTTACCCATAGCCTAGCTACAAGGCCCTACTCTGTTTTAGTTTATTATATATAAATGCCTGCACCTGTACTTCATAGGGACTTGTGGCCCACTGTTGGCCATTTAGTTCACAGAGTTGCCACACGAGGGCTGTGATGGAAGTATATATATCCAAGTGAACTCCTAGTATACTGAGGTGCCATCTATCCACAAGGGAGGACATTCAAATACGGCCAGGGAGGCAGGCTAGTTTACCCACTGCTCAAGCATGAATCAGATCAGGCTCAAAAAATTCTGAGCCGGTGACTTTCTTGTACTTATGCATGTTGAAAAACCTGAAATATATTAATAGTTTTTTTTTCCTTTTTAATTACCACTGCCTCCTCCTCCCCAGAGTTTGTTTAATTATAGTTAAGTCATGAACTAAAGTTTGCTCAATTTGTGAGTAATGGCACTACTTGTTCAGTAAAACCTTAGATTTTGGTGAGGTAAGAACTTCCAGATTCTATATCTATACTATAATTAGCAAGTTAAATTCACATCGATTAGGGTTGAACCTTATTATGCTATTTGAAGGGAGAATTGCATTTTACATTTCTCCTTCAAATATTTCCAAAATGTTAAGTCGTATGAAAGATGATACCAAAATAGTCTGTCTCTTAATTATTGGCCATGGGCAGGATTTTTTTTTATCCATTAATAACTAGAGCAGCCAAAAGCAGACTGACAATTTCAGTGAAATATCTTGTAGGCGAAAAGAATTATTTGGGAAAAGATTTGAAGAATGTTAATCAGATTAAAACACTACCAACATCTCTTCTTAACAGACATCATGTAAAAATTCATTCTTTATTTTCAAGTTATCATAAAAATAATTGTAAGTCCAGATAATAATATCTAGAGAAACTCTCAAGCATGAATGGGTTAACCCTTATGCTGCTGCTGGCTAATTTGGCCATTATAAAATGATGCAAAAACATGAGAAATGACTGAAACCCGGGTAAATAGGTACTCAATGTGTTAGTACTCAATGTGAGCTTTCCAGTGAATACCAACATGACAGGGTTTAGATGAATTTCAAGATCTTTTGAGTTCTTGTGCCTTAGACCATAGTAGTCTCAGCATTGGAAGGGTTAAGTAGGGAAATATAGTGTGGATAGAGTAGTGTGCAGTCAGGCAACCCGCCTACAGTGACAACAGTCACATGGGAGGCCAAGCTAATAACCCATCCAATGCTTAGGCTACATTCGTCCAAAGCACAAGTACACAAAGACTTTTGAAAACCATCTAAACCTAATACCATGTTGTTATACATTGGAAAGCTCTCGCTGAGTATTCATAGATGACTACCGGATGTGCCAGGGTTTCAGTCATTTTCTAGGTTTTTTGCATGATTTTGTATTGGCCAAATTAGCCACCTGCAGCCCAAGGGTTAAAGGGCCTAGCTGGCCACGCTGGCGACAGACTACACAGTTAGCTTAACTCATTCACACTTAGAACTCCACTAGAACCTAACATCTGCTACTTACATACTTTTGAAAATAACTTGAGAGCAGAGGATAAGTTCACAAAATATTTCAAGGAGAGTTGTAGTTTGGCTTCTGATAAACATTTCTCCTTCAAATGTTTTCCAGAAAATGCTTTTGTAAGTAATATATTTCCAAATTTGTCAGGCCTGTTTTGGCTCCTCTGAGTGTTAATGGGTTAACACAGGAATTAGCAGTTAATAAATCGAGAGGCACTGTTGGTTGTTTGCATGCACACCAGCACCCATTACCACTTGACCTCGTCAACCTCCTGAGGGCCTGAACAAGTAGTTAAGGAAGACATGCTAAAGTCAAGAGCCAATAAACAGCATCTTCTCTCATCATGATATTTCAATTACTGACCTTTCTGTGATCTGCATACAGTTATCTAGGAGTAGTAAAGATTCAGTTACCATGGTAAAGGGTACCTCGAATGTTGGTTTACCATTGATACTGATATTAATTAGTTACCTTTTTCGAAAATGTACAAAATAAAACATTTTTATCCATCTTCTATAACTTTGTATATTTGCATCCTATTTCTTTTATCTATTTTTCATATTGAAATAGCGGGTAGAGATTATGGATCTCTAGAGGCATTGCAGTAGAAGACACCCATTTTAAATCTTGGTTGGTCATGAATTTTGAAATATCTTATATTGATCAGAAAAAACTATTTTCTTGCACAATTAATCACATCATGCAACACATCTTCAAAGAAAAATGGTGACCTATTTTATAAAAAGGAAAACAAATATGATTTTCTACAATTCATATTGGTAGCCTCAGGTTGGAATAACATAGTAAATAATGAGCTAGTGAGTAGGTTGGATGATCGGCTCCTTGATATATATTCTCTTTTTGACATTGATTATTTAGTGCTACAAAAATAGGTTTAAATACATAATGACAGAAGAGCATTTACCCTGTTTCATATCACATTATTGAAGGTTAGATATAGGGTCATAAATTGGGTCAATGATCATGTCCAAGCATGAATATTCATGCACACATACACACACACATGTGGTGTGCATGTATATATATGTATATATATATATATATATATATATATATATATATATATATATATATATATATATATGTATATATATATATATATATATATATATATAATATTTATATATATATACATATATATATACATATATATACATAATCATATTTATGTAAATATATAAGTATATATATATATATATATATATGTGCATATTATGCATATATATATATATATATATATATATATATATATATATATATATATATATATATATATATATATATATATATATATATATATATATAAATATATATATATATATATATATATATATATATATATATATATATATATATATATATATATATATATATATATATATATATATATATATATATATATATATATATATATATTTATATTCACACCACAATTCATTGAATGGTTTGTCCAATGTACAGATAATTGATTTCTAGAATTTAATAGGGTGGGTGGTTCTTTAAAAAAATAAATAAAGTGGGGTGGACAGCTGATCTTTCTTGTCTGCCCTGATTTAAGGGCCATGATCCACATAAGTAACAATATCACGTTACAAATTAAAGAATTGAAAAGGCATTCAAATAAAAGACAATTGAATAATGCTAACCACTACAAATTCCAACAGAAAATTTGATTGAAATTCAAGAGGCCATTTTACGGCAAACGCTGTTTGCAGTATTTCCAAGTTAGTATCTTCAAATGTTAACCCTGCTCTTGCTAACACCGGATATATACGGTGCTACATATCTTGCCTGTGTGACCAACACCGGATATATCTGGTCTTTGGGTACCCTTGCACTTAGTGAAATAAAAACTACATAGGTCGATTAAGGGGTATTGAATTATACTAGATATCAAGGTTTTACTTTTAACTATGTTTCTATTTCAGTTTGTGAAGCACATTATTGAAACAGTAATAGAAATCTATGAAATCCATCTGACTTGGTGGGTAGACCCACAGTATCCCTGGTCCTAGGGGATAGGTTTTCCATATGGGGGTCCAGCATGACAAGGGTTAAAGGTGACTCTTTTGCCAACCAAACGTCGCCATTTGGTGGCTTTATTTTATATTAGTATCTTATGCTTTAATGCTTTAGAGTTGTGGAGAAAGTTAAGTGTGCTGTCAAATGAGTTGGCTGTCACTGACAGATTAGCGCTAATGGTAATTTGTATATCTGTATACACTTGACAGAGCTGGCGCATTTAGCCAGACAGATTATAAATGACAGGTGACGTTATCTGTATTAACTGTTCAGCAACTATTAGTAATGACATTTGCCTGTTTTTTTTCAAGGTCTTTAAAATTTGACAAGTACGTTTTAATGACAAATGTAATGGTGGATCGACTCTCTACTAAAGTCACGTGGTGACCAAATTTGTAAATCAGTGTTTTTTTCAAATGTGGGCGTTAGCGATATTGATCATTACTGGACGCAGGTATATATATATATATATATATATAATAATATATATATATATATATATATATATATATATATATATATATATATATATATATATATATATATATATATATATATATATATATATATATATACATGTGTGTGTACATATATATATATATATATATATATATATATATATATATATATATATATATATATTTATCTCATGATTGGCAAAATTCTAGGCTTTTGATTGGTCAATTGGAGGTTTATATGAGGCTGTATTAACCTCTCAGAATCCTATATTAACCTCACAGTATTCTTATACTAACCAGCTGATTTTTAGGTTAGGGAGAGTTGAGCATTGCATCAGATGATTATGCCCATGATGCAATTCCAAATTCTCCCTACCCCCTAAGTGCATGATGCAATCACCGATTCTACCAAACATTGCAGGATGGCTGCCCCAGTAGCAGACAATGCTCTGCTGCTAAAACCAAATTGTATTTATGTATGTTATGTTCATTTTTATTACCTATGCAGATGTTGAGGGGCAATCATGAGATAAATTCGTTATCAACTGTTTTGGAGTATGATACAACTTATATCTCGCAATCAGAGGGCTTTATCACCCTCGGCTGCGCCTCGGGTGATACAGCCCTCTGATTGCGAGATATAAGTTGTATCATACTCCAAAACAGTTGATAACTAATATTATATATATATATATATATATATATATATATATATATATATATATATATATATATATATATATATATATATATATATATATATATATATATATATATATAAATATATATGTGTGTGTGTGTGTGTGTATTTATGTACAAAACAAAACAAAAGCGGCCCTTTTCGACAAATCTATCAATGGATGTTTCAGTTCAAGCTCAATATAAATAAGTTCAATAAAAGGGATACACATATTTTCATAGTTAAAATGCCAAATCTCTTATTTTCACTTAAAACAAACAATCCACTGTTGAACAACCAAGTTGCTTTGAAATCCTTGCTGTGAACTTAGATATTTGACCCAAAAGCTCAGTGCCTTATTTATGGCCAAGTCTACTCACTCAGCTCTGTCTGTAATGTTCTACACCATGCAGTATATTCACCTGCTGCAGGGGGAGGGTGTCTACGTAGTGCGTCTTACGATTATTACTATCACAACCAGTGGCTTCAGGGTGATATTATTCTGCTGCTAATTGATCTTGATGTATAAGACTTAGCATTGAGGCTATAACGGGGGATATTGCAGTGGTAATGTTCCCTTTATGATAGTCACTCAGCGAGCAGACAGCTCTAGTCCATCATGCAGGCCTGTGTTGTTTTGGTCTACATTCTGCAACCTAATCTTGGTCATGAATACAGGCATTTTGGAAGCTGCCAAACTTCACAGGTTGATGTTTGAAATTTTTTGGAGGGTCTTAATGTCATAATTGAGAATTGCATGAATAAATATTTAAGAAAATGGCTAAAATGATGGTAGCAATAATGTCTAGAAATTTCTTGGCTTTATCATACATATTCTCTAGATTGTTTCTTGGCCTTATTATACACATTCTTAAATATCAAATATGGTATATTGTTTCTTGTTTCTTGGAAATTTCATTTTATTCTGTTGTTACACATCTGGTACAATGTTTCTCATTTTGGGGAATTGTAATACATATTCTCCTACACATTTGGTACATTAATTGCTAAGTGTTTCTTAGCCTTTTGAAACATACTTTGAGACATATTTGGTACATTGTTTCATGTTATTCAGCCTTTCCAGACATGCTTTCAGACACATCTGGTACATTGTATCATTTTTATCATACACATTATGTAGATTGGGAGATTGGGTGATTGTTCCATAGCATTATACTATAACTATCATGCATATTCTCTGCTCATTCTTACAGCTGACCTCAGCTAGAGGTGAAGTGCACACTCACTCTGCAGGGGGGGGGGGGGGGGGATTGTGAGTTTGTTATGAGTTGGTCCCATTAGCTTTGATTGCAGGAAGGGAGTGCCAGGCTGTTTTTAAGGAGTTACTCTACAGGAGAAATGACCTTTAATAAGTGTCAGGGTTGGTATCCTTGGCAACCTAACACATTTTTATGACTCAGATATGATTGGATGACATAAATCTGGAGTGTGCTATTCTTCTAGGGTAATTCCACCAGTGGGGGGTCTCCTTTATCTTGACTCCACATTATATCCAGGTAACGTAGACTAAATTCATAGGGTAAAGCACCATTGTTTCCATTGAAATCCATAACACAATGGAAACAATTGTGGTGAAAGGGGCCTGATGAATCCAAGCTGGAATTTACGAAAGCCAATGCCTTTGTAAATTAAATCATATTAATTATGTGCAATACTTAATATCCAGAAGGAGATATGTCAGTAAGAGGTATAACTGATCAAATGAATAAACATATAGCGGAATCTTTGTAATACATCATATATTCAGCATACGATTGTTATCAATTGCCTAAAATTCACATATTTGATGACATTATATTTAAGTGGCCCTGAATTTATTTGTGACAGCAGTCAAAGTTCATTGATTTGATTGAAGTTCACTTCTCTGAATGATGTTTATTTTTTACTATGATTTTCAAAAAAGTGACTGTTTAATTATCAATTAAATTTGTTCTTTTTAAGTTCATTTTACATGTGAATGGAGAGATGAGTCAAACCATTCAGATCTCTTATAGGCCCAAAAAAAAACAACTTAGCGTATAAATACCAAAATCCATTGATCACTGTCCAAGCAAAACCATGAGGGAACTCTGTGCAGCAGTGTTGAAATAGGTTAAACTGTTTGTTCATCAGTTGTCTACCCTGGTGAAATGAACATGGGGAAAACATGTTATAACATGTTTTTACCATGTTATAACATGTTATTTTGGTAGTGTTTTGACATGTTAAAACATGTTATAACATGTACGGTAAATGGCGGGCAAAAACATGTTTTCACACGTTTTAACATGTTCTTGAAATAACGTGGTTTTAACATGTTTTAACATGTTATTTAAGCAAATATTCCCATGTTTTGCCATGATCCACCGCATTTAGAATAACATGTTTTAACGCGTTAAAACATGTTATTTGCCCGCCATTTACCGTACATGTTATAACATGTTAAAACATGTTTTAAGAAAACATGTTATAACATGTTATAACATGTTATTTGCCCGCCATTTACCGTACATGTTATTACATGTTTAAACATGTCCTAAATTAAACATATCAAAACATGTTATAACATGTTATTTGCCCGCCATTTACCGTACATGTTTTAACATGTTTAAACATGTTCCAATGAAACATGTTATAACATGTTATTTACCTGACAGTTACTGTACATGTTAACACATGTTATAACAGGTTATGATTAAAACATGTTATAACATGTTATTCAACAACCATTTACGACTATACATAATATTAACAATGGCCTGTAAAAATCTTTTGCGGTAAGGAATCTGAAATTTACTTCTTATTGGGCATAGTCAATGATATCCCTAAAGTAATTCTGAACCTGCAGTGACTATTACCCTTGAAAGTAATGAGACTATGTCATTTGCTTGAAAAGTTGTTAATATTGAAATGATATAGAATATGGGTTGACAAAGTACGGTTGGCTATGATATTCTATACCTGATAACACTCAAGAATCTGGAGAAACACATTCGTTATATGATAATGGTGCTGTGAGGTGTGTTTTGGGATGGGGCTTTTAACTAGCTTGCAATGGTACTGATCACCTTAACATTCTATTTAGAACAAAATTTTACACATAACATTTGTTCATCTGAGAAATATAAACAATGTATAGAGAAATAGGGACACTGTTTCCTCTGAGAAACGGAAACAATGTTTCAAACTTACTAAGTACAATGTAATTTTTTTTCTGCTTCTCTATTGAAATTCCAGCCACATGTCCAAGAACAAGTTTGAACATAGCTAGACAGCCCTTGTTTCGTATTTAGTTTATTTGCAAATTATCCTCAGAAGAATAAATGATTGCTCAAGAAAAAAATGCCTTACTTAATTTCAGAGTGAGATCTAGGTTTGAGATGTATTCATCTTTCTTTGGGCTAGATTTTTGGATTAAGTAGGGAAAATTATGTGGATTGAATTTGGTGACTCCAGTTAGCTGATATCTTGTGGCTGTAAGTATTAGGGTAGGTATGGTAGATAGATATGTTCATCATAATGGTTTGAGCAATTCCAGTCAGCACATCAAAATGTAACTGAATAAAAGTGAAAAAGTCTAAATTTCTTTAAATCAAGTTGAATTAAATTACATACATGTGTTGAAATACAAATTTATGTAACATTCACTAACCTCAAGATACTTGGGAATGTTAATATCTTGTGCGGTAATTATCCTCTTTTTTCCTTAATTGGAAGATTGATCCTCTTCTTTGATAATGTCTATTACAAAGTCATTATTCTGCTAGCAGAAAACAGTTCTATGTTCTCAATTAGCAGAGCATAGTATGGTTCTGTGCTATGATGCAGACTCTCAGACAGTTCTAGTGTGTAACTGGCAATTTCAGTTATAAGTTCAAATGGGGGATTTTTAAAGTCACTTGTCGGATAGGGGTGGAGCATGTAAAGTGTGTCATATTCATTTGTATATTTAAAACTAAATGAAGTGTACACTTTTCAGTCTCACAGACCATTACTTATTATACTCAATTCTACATTTTAAATATTAAGAAGCACAAGGAATCTGGGTAAAATTATTCCACAATTGTACAAAACTGCCCTCTTAAAAAATGGATAAGCCCAGGGCAAATAAGGAATAAGTTTGATACTTTGTTTATTGTTAGCATGTATTTACTTATTGACAATTTTCAAAGCCTTTCTCAAATTACAATGTTTCAATATCGCAACTAAACATGAAAGGCACTAGACATCTTCTCGGATTTCACTGGACTTAGAATTAAAAAGTATCTCAGGGCCTTTAACCCTTCCAATACTGTGGCTACTTTTGCCCAAAGCACAAGGATGCAAAGATTTTTTAAAACCATCAAAACCTTGTCATGTTGGTACTCATTGGAAAGCTCTTGCTGCGCACTCTCAGATGAGTACCCATTTGCCAAGGGTTTCAATGATTTTGCATAATTTTGTATTGGCCAATATAGCCGTCAGGAGCATAAGGGTTAAAGAAAAAATCTAGCTTTGTCCATCCTCCTTAGATTCTGAGTTATGTTATAAAGCATAAATAAAGCTCAGTTACAAGGAAAAAATTAAATTGCACCTTTTTAAAGTCCCAACATATCCACATTCCTTTGACACAGGACGTGAATCTTCTGGCCTGTAAACCTTGCCCAACTTTTGTGCTATAATGTAACTTCATGCAGGTAAGGAAAAAATTGGATTTGTAGGGACTTATTTGTCCATGGAATACCATACTTCTCTGGCAACTGAGACCTCCTACTGAGTGTGGATTTTCTTGGATATCATTGGATTTCCATTCAGAATGCAATGAGCTGGGAATACTTTTTACAAGGGAATGTCTTCAAACATGGTGGGGCTAATGGCACCTCCCATCTACTAGTCCTACCCCAAAATTTTATGATTGTTGAGCCCTGCACATTTGTTATAAACACATGTTTAAACATGTTAAAGCGTTTAAATTTCATATTATTTTACTGCTAAAGAGAAATTATGCATTTGCTCTGTGATTTTTAGTTAGAAATGTCAAAACATGTTTTGATTCCAACTTAAACCAGTCAATGGCCTTTTTTTCAATTTCTGGAGTTGAGGGGGAAACATGTTATAACATGTTTCAGAGTTCTGGGAATAACACAAACATGTCTTAACATGTTTGACCATGTTCAATTTTTTTGACTCAGCCAGTGACCATTTATTCAATAATTGATGTTACAGTAAAACGTGTTATAACATGTTTCAGGTTTCAGAACCCTATTGAATTACATGGGAAAACATGGTATAACATGTTTCATATCCTTGAAAATAGAATAACATGTTTTAACATGTTTTAACATGTTTAACGTTACGGCTTCTAGAACTATCATGTTTTTTCAACATGGGATTTCATGGTAAAACATGTTCTAACATGGTAAAACATGTTCTCCCATGATAACGTGTTTTACATTTCACCAGGGTTAAGTGCGGAATTCCTAAGGGAAATGGGTACACATGCGATTGTCCTGTCACTTCCCTATTCGCCTGGCCCCCTTAGCATCAGGGGAACAATTCAATTTGCCGTGGGATTAGGCTGGGAATAAATATGTCAGCGCCACTATAGTCTCTTTCCCATCAAACCCTAAGCTTCAAGCACAAATAATTGTTTTCTCGTTCCCTGAATTTATCCCAACTTGATTCAGGCAGATGTGCGTTGGTTTTATTGTACATTAGGTTGTTCATTGTTTTGTTCACATTGGCAGCATGGCATATCCCATTATTATTATAAGTAACTCAAATTTTTGCTGACATGCTTACTGGTTTAGGTCAAGATTCACTCTTGATAGATATCCTTCCTTTCCCATATTCATTGAAAATAGTTCTCATATTATGCTATTTAATAAAGAATCATAGAATATTGGGGTTTACCATGCTTGCTTGTCCTGCAGGGGCTTGGTTAAAAAAGAGTCATTTTTGGGCCAGAAATGCAGGTATCCAAAAGGAAACATAAAACAAGGTAGCACCTAATAGTTACAAATTGTAATGAATATTTTATTATGAATATAATGCTACACATAATGAATCTTGATGCTTATCATGACACAGTTCAGAAGAGATGCTAAAATGTCCTCTCCATTTCTATAACACATCAAAAAGCTCAGTAAGAAGGTAAAAAAATCACCATAAGCTAACTGTTTAACAAAATATTAGCCCTATATAGTTCAATACCTTTTCCTTGGCCAAAGGGAACCTGAAGCCTGTTGTTGGACACTTTATTTTTTCTTTGCCTAGGGTACTTGAATATTGTTCAAGTTCAAGAGCTGCTTATGCCTGAAAAAATGACCATAAGTTAATTGTTTAACAAAATATTAGCCCTATACAGTTCAACACTTTTTTCTTGGCCAAGGGGAACCTTAAAGCCTGTTGTTGGACACTTGATTCTTTCTTTGCCTAGAACTTGAATATTGTCCAGGTTCAAGAGCTGATTATGCCTGAGCGTGAGGCACTTCTTTATGGTGTGTCAATTTAATCATTGGGGATAAGGCTGCTGCAGTGGAAGACAATAGAGAGGTTGTAGTGTGCAGCATATTTCCATGGCAACTGTTATGACAATTAAGCCACTTCAGACAAGAGGAGACAGTCCTGAGGATTAGTGCTGACCCCTGGTGACCTGTGCGCTCACCACACAGTAATTATAGAATGCATTCTTTCCCAGTTTTCTTCACCGCACCTATTCTTTCTCTGTCGCCGCTTGCCCTCCTGCCCTTCACCATGACTATCCCTTCTCTGTCTCTGCTTACCCTTCTGCCCTCTTCAAAATGCCGGGTGCCAGTCACGACAGCTGTCTTGGCCGACTACTAATAATATACCCTCCCAGTAAGGTCTGCCCTCCCTCCTTCAAAATGCCCAGTGCCAGTCACGACAGCTGTCTTGGCCGACTACTAATAATATACCCTCCCAGTAAGGTCTGCCCAGTCCCTCCTTCAAAATGCCTGGTACCAGTCACGACAGCTGTCTTGTTCGACTACTAATAATATACCCTCCCAGTAAGGTCTGCCCTCCCTCCTTCAAAATGCCTGGTGCCACTCACGACAGCTGTCTTGGTCAACTACTAATAATATACCCTCCCAGTAAGGTCTGCCCCCCTTCAAAATGCCTGGTGCCAGTCACGACAGTTCTCTTGGTCCACTACTAATAATATACCCTCCCAGTAAGGTCTGCCCAGTCAATCAAAATGGCTGGTGCCACTTACGTACGACAGCTGTCTTGGTCGACTACTAATAATATACCCTCCCAGTAAGGTCTGCCCTCCCTCCTTCAAAATGCCTGGTGCCAATCACGACAGCTGTCTTGGCCGACTAATAATAATATACCCTCCCAGTAAGGTCTGCCCCCTTCAAAATGCCGGGTGCCACTCACGACAGCTTTCTTGGCCGACTACTAATAATATACCCTCCCAGTAGGGTCTGCCCAGTCCTTCAAAATGGCTGCATGGTGCCACTCACAAGAGCTGTCTTGGCCGACTACTAATAATATACCCTCCCAGTAGGGTTTGTCCTCCTTCAAAATGGCTGGTGGCAGTCACAAGAGCTGTCTTGGCCGACTACTAATAATATACCCTCGCAGTAGGGTTTGTCCTCCTTCAAAATGCCTGGTGCCAGTAACAAGAGCTGTCTTGGCCGACTACTAATACTATACCCTCCCACTGTCCTTCAAAATGGCTGCATGGTGCCACAAGAGCTGTCTTGGCCGACTTCTATTACCCTCCCAGTAAGGTCTGCCCTCCTTCAACATGTCTGTATCAGGTACCACTCACAACAGCTGTCTTAATGGCTGACTACCATATTATATTATAAGGTCCCTCCAAATAAGATCTGCCCCCTCCTTGCAGTATTGCTAGTGCCACTCTTGACAGACAATTTGGCTGACTTTTTAGTCTTTATTCAAAATGTTAAGAACAGTAAATCGAGTATTTATTATGACAGGTTTATAATTGCATGAAATTCTTTCTATGGAGAGCAATAGGATCATGCACTAAGTGTCCCACATAGTCAACCATTAATAATAATAGTAATTTGACTATTTTGATGGGTGAAATGCGCAAATAATTAGATGTGCAAACTTTGGAATTGGCAATTCCCAAAGGTTTATATTGTAAATTTAAAGCAGCCTACAGTAACTACTTAGAACATAAGTTCTGTTTATTTAACTATATATATATAAAAGCTATAAGAAGTGAAGATGTAGCAGAATAGGTTCTGAAGTGTCTTAGAGGACGTTTGTTTAATGTACAGACGGGTAACAAGAACACTTAATGCATTCCATTAGTGTTATTACAACTGAATCTATTTGCCTCATCCTATTCTTTATTGGCATTGGCTATGATCATTGATATACAACCATTAGCTAATGTAAGAACTAATTCTAATGCCAATGCAGGCAGGCACAATTCCAACTATAAATACCTCGGATCATATTAGGATCCCTTAAAGATCATCTTTTCTTTTGGCTGACAGTTATTTCATGTTAACCCTTCCACTGTGCTGAGGCTACTTTCGGCCAACGCACACAGCACACATACACAAACCATCTGAACTCTATCATGTTGGTATTCATTGGATAGCTCTTGCTGAGTATTCTCAGATGATCAAGTACCCATGTGCCAGGGTTTTAGTCATATATATCTTTTTGCACCATTTTGGATGGCCAAATTAGCAATCGCCATCATTATAAATGGTCAAAATGATCTCTGAACATCAAGTAGCCTTACATTTCATGAAAGCTCCTTCACAATGCTACACATTTGTATAGCAACCAGCCCCATGAACCTTGTGATTAGCATCTAGACTAGTATAGATCCCTTGGACACGCCTGCTTGAAGGCAGGAATGTAGGGATGATAAAGAGTTTTCAACATCGTCAGACGTGTGTGGCTACATGCACAGTAATTGTAGACACAAATCCACATATCTTGAAAACTATGATCATTTAAAAGATATATCTGAAACAAATATAAGATTTTTTATCCGAGTCATCATCAAGTAAAAATCATCTTTCATATAATGTTGATAGTAAGGATATTGTCAGTTACCAGACTGTTGTATACACTTTGAGCATGAATGGGTTTAACCTGTTGTGCTGCTTGGTACAGCTGTTTTAGATGTGTCTAGTAATTGAGTTTGACTGCCATTCTGCCCAATACACAGACTGCGACAGAGTAGAATCAATTTGCTCCAATTCCCATTCTATGTGCAGGCTGAAATGCTTAAAAACAACCATTTAAGCTATTTGATCTTTGGATGGTTGTTGTATCCTGAGTATAAAATCCAGGTTTATTTGGTTTGAGTGTCTGATCATGTAGCAGGCATGATCTAGGGACTGCAATGTAACTACCATCTATTACAAAAAATATATTTTTAGACACCAAAAATGTACAACTAGAAAATGCCTGATTTTGGCACCATTCTCATTGAAATTCTGGCAAGTCTATCACAACTTTTATGAAAAGTGAAATATCTATCTTTTTTGTCTAAATGATGCCTTGATAATTATAACTAACCTCTCCTGACACACAATATTTTAGGAACAGTTAATTTTATAATGGACTAATATTAGCAACTATTTCCTATTGTTTTTTTCAGTTGGAGACAGTGGGAGATAAGTTGTGTATCAGTGGTTATAAGCAGTGGAGTAGCGGCAGCATAAGCTAAAGGTTGTCTATATTTCCTATTGTTTTTTTCAGTTGGAGACAGTGGGAGATAAGTTGTGTATCAGTGGTTATAAGCAGTGGAGTAGCGGCAGCATAAGCTAAAGGTTGTCTATATTTCCTATTGTTTTTTTCAGTTGGAGACAGTGGGAGATAAGTTGCGTATCAGTGGTAGCAGTGGAGTAGCGGCAGCATGGGGGTTCCAGTACTACCTCAAGCGCTACTGTGGCTGTCAGTTCACCTGGGCCGGCAGTCAACTCTCGCTCCCCTCAACACTGCCCACCATCGCGACCCCTGGCCTTAAAGTCACGTCAAATGATAGGTGAGTAGCCTAAACACCATGCCTGTTAGCACCCAAAATGCCCTGACTGGTTCAGTGATATCTTTGTAACCATTTGAGGGAAATTAAATGCGAGAATAAGTTTGGATAAATCTGAGAGAAGTAGACAGGGAGTGGGCACTGGTCATGAATCATCAGATTTCGCTGCCTCTCACTATCTGACCTAGATAGGATGACATCCCCCAGCCAGCCAGTGCATGCTTACTGCACAGATCACGTGACCAATACAACCCCAGGCTACAGCGCGTAACCCGAGTCGCAGATGCCGTAGAGGCTAGCATGCAGTACCTATGGGGTTGCGGATCAAGGGGATGTATTTCTCTGGATAAATCAAGCTTATCCAAGAACCAAATGGTTAGGGTAATGTTGATTAGAAGTTCACCACCCACCTCTACATTCTTCAAATATTTTGTGTTCTGGATTTTAAAGTTATTTTCAAAATTAACACGGGTGGAGAGGACAGTCTTGTCAAGGTGATATCCGGGCAAGAATGGGTTAACAGCCTCAGTTAGCTGCGGTCAGCTGAATTGGAACTTTTAAAAGCCAGTGATTGTTAAAGTCTCTTTTTATCTTGAAAGCTGTGTGAAACGAGAAATATATTTATCTTAATTGTCACATATGAAGAGTGATCATTGAAAGCTCCAAGTCACCAATCCTGCTCCAATCAGTCTTTTCCCTTTTCTCTCCCCTCTCTCTTTCCCATTCTCTCTACCCTTTTCTCTTCCATTCTCTCTCCCATTCTCTCTCCCCTCTCTCTTCTGGTCCTTCTCTCTCCCCTTCTTTCTACCCCTCTCCCTGGGACCCCTTATCTCTCATCTTCTCTCTCCCCTCCACACTTCCCTCCCTATCTCTCTCTCGATCCCCTTTTCTCTCTCCCCTCTCTCTCCCCCTCTCTTTCACCCCCTCTTTCTGTCCCCTTCATCTCCTCCATCTTACTACTGCACCTGCACTTGATAGCACGCTATTGAGCTGTAGGAGGAAATGTTGCATGAAATATTGAGGAGGTCGGAGTCAAGTAATTGAGACAGAAAGCTGTTGATGGGAGCCCTATCCCGCCTGATGAAACTTTGCCAGGATCAATAGTAGTTTGCGTAACACGAGCCTCTGACCGGCCAGCCTACAACAGGTGGCTCAATTATCATCATTTAATTATCATCCCAAGGGCGCAGCTAGACGCAACACCATCAGGCCATTATCAAGGTGACCCTTTACTCTTTGCTGGTCTCATCATAAGTCAAAACTAGGGATTCAAGGCATCGTTAACATTTTCGCAATTGGATACAACATTGATATTTTGTTAACTATATCTGAGCAATATTTTGAACAATGGTGCTTGTGGATTTCAGAAACCTAATTTTGTAAAATTTGCCAGTGTCATCTTCTGAAAGTTCAATAGATAGCAAACTGCCTTTGTGTGGACGCATCACGGTCTACTCAGCGAAGCATTACACTTAATTATTACAGATCTTTAACTATATAGTATTTTCCCCCATTTGATATCAGTATGTTATATGGTATCAAGTACTGGTACTGAATCTTAGTCTTAGCATGGACAACCTTGGTTTAATCATGATTGAATTTGACAGGCCTTTTTTTGACAGGCTTTTATTTCAATTATTTGTGATCATTACCAGTCCATGTGTTGAAGCCTAAATAAAAATGAATTAAATGCCATTCATGTATCATAATTTATAGAGGCAACCTATATACAGCTCTTGACCTTCCTATGATTTTGTCTAATCTTTAGGTCAACCATGTTTTTATTCATGGTATATTATGAGAGAGTATATATAA
>OZ012684.1:18143936-18211436 GCA_963942565.1 Maea johnstoni | reverse complement strand
TACAATTAGATTTCCATAGAGATTTTAGCATATTAAAGCAAAACAACACAATAGAATACAATTAGATTTCAATAGAGATTTTAGCATAGTATTTGTGCTAAGGTTGGAGGGCAGCTGAGGGTCCTGCAGGTTCCAGACAGGGCCATTCATAGTGTTAACCTACTACCAGGCCCCAGTTAATCTTTCACAGCAACAAACTCTAAAGGAAACTCAGCATAAACTATTCATGAGGACTGGTGCGTGTTGATGTGCCGTGGCAGGCAACAGCATTTAGATCTGGCTTAGAATTATACGAATGTGATGAATTGGCTTATGATAGACTAACGTGACCTTGTCAGAGTGTGCATTGTAGAGAGGTCGCAGAAAATGTATTCAGATATTTAATTCTAGATTCAGAAGTTAGTTTATCATCGCTGCTTTTCTCTAATTGGCCCAATCTTGTCTAGCCTGAGGTATTAACCCTTCCAATGCTGAGGTTACTTTACTTTAAAAAACACACATCTAAACCCTGTCATGTTGGTATTCATTGGATAGCTCTTATTGAGTACTTGCACATAAGTAAAGGTAAAAGGTATTCGGTTTATAGTCTTGTATCCACCGAAATGTTCACACGACCTTCCTTCCCTAGCAGGTCTGTACACACGGAAACCATTTCAATCCCATGAGGGATATTCCAGAGCAGCTGGCAGCATGTAGCGCACAAGCTCTAAGCACTGCCTTATTGATGCTAGGTACCCATTTTGCAGCGGGGTAGACTGAGGCAATAGGGAATAAACTGTCTTACCAAAGTGCCCTGGCCAGGAATTGAACCATCGACCTACTGAGTAATCAGTCCATCACCTAACCACCTGAGCAACTTTGTCCCCATGTGCCAATTGTGCCATGTACCAGTTTTCAGGTTTTCTGCATAATGACCAAATTAGCCACCAGTAGAATTAAAGGTTTAATGATTTGAAGAAATTAATGAACTGGGGATCATCACCACTTTCAAACGTGTTTGTCCTTAATAGAGAAACTTCCGATGATGTATTGATATTTTCTGAGGTGATTGTCTTGCATTATAAACTTTTCTCATCTTGCCTGTTTTCACAGGGCGCGTATGGGTAATATCCGTGGCTGGGGAGGTCCGTTACCGCAGAGCTGGCACGTCCAACAGGTGGCGCTCCAGAAGCAGATCCTACAGAGGATGCGGGGATTTGGAATGATTCCTGTTCTGCCAGGATTTGCTGGACACGTACCTAAAGGATTACAAAGGTAATAAGGTAGTCAGAAAATAGAATATCCATGAGAAGCCAAACACGGAAATTTTGAATGAATCAGGCGTCATGTTTAGGTCACTGAATAAAGATGATTCAAAAATTTTAAAAATGTTTAGGTCACTGCTTTATTTTGGTTTGTTTCATTTTGTATGGCCTACATGCCTGGAACACTTTATCTTGTTTGTGGAATTTAACCAACAAATTATCTTTGTGATAAGGAAAAGGTTTTAAAGTTTTTGAGCATATTTTCAAGAAATAAAGTTGCAAAACAATTAAAGAGAAGTTGAAATTCCCACAGTTTAAAAGAGTTCGATATTTAGAATATTTTTGAATAGTCTATTTTTAGTCACATTTTTTTCATTCTGCAAAGTGCAGGCTGCCAGTACTTTCTTACCAATGGTATAGATGTTCAGACTAGAAGATGACCTTATTTTTATAACATATATATTTATGGACTGATACAGCGATTGCAACTCAACCAATTGTAATGTCATAGTGTTGATAATTGTATATTTTTTACCCTGATTGATTTACATGCCCGGTTTTGTTCTCAAGGCATAGATTTTGAGGATAGGAGATAATTTTTAAAGTTACATGTCTCTTTAAACTTTTAAACTTTTCATAATTATCGTAACCTTCTATCCTTTTGTTAGTTTTGTTTTGTTAGTTATTTTGTTCAAAATGATATTCAATCCTTTTTTTATGATTTTACCAGAGTATTCCTATTAGACACAAGTGTCTCCAAAATAGGAGAAGATGTAGTTTTCTTGACGCATTACTATAGAAATTTATAACCATTGTAAATCTACCAATCTTGTTGTCATAATTATTTTGTTCTAAATGATTTTAACCGTTTGTGTACTGTTCTACCAGAGTGTACCCTCAGGCCCAGATCTCCAGATTAAGTGACTGGTGTGGTTTCAATGACACTTATTGCTGGTAGGTATTTACCTTGGAACCTGTATACAGTCAAACCTGCTCAAATGACCACCTGTTCACTCAGACCACCTGTTAATAACACTGCCCCCAAATACCTCCCTGGTGAAAACTACATATTGAACAGTTAGGAGAGACCACCTGTCTTCAAAGACCACCTTTACTCATCCCATGCCATAGGTGGTCTTTGTAAACAGGTTTGACTGCATGTACTGTCGTGTAATCATTGCCATTGTTATATAACATGATCTTTACTATTACTTCAGGGTGTTTCCTAATTCTACCATGGAAAGGTTATCGGGATGGCCCCGGCGGCACCCATTTAATGATACATATAGCTGGTACCGTATACATGCATGTCATATAATTACTGTTGTATTGCATGATGTCACCTTTCGTTTTGTGCAGAACATTTGCCTTTTGACACATTCATATTGAATTGTTTAAATAGTAATTGCATTGTTAAACTAATATGCATTATTTTTCTGTTGTGAGTTGTTATATTATTTTGTTGCATTCATTAATTGTTGATTCAATGGTTAGTATAGCATTTCAACCCTTTTCATTGCCGGTAATTGCCCCTAAAACATATTGATAAATGTAAATTGTTGATTTTTCTTTTAGCTTTGGTGTCATAGGGATATCATCAATTTGTGTGATAGAAATTTAGAGATTCAGCTCTCAATCTTCCAAATATTTCTGGGGCTGCATTAAAACCTTTTCACATTCAGAGCACCTTCTGATCGAGGCCAAGTCCCATTAAACAGCGCCATCTGGGATCTGTCCCAGTCACCACTTCAAGCTAAAAGTTTTCCAAGAAGTAGTCAAATGGATATGTCATACATTAATTAGGGAATAAAGTGTAGGACTATTTCATAGAACTATTCAAAAGAGAGTTTGAAAGTTGCCTAGCAAGTAGCATTGTCTCTTTTTAAAATCAAACGATGCTTCAGGCATCATCAAAACATGATTTTGCAATTGGGTTGCGACATGTATGAATCATTTCATTTCATAATTTTTGGAACTAACTTTATATTTCCATTGTTTACAATTCAGACAATGTATATCTGACCTCTTAATAATGAAAAATGCCCAGATATATGGCTTTGGCAAAGGAACCCATTCTATTAGGTTGGGGCGAGATATTTTCTCTTAATAGTGAAAAATGTACCGGAGTAGTTCTTGAACAGAAATTATGGACATGTGCCCTAGCTAATTACTACTTATCTTGCATTTCATTTGATTGTGTGTTTGGTTCTGTCCCTCATTTTGAATGCATACCCGCATAATTTATACACAGAAAATAACACTCTTATTTTCATTCAATTAATCAACTATCAGTGTTCGGTTTCTATTGAATCTATTTATAGCTCTCGTTCAAGCTGTAATATTCTGCTCTAGTACGCTTACTTACTTTGGATAAAAGAATTTGTACAAAATCAGTCCTTTCTACTTAAGGTGGTTTACGGGGTTGATTTGTGAATATGAGGTCATTTTAAGATTTTTACAATTTGTTAAGCCTACACCCTCATCCTCATGATCGAACCAACTGTAAATGTCTCAGCCATCACTGAGCACAAGCGTCAGAATATCTCAGACCCCCCCCCCCCCCCCCCCCCCCCGTATGCTTGCATACAGACATGACCCGTTTTTGGCTTTATTTTCCATATCAAATTTCACCAAAATAGGGTCACTTCAAACACACATTTTGGTTGTCCAATATTAACAAATTTGCTTTAAATTTGGGATTTTCACTTTTAGAATTTTTAGGAGGGAAGCATGTCAGAGTTCAATTTTGACTTATTTCCAAAACTATGAAATGCAAAAGAAACGGTCATAAAATTTAAACAGAAGAAAACTTTGAAAAAATGGGACACCCTTCCCTCCGTAATAATCCTCTCCCCACATATATGAAATCTGATGGTCCCCTGTTTATAATTGTTGATAGGAGCTCTGTTTGAAAAACCATGCATGTTTTTTTTCATCCCCGAAACTTTACTTACTGCTGGGAGGGAAAGAGAGTGGTCCTTAATGTGTTCCCCATCAAAAGACCTTTCAGGCATTATATATTCTTTTTAAAGGCCAAATAGCCTAATAAACCAGGATAGGGGGAAAACTAAGTAAAAAAAACATAGGCTACCTTGAATGGTAATAATGTAAATAGTGTTTTGGTTACCTCAGGCACTTATGTCCCTTTTTGTCCAAGGTATGCAAGGTTACCTGCATCATCAAATCTATTGTTGTCTACCTATTGTTAAATGTAGCTGCTTGCATTGAATTTAATGTTGATGTGACATTTGCTTTTGGTAACAACCCAAAATGATTAGTGTCCATAGGTTAATGTTAGTAGCAAAGGCAAAATGTTGTTGATTAAAACCTCAGTTGTAATCTGGAGTGAACACTGTGCCTTGTGACTTTGAACCAGAGAGGTCTATTTATAAATCGACCTCTCTGCTTTGAACATAGCGTTCAATTAGAGAATTATTTTTTAATGCTATTGATTGTGTTGTCAACAGGACTCCACCTTTCAGTTAAAATATTTCTTAAAAGATTGCTCTGTTCTTAAGATTTTATAACAGGTGTCATATGATGGGTATAATACAGATGTAGAGATGAATAAGGGTTATTATAAGTTACCTTGATGATTTTGCATTTTGCAACAAAAAATGGAGCAGTCTGTCTAATATGTTTGCTCCATATAACTGTATATAAGTGGTATTGTTAGCATTATTTTCAGTTTCATATGAATAACCTGTTTCTGATTTTCTCTGAAAATTCACTGAATGCTTTCTTTCAGTTCCTATTTACTAGAACCAACAGATCCTTTATTCACAAGGATTGGGCAAGCATTTGTTCAAGAGGTAAGATGTTTGATGAAATATTTTGAAATCTGTAAATGACAATGTGGAAATGCTAGTGTTCTAAATATAATGCACACACACCACACACACACACACACACACACACACACACACACACCCACACACACACACATATATATATATATATATATATATATATATATATATATATATATATATATATATATATATATATATATATATATATATGTATATATATATATATATATATATGTATATATATATATATATATATATATATATATATATATATATATATGTATATATATATATATATATATATATATATATATATATATATATATATATATATATATATATATATATATATGTATATATATATATATATATATATATATATATATATATATATATATATATATATATATATATATATATATATATATATATATATATATGTATATATATAGTCATTTGCTTCTTAAAATACCTTTGCTTATACACTGATGACAAGGAGTCTAGTTTGTTATGTTACCAGTGTTAGAAGAGGTGCCTATTTACTATGACTTATAACTTAAAGTGTGTAATTGCAATAATGTTTTTAATCATCAAACTTAAGAATTTGGAGGTCTGTAGTTGCAATATGTTTATTAACTTAAGATTTTATTTTATTCATTCAGTTGACAAAAGAGTTTGGAACAGATCACGTCTACAATGCGGACACCTTCAATGAGATGACACCACGATCATCGTAAGTAAAAATATAGACAAATTTGTTTATTTAGGCTATTAATTTACAGTTCAATCCATACACCGAAGGATATGGAGACCTGAGAAAAATCAGAGAATTGGTCATGAATAAAGATTCTTGTGTTTTAAAGAGCCTCAAGAAAAGCCTGTTAGAAATGTATATTTTACTCTAATATTTCACTCCAACGATTTTCCAATTACATAGTTTAATAATGGCATTTGAAAAAGGGACATTATGTTGAACCGACTCTGTAGTACCTCTGTCTTTTATGCCTTTAAAGGAAGTCTAATATCATTTATTGAGATGTCCTGGCACGACTGGCACAAAAGGCATTAAGATGGCATTCAGTTCCACATCACCTCAGCTTCTTTTACCATTCATTCCTTGTGGTCCAGTGCACTAATAGTCCTACAGAGAGATAGCATCTTTTAAGTCAACCTATTTATTATCCTCGGCCTAAAATACACCCATTATCACGACAATCACCTTGCCGCTTTCTCGTCTCACATGTGTCTATGCGATTATTCTCGCATTTTTCAGGCTGATTGAGTGGCGCTGAAATTGTTCTTATGTAGCGTGCGACCATCCATATTTTATTTCCCTTCCTTGGTGAACTATCAATTGACTGTCTAAGGTGATTCGGTTTTGATGAGGATATTGGATTTTCCTCCCAGTGTTCAATGCAAGTACGCAAACAGAACCCACAGTCAAACCTGTCATCAATACTTCAATTATGGCAAAGTGCTTTTTCTGACATTTATCATCATCCTCACACACGCTGAGCAGAGGAGTGCCTGAGCCGACTCTACATGGTGCAGATGGGAAAGGGATTCTTTTAATCCTTGTCATGCTTGAAGCATCTGGGACAGGTCCGGGAGAGTCCAACATATAAAGCGCCTGCATTCCAATGATCAATCGTTTTCAGCATTTTCCATGATGGTGAAAATGATCAATTTTGAAAATTTTCAAACATTATAACCTATTACCACATGTTTTCTCTTCTAAATTAAAAGAAAACTATGAAAAGTTATCAATTAATTGATGTTCTTTGCCCGGGGTACGGACAGTTGCCCACCGGACAGTTGCCCACCAGACAGTTGCCCACTGGACAGTTGCCCACCAAGCAAATGAAAAGTAGGACATTTGCCCACCAAAATTGTTATAAATACATAAAGTTATAGGAATAATATATAAATAATACAAACAACTTAGTTTACATTCTTACAAGCATAAAGTGCCTGAAACAGATGTTATTACAAACAAAGGCTTTATTACAAACAAGCAGAACTTATTGCATATAAATGCAACTTTAAAGTGTCTTTTAGTACAAACAAAGGCTTGATTACAAACAAGCAGAACTTATAACATTATTACAAACAAAAGCTTTATTACAACAAGCAGAACATATAAATGCAACTTTTATCAATTACCAGTAAGTCTGATTTAGTCCACAAATATTTTACGAGTCAAGCCTGATGGTTGCACCAACAGCTTTCAGGAAATCTGGCAAACTCTGGTTGCCTGCGGTGTAGGTGTGGCACAGATTGACGAGACGGTTCTGCAAGGAAGCCATGAGGTGCCAAGAAGCCATGTACTGACCCATGTAAACTATCAAAACATTATATATAAATATTAAGGAAAAATATCAAAAATATTTATTTATAAATATTTTGGTGGGCAAATGTCCTACTTTTCATTTGCTTGGTGGGCAACTGTCCAGTGGGCAACTGTCCGGTGGGCAACTGTTCGGTGGGCAACTGTCCGGTGGGCAACTGTCCTACACTCTCTTTGCCCGCCTGGGCATGTGATAAAATTGCCAGTGACTTGCGGTTAGGCGGTGGTTTTCGCCGGGTGTACCGGTTTCTTCCACGACTTACAACTGGCTACTTAGTCACAAATTAGCCACAATTGGCATAAATGTGACGAAAAACAAAATTCCATATTCCAAATGCATAGAACGTCAAGTCCACGCTCAATACACTGCCGTTAAATCAATCAGCCCAATTGCGATTTTTCTTTTGTCCCATTTCTGTAAGGCCCTACTGGAGAGGGTAGGAGGTTGTGAGCTTACTGCAGTGAAGAGCAGTTTTCAGGTTGGTAGGATGATATTTTTCCCCCTTTGTAAGGCCCTACTAGAGAGGGTAGGTGGTTGTTGTGAGCTAAATACTGCAGTGAAGAGCAGTTTTCAGGTTGGTAGGATGATATTTTTCCCCCTTTGTAAGGCCCTACTGGAGAGGGTAGGTGGTTGTTGTGAGCTAAATACTGCAGTGAAGAGCAGTTTTCAGGTTGGTAGGATGATATTTTCCCCCTTTGTAAGGCCCTACTGGAGAGGGTAGGTGGTTGTTGTGAGCTAAATACGGCAGTGAAGAGCAGTTTTCAGGTTGGTAGGATGATATTTTGGCCCCTTTGTATTCCCCTCATACAGGCTAATTAGGGCAGTAATTGCTCAATGGCCACTTATCAGGTTTGATGCTCCTGGATAATGAGCAGTAATTTTCATGATTATACCTTGTATTTTCTGTTTGTGCTATCGATGCGGGTTCGTTCTGCCTGTTCTTTGTTTGTGCAGAGAGTTTTCATGCAGAACTTGGCTTCCCCACCTTGATGGTCTGGCTTGTTCTTAGGGATAGGTATCGGTACTCAATGCTATGCCAATATTGATACCTATATTGAATGGGAAAAAGTATCATATAATATCATAACAAATAGATTATGAAAAAAATTGCTAGAAGAGGTATTTGCAATCTTCCAATTAGCTGCACCCGATAAACAAGATTTCTGAAGCTGACAGTGCTAAATTGAAAACAAAAAATTAGGTCCCTTGGAGGCAGGCAGTATATTGTTGAAAATATTGTATCATGAAATTTTGAAATATGCCACTCTCTACTTATTCTCACCTGAAGCTGTTGATGCTTATAGAGTGCTTTGCGAAACATGACATCAGGATCTATATGCTTTTGGAAACGTTACCATATAAGAAACATATAAGCACAGAATATTTGAAGGAGAGTTGTTTGTTACATTATGGCTAACAATTCTACTTCTCATATCTCCAAAAATATCTTCTCAAAATATTTCTCTTGAGTTTGTAAAGTTCAGTTTATTTGAATTGTTGACCTGCACTAGAAGCCTTTAAGAATCCTCATTTGTTTCAAGCAGTAAAACAAATAACTAGATTTAGCTGAGATAATCCAAAACATGCATACCCCTGTATTTTGGGGGACATCTTTTGACTCTTTTTTTTCCTCTGCCCAACTTTCATTTGAACATTTACCCTAAACAAAGTCTATATTGCCTGAAAGGGTTTCTGGTGAGGGAACCATAAATTGAGCAGCTAAAGTGTACCCCACCACCAGTTGGTAAGATGTTACGGGTAAAAACCTGAGAAAGCACACTTAATTCTCTTTGATCAAGTTTATTGGCTGGCACTTCGCCAATAGGAATATGCCAGCAGTTGAGTCACAACTGAGGCACTTCCAATCTAAGTCCAATCTATGTCCCTGGTCACAATATGACTCTACAGGGAGTCTGCTGTAGAAACGTAGTTAATTTTCATATCTTTTCATCACTAGTTCTAGTGTTAAATCTGATGTGAAAAGAAATGGTTGCTTAGTACCACTTGTTTCAAAGACCTGTCATAGGCAGGTGCATGACAGCACCCCAAGTTGTCAAGAGGCTTTCAGAGCAAGGCTTTGTGCCATCGTGGGTTTAAAGGCATTTAGTGGCCATCAACTAACTCTTACCGGGAGTAAACAACTTCACAACTTCAATATAACTCATCAAATATATTAATCTCTTTTAAAGTGATTGAAGGAGACTTCAAACCAACAAAATCAAAACATTTTATCATTTTTTCTCAAAATGTTGATTGACTATCAAGTTATTTGTATTTATTTCGAAGCATCTGTTTGCTCCAGATGTGGATAGATTAACCACTTGTCATAACAAAAAGTTCAGCACTTTAAGTCATTTTCAGACTTTTGAGCTTGTTAAACATATTTAACCCATTCCACCTCTAAATCTGTAAACACAGTCTGGAAAATTGACTGTTTTATCAAAATCATATGATCAGTGGAAGTATATTTACGACTGGTTTTGTTATTATCGTTTATATGATCAATCAACAGGGCCAAATGTTGTCTCCACCTATGAGCCATGGCTTTTCCAAATAAAATACAACCAATTCTATTCATTGTCTTGTGGATCCTAAGGAAGATTTTAGGAAAAATTAGAAATGATTACTTTATACCAGACAGTTGATTTTTTAATTTTTATTTTCATAGACAAATGTACTCAAGCAAACTAAATTCAAAATGCAAACTATAATACAATCACAATGATAGTAACTCTGTCAGTCTTTATTAAAAAATACTCTTGAGTTTTGTCATACAAAACATGTTACAAGTTTCAGCAGTATGTAACATTTACATATCCAGATTTTAAGAAAAACTGATTTTTTAACAAGGCACTTTTCCTGCAGGGTGAAATTATCCATAAGAAAACAAATATAATTGTTCAGTTTTGCTGGGGGTTATCTGATTCAGCATGCACTATTTTTGTAGTCTTGGGCTTTTTAAAGTCTAATTTTCGGGTTTGCTGGATCATTGTTAATGTCATGATACTTATTATAAATCATGAATTAGTTAACTGTGTGATATATATCCTATACATTTGAACTCTGTATTATGTAATAGATATATGCAGAATTTCATATGGTGAAGTAATCAACTATTGAATGTATTCCCTATACATATGGATTGTGTAATTAATATTTGCAGAGAGGCATGTTATGAAACAATCAGCTCTCAAATGTATTTCCTTCATATATAGATTATGTAATTGCATAGTCACAAATTTGCAGGGAGTCTTGGGTTATGAAATAACCAGCTATATAATGCATTGCCTGTACATATAGTTGATAAATATTTGAAGAGGTTCATGTCTTGAAATAGTCAACAACTACATCATGAATTAATTCAACTCATATTTGCACTTTGGCACAGTGCCAACTTATGACCAGACCTCTAGAGCTGTTTAATATGGGGCTAACCTCCCTGGTACGATCTGAAGAACCTGTTGCCAATATAATCTATGGGGCAGATTCTGCCTTGGTTTAGCTATGATAATCAGTATAAAGAAGTGTATGAATAAAAAAGCAAAGTTAACGTTTTTGCCTATTTGAGGGGAAAATTCGTAGAGATTCAAGGTTTAGGACTTGTTTGCAGTATATATATATGTTCCCGGGCATTCAAAAATACACTATATGTAGCTCAAATAAATGCTTCCTGTATTTAAAGGATTAGGTAATTCTCTGTTATGAAAACATCTGCCATATCTTGCAATAATGTTGTTGTGTTTTGGTTTGTTTCAGAGATCCCAGCTATGTGGCAGCAGCAGGGAGAGCGGTCTATGAAGGTCTAGTGGCGGGAGACCCTCAGGCTATATGGTCAGTCTTACTCATTACATTACCTAATACAAGTCTTACATAAGCGAACAATCTGTTTTGTCTTTGAATTATTACATAACCTTATGCAATATTTGACCACAAACAGCCTGTCTTTGGTGATAAAGAGTTTTCAATACATGTATTTTGATTTTTGGAAGTTATTTTTCTTTCCTTATAATGAATCTCATTTTGTATCTAAATCTAGGCAGTTCTTGCTATTTAACCCTTTAATCCTACAATACACCATACTAAGTTCTCAATCATAAATGATTAGTTCTCTCTGAATGTTTTGATACTTTGGAAATTAACTTAAAGAATAAAGCTTAAATCTTTAAACAATTTTTTTGAAAGAGACTTTATTCTGTTTTATTTTCTACATTCAGATATTCTCTGAAATACTCCTCTTGAATATTCAGGGCATTTGGATTATTGCAGGGTTACATGGGATGAGAAAGGTCATTCATGATATATGATATTTTAGAAATAATTGGTTTAATTGTACATACACTTGTTGAGTATGACCTCCTTTCTTGTCCGTAAATTTGCATATTTTATGTTAATGCTCAGCTGTTGGCTATATTTGGTACTTCTACTTTACGTGGTTACCTACCAGTACCAGGGATTATCCCGAACGCCATATCCTGGATTTTACTGAACACCACTACTGGGGCTTCCCCTGATCACCATTTCCTGGACTTCCACTGAAATTCATTACCTGCAGGGCTTCCTCTGACCAGTATCTCCTGGGTTTCTTCTAAACATTATTACCTGGGCTCTAATTTTATGGTTTTCCTCTAGATATAATCATTTTGGCTTCCATTACCTGGTACCATGCATTATCTGGGATTCCCAAGAACACCATTTCCTGGGTTTCCTCTGAACACCATTACCTTGACTTCCCCTGAACACCATTTAGTGGGCTTTCTTTGAACACCATTACCTTGACTTCCCCTGAACACCATTTCCTAGGCTTTCTTTGAACACCATTACCTTGACTTCCCCTGAACACTATTTCCTTGGCCTTCTTTGAACGCCATTACCTTGACTTCCCCTGAACACCATTTACTGGGTTTCCTCTGAACACCATTACCTTGACTTCCCCTGAACACTATTTCCTTGGCCTTCTTTGAACGCCATTACCTTGACTTCCCTGATGAACACCATTTACTGGGTTTCCTCTAAACACCATGCATTACCTGGGCTTCCCATGAACACCATTTCTTGGGTTTCCTCTAAACACCATGCATTACCTGGGTTTCCCATGAACACCATTTCCTGGGTTTCCTCTAAACACCATGCATTACCTGGGTTTCCCATGAACACCATTTACTGGGTTTCCTCTGAACACCATGCATTTCTTGGGTTTACTCTGAACACCATTACCTTCCGGACTGAACACCATAACCTGCACTTTCCTAGAATGCCATTACCCTGGTTTCCCCTATAGAACACCATTATCACTTGAGTGTCCCCTAAGCACCATTAACAAGGCGCCCCTTGAGCCCCATTACCTGGTATCCACCAGGCTGTGGGTCTCTTGCTACAGAATTGATCATTTGTAATATCTTAATGGGCTGATCATTGCCTACTGAAGGTTTCACACAAAGCAGTATTAGGAGCAATTAACTCCAGCTTGGCATGTAAAGGAGATGCCCTTGCCCTGCTGCTGATGTAAAAGTGCTATGTTATAGGACATGAGAAGCGTGTTTTATTGCCAACAAGAGAGGGATTGTGCCAGCAATAATATAGTAGTTATGAGCTTTATGGGACTTAAAGAGTTGACAGCATCGTTCTCTATGTGTCACTCATTTGTCACTTAGCCGACTCAGGTTAACTCTATCAGGCCTTTGATATTACCATATTATGACATTTATTACAATTTAAAAAATATTTGAGAGAATATCTTTTTTCAGATGGTGTGATAAAAATGTTTGTTTTCTTCTCTACTGAACTGTAAATGAATCGTTTGTGTGCCACTATAGATATAACATAATGCAGTGGAGCATTTTTGAAACATCTGTTGGCTGCCCCAACAACCCAGTGGTCTAACGCATCATGCTCTGTGACTCAGTCTGCCTCTCAGCATTGTCACAGATCAAATCTGATAAATAATGTTAAGATAAACAAAACTCCAAAAATCTCTATTGAAACAGCTGTATAATGGGTTCCGGGGCATGTGAGAAAGTTGCGAGTGACTTGCGATTAGGTGGTGGTTTTCGCCAGGTTCTGTGGTCATGACTCAGCCTAAATAGGGCAGAAAAAGAGACAAACACTCAGAATTCAGAATTCCTGGTAGTCTTTCACCTATCAAGGCAAAGCTTTGGACCGTTTAGTATAGAAACAAACTATGGTTGTCTCACGATGACACTTTGTATGACTCAATTGTGTGCTTGTTGCTTGCTTAGGGTGATGCAGGGCTGGATCTTTGAGAATGATGCTGGCTTCTGGAAGGTGCCACAGGTGAAGAGTCTGCTCACCTCGGTACCACAGGTAGGTGATACGGAGGCGGTGGGCGGTCCTCTTGCTCTCCTCCTCCTCCTGCTGCTGCTTTTGTTGCTGCATGCTGTGTGATTGTCTTGATATATCTATCAGTTATAATTATGCACGCTATTTATCAAAACCTCAATTAAGTGTGTTTCGGTCTAGGAGACGAAATACAAAACAATAGGAACATGTTGATTTTTCCAATCTTAATCATGCACAACTCAAGTTGTTTCCCTGGATTGGAAGATTTCTTTTGTAAATTTCCCAAGTGATGAATTCCTCTTTTAGGTATTGGATACTCTGAAACACACCTAATTATTGTCTAAACCCATCCTCTATTGCCACCTTGAGAATATCATTGTAATTGCTACTGATAGTCAATCTGTAGGTGAAGATTTATTTTTGACAAATTTCTGCATCTCTACCATGTGACTACAACCACTTAACTTTATTTCCTTGAGTCATATCAGAATAATATATTGATATATATGTATGAAATGAAATTCATTTTCTTAAATTTCTATCCAATTAGAACTAAATTGTTTTGTACATTGCATTCCAGAAATACCATTTCTGTAAGGCATTTTATGAATTTTGAGTATCACATTTGGAATGATGTGTACTCATATACTATGCTATTGTCAATTTGTGATATTGCCAAGGTGGCTTTCCTTTTTCAGTTATTTCCACATTTAATCTGTTATTCCTTTTTTAGGCCGAATTACTCACATCACTCACATGTCATACCTGAGCCCTCCAGTACATGATGTTAGCCCAAATTTTTTGCCCCAGAGTGGTACAAATTAACGATATTTCAGGAATATTTTTTCAATTATTAAAATTATTAAAAATTGTTCATAAGAATCCATGCAACTACTTCTCTTCAAATATTTTACCACCAATTTATTTCAAAATAAGTCAAAGCCTTTAGTGAAGAATATGAGAAGAAAATATTCAGGCAAGAGTGGTTTAACCCTTCATGCTTGCAGATTCCTTGACAAGTCTGCCTCTCAATATAATTTGGGAATTATAAGCATTAATTCACAAGATATTTGGAAGAGGGTTGTATGTTTGGCTTCTATTGACATTTCTCCTTCAAATATAAGTACAAAACAAACTCCCAGATTAGTAGGGAAGATTTTAGGCATAAATAGCATAAATGGGTCAATTTTAATATGCCTCAGAAACCTTTGCCTTACTCTTCAGCCCGTTCATAGTAAGATTGATAAGATTCTCTGACAACTTTCAGAACTAATTCTTGGAAATGAATATTTTTCCAGAAAAATTGACGGAAATTGTCTCTTAGTAGAAAATATACTATATGATAAACAAAATATACACATTGTGTTTATCATGAAACATTTTAAGGGCACGGTATTAACTAGGGATGGGAATGACACATTTGTTTTTGTTGTGTTTGTAGTCACCTAATTGTTTGTTTTTGTGTATATTTCTCTGTGTAATGGACAAGGTTAACACATCCATGGTCAACATGTCCTTGTCTGTCAAGTATGAAAAACTCTTTTTTATTTTTAAATATTTTTCTTTATTCAAATTCAAGCATGGCAAAAGTAACAGTGTGACAAATAGTGCAATTTCAATGATATCAATATACGTAGATTGAGTCAGAGATAATAATACAATACAGAAAAACTTATATGAAAAACTTATAGTGGATTTTGTATTTATGATGGGGAATGAAATTGAACATAATTGTCCATGTACTTGACGTATATATCTATGTGTGAGTGTATATCTACATCTTCATTAATACATAAACACATTCATGATATACATCAACTTGTCCCTGTACACTTACTTCTAACAGGTTTAGTGCAGTTGATGTGGTCCAATTATATACATAATCTCAACAGTATAATTTGCTGGTGATGACTGTATTAACCATTTGTTCAAAGTAGGTCCAAGAATTTTTTTTACAATAGATTTATCCTTTTCTGAGAGAATTTCTAAGCACAAAGGTCACCAGGGCCCTTTTCTCATAAAAGACCAAATCAACCACACTAATTTGTTTTGTTTAACATCAGTGTTAAATTCAAAAAAATATATATTCTATTCTTTTTTATCTAATTTTATTTCATTTCATTTCATCTCATATCATTTTATTTTGTATTGAAAAAAACACACAAAGAAAACACCCTAGATGCCACGGAAGTGTGTTGACCTTGCAATTGCCTGTAAACCTTGTTCCTATCAGTGTGAACCTTGTTTCTAATCTTTAGGTTAATGCAAGCCTGGTTATTTTTGTCACCGTATTGGCAACCTCCTCAAGCCCAGGCCCTTCTTACCTCAGTTCCACAGGTAATTAATATGTCAGCAGGAACACCACCTACATCTACATGTGCATCTACATCTACATGTGCATCTACATCTTCATGTCCATCTACTTCTACATGTGCATCTAAATCTACATGTGCATCTACATCTACATGTGCATCTACTTCTACATGTGCATCTACATCTACATGTGCATCTACATCTACATATGCATCAACATCTACATGTGCATCTACATCTACATGTGCATCACATCTACATGTGCATCTACATCAACATCTACATGTGCATCTACATCAACATCTACATCTACATCTGCATCTACATCAACATCTACATGTGCATCTACATCAACATCTACATGTGCATTTATTTCTACATGATCTTGTAATATATCTCCATTGCCATGTACATTTCCATGTGTTTGTACATAACAAACATATGCATGTATTTCTGCATGTTTTGTCATGGTTATAAACATTTACATGTATGTTTTATATTTGTTGGCATGAATATTGTATACTTATAGATATTCTTGTGTTTCTATATGCTATTCAATACATATCCATGTACATCTACAATTTTGTGTACAATTGTACATGCATATTTACATATGCATGTTTATTTATATTTTATATACATCAATTTGTTCGTGAAATTTCACAAGTTCATGAACAAGTATATATTCATTAGCATGTTCATATGTTTCTAGATGATAATAATTTCCCACATGTTCATGTACATTTGCACCGTATTCCTCTGATCAAGCACACATCCCCCAAATGAGTGCTCCCCCTTTTTCTCAGAAAAAAAAATTTGGAAGGGGCAAGCAAGCGTACATTATTTTTTGACCTTCTGAACCATCTGCTAATGTTTTTCCTGTTGAAATTGATGCCTCCAACATCTGCACATCTGTAATCAAATCAATATCGCATATTCAGCTTACAATCGTTGCTTAAGATATCTTCTAAATGCTGTGTCTTTTTTCAACAAACAATCTATTGAACTTCATTGATGTAAACAGGAAAACTTATGGACTAGTATGATTTCCTTATCTCTATATGTTACAAATAAGTTTGGTTATTTTCTTATAAATTAAAAAAAATTGTCATCATCAATTGCATTGAATTTGATTGATAAGAGATAGTTGAATTGGAATTTATGTTTTGTGCTCAGTCGAATTGTATCTTATGCTGAAATAGTATTTATTTCTATTTGTTTCATTACTAAATTATACATTGAATTGTTCTTTTAAGGGTAAAATGATAGTGTTGGACTTGATGGCAGATCTGGAACCGCAGTACACTAGGTTCAGCTCGTTCTATGGCCAGCCCTTCATCTGGTGCCTAGTGGGGGACTTTGGGGGAACATTGGGCATGTATGCTGCACTAGAAAACATCAACAAGGTACTACAGAATTTCTTACTTTCACCTCCTAGTGTTCTCCTAGTTTTGATTCAATCAATCATCTGGGATATTGTATTGATCAAAATGATCCAGCCACCTTCCACCAAGAACTATATATAGAGAGAAGCAAAAAAATCTCCTACAAGATGAAATAAAAACCCAAATGCTAAACTAATGCTGGTAGAAGCAGTAAACTTTACACTTCTTTCTTTTTATTAAGATCAACTAATCTCCAAAGCCTTATTTAGAGAACCTTGTCTCTCATATTGCAATTACGTGTTGTGCATATCTCATTGCAGCAAAAGGCCATATAAAATGATATAAAGCTATGTCATAAGATCTTTAAGATATATGTCCGCAGATCTTAACCTACCTTTTCCAATGGAGGTCTGTACCAGACATACTGTGTGAACCTTGTATTGCATAAGTCAGGTTTATTGGACACCTTTTTTTCAAGGGTTCAATAGTAGGGCGTGCCTACACTAACTACCATGATGATTGGTACAGGGCTGACTTAGTGTACTTCTTTTTTCAGGGTTCATTAGAAGGGCGTGCCTATGCGAAAAGTACCATGATTGGTACAGGTATGACTTAGTGTACTTCTTTTTTCAGGGTCCAATAGTTGGGCGTGCCTACGCTAACAGTACCATGATTGGTACAGGTATGACTTAGTGTACTTCTTTTTTCAGGGTCCAATAGTTGGGCGTGCCTACGCTAACAGTACCATGATTGGTACAGGTATGACTTAGTGTACTTCTTTTTTCAGGGTCCAATAGTTGGGCGTGCCTATGCTAACAGTACCATGATTGGTACAGGGCTGACTATGGAGGGGATCAACAATAATGAGGTTATGTTTGAGTTCATGCTGGAGAATTCATGGCGAAAAGAGGCCAGGAATATAACTGAATGGTAGGTTGCCTTATACTGAGGAAATGTACTTCACTCTATTACATATTTATCATAACATGGTCTAACACATATAGAAATATCTTGATAACAAAGTAAATATTTTTAGAAGTATTAAGCATGTTTTAGTTATGTTCAGTTTTGTGCAATATCGGAATTCAAGAATTGATTTAATTGTAGCCATAATTCAGTGCTTGATTCAATGGTCATGTTGGGAGAGAAGATTTCAGGTGCTATCAATTTTCAATTGCATTTCCTTTATTTTTCAGGATCTCTGATTTTGCCAAAAGGAGATATGGCAAAACTAACAGACAGATAGATTTCGCCTGGCAGTTACTTAAGGTAAGTTTAGAAGCAAGAAAATTGCATATGATTCAAAGATTAACACATTAAGTTTAAAGACACAGCTAAATTTCTAATGTAAATGCAAAGTAAAGTTACATTGTTTTAAGAAACAGTTTCATGCTCTAGTAGTAAGGATAGAGTTGCGAAACCTACTACCTAAGTCGTGAAGTGTAAACTCTCAGTCCTAGTATACTGCTACTTGGGTAGACAACATGTGATGACTGTTCTATATCAATCCTTATTCCCATGACCTGAATCAATCAATTGATGATTGATGAAGTTGATGCTTTATGAAATCTGTATAGATATAATACATAACGAAAATATCGAAAAAAAACTTGGATATCGTTTGAGATTTCACAATTCTGACCAAAGGAATTGCATGGCCTTTTGAATAACATGTGTTCTACATAATTGTATCAAAAAACAGGTTAACTTTTCCATGATTTGAAGCTGTATCTATCACATATACCAGCAATCAATGCGACAGCTGGACATCCCAGCATACAATATATGATAGTCCTTGTACCTGGCGGATTACTCTTAATTAACTTAATCATGCTTAGCCCATCTACATGGTCTGAACAAAATAAAAACAATACATATCCATTAGAAAATATCATCCATACTGATATTATAGACTTGAAATTAAAAATAGATAAAATATAAAACTATTTTCCCTTGCCCAGGAAAACAAAAAGAAAAGAGATGTCTGAGAAAAGTTGAAAAGAAAAACCTGTTTCTGAAAGTTAGAAAAATAAATATTCTGTCTCTGAAAATTTAGAAAAAAATGATGTCTTTAAAAAATGTACATTTGCCGCCAGTGTATCACATTGTTAATGCCTAAGAATTTCGCATTGCTATTTCTTTTTGCTATTTGATGTTGATAGCAGTCACCAGGTGGCAGCACTCTCCATAACGACCCTGATGAAGATGTATGTTTTTCAGAGAAGCGTGTTCAACTCTACAACTGGATATAAGCAGCATGGGAAATATGTTATTCTCAGGAGACCAAGCAAAAACTTAAGACCTAATGTAATTGGGTTCAGTATATTTTGTGGACCTTCTTGACTTTCTTGTTATGCATTTTCTTTTAGTGAATCATTGTTGGGGCTTATCATATTTTGTTTCAATTCCCATGCCTGCCACATTTTCTGCACTGAGGCTGCATTTATTATGTATGTTGTATATGCATGTAAACTTTTTAACATATCTTGTCTGTAACCCATTCATGCCTTTAACAACCCCAAAGGGACCATGACTAATATTGTGGTGATATATCTTATGATTAAAAAAGAAAAATATGTGAAGGTAAAATTCATATTAATTTTAGAGTTAACCAAGTTTTTTTTTAAAAATTGTGAATCTCATGCTACATATTTTTTTCATTACTTATTAAAATATTTTCTATATTAAAGATACTTTCAGTTTCTTGAGAAAAGTTATCACTAAGATAGTAAGTTAATTTCTGCTGCAATAGGCATGAATAGGTTAATTGTACATCCAGATATATGTAGCAGATCTAGTTGTTGTTTTATTTGTTTTGTTTTTAGGGTAACTCACTTTGTACAAATGTAGCATACAGTATACATTGATTGTCGCCTTTTCCTTGAGTTCTCCTCTTCTGTCACCCTTGAGTTTGCATTGACCATGTTTTGGTGAAATTCGTTATAAGTTTCCAATCTGTGTGCAAGCCTCTGGGAGGTTCTGTTGCTGTTGTTGGGTTATTCTGCTCAATGATGGCCTAGACAGTCAAATTGGCCTGATAATAATGATGAGGGTGTGCCAGCTTTGAAATAAGTAAACATCTCAAGATGTGCCTATATTTACCAATGAACCCCTAAACCTCCATAGATTAACAGCATGAAACTGGAAGTTAACTATGTTTCTTTACCAGGTGGATGGAAACGAAGCCTATGTAGCAGTGTCCTCGCATGTACTGTATTCAGTTGTTTCTGTTGTTCTGGCATGCATGTATTTCTGTTTTTCTGTTGTTCTAGCATGCGTGTATTTCTGTTTTTATGTTGTTCTGGCATGCGTCTAGCATGCGTGTATTTCTGTTTTTATGTTGTTCTGGCATGCATGTATTTCTGTTTTTATGTTGTTCTAGCATGCGTGTATTTCTGTTTTTCTGTTTTTCTAGCAAGGTATTTTGAATTGCTCGACTGGCCAGACTAATGGCAATGTTGATGATATTGTCACACACTTCCCTCAGCTATCTCCTGTGCTCACTGGTAATGTAAGTCGTCATAGATCAGGGCAAGAACTGAAATAAAATTGGTGAAAATAGAAAATAAATGCTATGAAATCATTTGGCCGGGAATGCATTGAAAAACTTAGATGGAGTGGCTTACTTTTGGAAAATTGGATTCTTTTTGGGTTGAATTGTTCATTTTTCTGAAAATGGGCTAATTGCCTTTTACGATAAATTCCCTACCAATGATTCACTAAAAGACAATTCATAACGACAATGGCCATAGAATATATTGATCCCAATTCCTGTACTCACTGGTAATGTAAGTTACGCCTCAGGCCAAGAACTGAAACTAAAAAAGTGAAAAAAGAAAATGAATGCTGTTAAATCATTTGTCAGGGAATGCATTGAAAAATCTAGATTTAGTGGCGTAAAAAATTGATTCATTTTTGGTTGAATTCTTGATTTTTGAAAATTAGCTCATTTCTCATAATGATAAAACAAATTGGATACTTTTACTATAAATCCCTTAAGTTTTGTATCTGTAATAGAGATTATGAAATTCCTTGAACATCTGATATTAAGGAAAATGATGTATATGATATTGTCATTGTTATAACTACTATTCTCTCACTGTAGTTCATTACCATAACCTAACAATGATCTTGTACCTCCTCTTACAAGTAATACTATCCACTGGCAGATAGCTACATTCATTTAATAAATATCCATTTAGAAATAAATAAAAAAAACTCAAATGATTGTTTCTATAATTCTCTAAAGTGGTTTAAGGTAATCCGCTGGCTGTATTTAGTTAAGTTGCTAATAACTAGTAAGAAATTTTCATTTATTTGACGGCAGCATATACTTTATTTGTATACAATCTAAATTGTGATCTCCATTTCAAATTACAATAAATTAAACAAACGTTGGTATTTTTATTTAACTTTGAGGAGATTATATTTATAACAACTTACTTTTGAAAGCATTTATTTTGATATATTTTTTATCAATTTCCTAGATATGGTACAAACCAGAGGACGTTTTTAGAGCTTGGGATAACTTTATCAAAGTGGCAGATACGTTGTCGCACAGTGAACTGTTCAGGTAAGAATTATATGATGTGGTAGGTATCAGAATGTATCTTAGAAGCACTATAACTCTCCATCTGTCCCTCTCTGTCCATCTGTCTGTGTCTGTCTGTGTCTCTGTCTGTCTATCTGCCTCTCTCTCTCTCTATCTCTCTCTCTCTCTCTCTCTCTCTCTCTCTCTCTCTCTCTCTCTCTCTCTCTCTCTCTCTCCCTCCCTCCCTCCTCCCTCCCTCCCTCCCTCCCTCTCTCTCTCTCTCTCTCTCTCCTCTCTCACTCTCTCTCTCTCTCTCTCTCTCTCTCTCTCTCTCTCTCTCTCTCTCTCTCTCTCTCTCTCTCTCTCTCTCTCTCTCTCTCTCTCTCTCTCTCTCTCTCTCTCTCTCTCTCTCTCGTTATGAATTAAATTGCACGAATTTACAAATATGAAGGATAATCTTTTATTCTAATATGAAGATGAGCAAATTTTATTCTGAAGTAAGTTCTCAGCTCTAGTCAAAAAGGTACCACCCAAATCGTCATGCCCTTGTGGTTACTGAAGGGCATAAGTGGGCTGATATTTTCGTGCCATACCCGGGGGAATCCTTGACCAGGGGCATCTGGATCTAGAACACTTTATAATATACTCGGGTATTAAGAATATCTCCTTGAAATATTTCAGAGAAAAATGTTGGTTGAGTTATTTGTTTAAATTTTTTCTTCTAGATTTTAATTAAAAGATGCTTTGGTCAGAACGCAAATTGTTTAGCACTTCGTGGGTGCTACAAGCCTAAATGGGAGAAAGCCACATGTTAGAGGTGATTATGCAATGCTGATTAAGCTATGTTTTTTTTCTCTTTCTCTTTGCAGGTATGATTTAGTGGATCTAACCAGACAGTCCCTCCAGGTGATTGCCATACAGAAATACACAGAGGTCATCTCTGCCTTTAAGACCAAGAATATGCCAAGCCTTGTGTGAGTAGTCTACATTCCTAAGTACACCCTCATTGGCTAATGAAGGTAATGTTATACGGTTCTGTACCCCTTGTTTTAATACTGAGAGACCCGTACGAAATGATCCCAGATATTTCCCAATGTTCTTATTCTTTTCATACATATTTCCTGGTGGAACTGGGGAATGACTGTTTATGGTCCTGCAAAACTCTGTAAGTCAAGGCTATCAATAGGACTGTGCCTGATTCTATGCTTGCATATAGGAAATTATAGACAAAGTCCTACTCATGTATCACAGGTATAGGGAATGACTGTGGTTTATCACTCACCCTCCCATAAGGTTTGAGAAAAGTTGGGAGATCTGCCCATTCCATCCTATAGGCCTGGGAAGTAAATAGTTGAAATCCTTAGCCTACCCACTGATGCAGTTTGAGGGAATGAAATGTCTAGGTTAGCTCCTACTCTAATGGGAAATAAATATGGGATATGAGTATGATGGAAAGTGCCCTTCCTACTTGTTGGAAGTATAGTGATTTGGTCCATTACTACTGAGAAATGAATGGGTTGAATTCTACTCCTCTCCCTGTGTAAAGCCTGACCTGCCTTTCAACATTTGTTGCGACATTGAAACATAATAATTTAACAGAGGCTTTCAGTCAACATGTGCATACAAGAAACAATGTAGTGAATACTGCACTTCTTCAACTTGGACTTCTTCATTTCCTTGGAGGGTATTATACTGCACAATTATTGAATGTTTTATTAAGATTCCTGATGTTTTGCAATTTCAAATAAACAAAAGTATAAACTATTTGTTATCATACTGACTAGTGCATCTTAAATAAGTTCTAGTTTAAATACAATGGATGAATATATATGACAGATATAGCAAGCACCCCCTTAAGACAGAGGACTTCAAATCTCCCAATTTGACCTTTTAAACTGAAGTTTCCAGTACTTGCTAGAGCTGTCTGGAAGTTGGCACCATGACACAGGCAGATCCATATATATATATATATATATCTGCAGAAATTATAGGTTTTTACAACAGTTATCTTCTGAGGACAAGGACTTTGTAGGAGTGTAATATCAAAGAAGAGGTAGACAACATACCACTTCTGGAACACTAAGAAAAGAGGAGATATTTACTTACAAGAAGAGCTCACTTATTCACATGAGGTATACCAAAAGCATCTAGAGTCAGGTTAGTGAACATAACTACATAAAAGGTACTTCCTTTGGCAAACAGTGTCAAACACATTTAGAAAACATGAACTTATGATAATCAATACTTGATAAATATATTTATAATGTTAATGCATCATTTCCATTGCTTAATATTACTAAATCATTTATTGATATTAATAACTCATTTATTAATTGTTAATGAATCATGGCATTTATTTATATTAAGAATTGATTTCCTAATATTAAGAAATGATTTCCTAATATTAAGAAATGAATCATTAATATCAAGAAATCATTTATTGATATTAATAAATGCTCAGTATTTGTTAATATTAATAAATGATTCATTATTGATTATGTGATTGATACTGATATTTCCTCCCCAGGAAAAATACTTTTCTTTAATTCAATGCATCAGGGAGATTTTCCTATTAAGAAGATGCTGTAGGAAGTAGCTGGGAAAGTACAGGAAAAGTATTGGAATATGACACTATGAGATGTCTTGGAATAAGCGGGCAGGGTTTGCAATCAATCTGGAAATGACTAGGTTGAATGGGAAACCCATGGGATGAGTAGGCAGGAGGCCATAGCCATTCCCCATACAAGCTGGGATATGTCTGGGAGGATGTAGGGAGGGTTTCGGATTTATCTAGGTAATGAGTGGGAACCCAATGGGATGGGTAGGGGAAGGCCATAGTCATTCCCTATACAAGCTTGGAAAAGAATAGGAAATGATCCATGAAAGAGCAGCACAAAATCTGGGAAATTCACTAGGAAATTGCTCATTTGCATACAAAATACAGATAGGATTCCCGGTCCTCATTTCCTCTAGGAATCCTATAGTAAAATAGTGGGAACATTTCGTACGGGGAGTGGAGATGCAATATACACCAACTGTTACATTTAACCCTGCAAAATGTTCACTCAGGCTGTTGATACAGAAATAGGTTTCATTGCATGTCTTTGACATCAGAAAAGTATGGTCCTCCCATTGCAGCTGCCATATCAGACTGTAGATCTAGAAATCACATTGAAATGAATTGCCTTGACATGAAGTGCATGCACATTTGTTTCCTTGACATGAAGTGCATGCACATTTGTTTCCTTGACATGAAGTGCATGCACATTTGTTTCCTTGACATGAAGTGCATGCACATTTGTTTCCTTAACATGAAGTGCATGCACATTTGTTTCTTTGACATAAAGTGCATGCACATTTGTTTCCTTGAAAAGCAATGTTAGGTGGTGTTTCAATGATTTCATGTTCTATCCTATTTAAGAATGATAAAAACTGATAAAACAATTGTAATTGTTGCCAATATTTTTCAGGAAAGCCAGCATGGCCTTTCTTGATTTGCTGTTGGATCTTGATACGGTTCTGGTGACTGATCGCCATTTCCTCCTGGGGGCGTGGCTTGAGGACGCCAAAGCCCTGGGAACCAATGAGCAGGAGAAGAAACTCTACGAGTATAATGCCAGGAATCAGGTCACACTGTGGGGCCCAAGGGGAGAGGTAATATTATTACAAATATAGAAATAAATGCCCTTATTCATATATATATATATATATATATATATATATATATATATATATATATATATATATATATATATATATATATATATATATATATATATGTATATATATATATATATATATATATATATATATATATATATATATATATATACATATATATATATATATATATATATATATATATATATATATATATATATTTATATATAAATATGTATATATATATATATATTTACCTAACTATATATTGGGAGGATCTGGTAATTGGCACATTTCAAATTTTCACTATACTATAACAATACAATATCTTAATAATATGTTAACGATACCTCAAAGGGACCTTTGAATTATGATGAATTTAGCACTGTTATCTTAAAGATGTCACTAATAAATAGCCAACTCCCCTCATTCTTAGATGTCCAGATAGTTAGGTCGATTTTGTTCCGTTAAGCAGTCCCGGTGTAACTGATCTTAAATGATATAGTACTAAAAGAATAGTATCAAAAAATATCTGGACTAGATTTCTTATAGTTGATATATCGCCACATTTACATTAGAGCATTATTATGCTGTAGTATTTGATAATTAATGTATGATATTTTCCATTGTTATTTTCTCTCACAGATTAGGGACTATGCCAATAAACAGTGGGCTGGCTTAGTGCATGGGTAAGCCTATTTTTCCATTCCTGATTCAATACATAGGTGTGGGGTTTTCAACTGTCGGATTGTTACTCCAGGATGTGGCAGTCATCCCATAATTTGTGTCATGCAAAATCCATTAATCACGATTAATCTCTTAAAAATTGTTAGGGAGCATGACCTGAGGATATCATCAGATAGTGAGTGCCACCCATTGTTAAATTGTCTATTGATTAATACATCTTTATTATCTATATGAAGTCTTGTATGGAAGTGCCATCTAGTGACATGTCTTCAAACCAAATATCTATCAGATGGATCCTTTTTTCACCATTGAGATTATATGGTGGGGCCACCTGGTGGAAATGTTCTAAACCAATTGTCTCAGGTCTGTTACCATGCAATATTGTGCGCGTGTAGTGTTTGTTTGCCTTAGGACTAGGGCACCCCTGAATCAGGGTCCTCTCTGTGTTCCCCCTGGATCATCCAGCAATATCCATGTGTTACAGGCAACTAGAAGCACCTTAGGCCTAAAAAAATAGTTGTTTGTTTCCTGTAACCCTCCCCTAACAAGTTTTTATTCAAAACAATCTCTACCTTTAAGTTTTTATCGCCCATCCAACTCACAATCAACGTAAAACATGCATAAAACACACATTTTTGACTAAAAAAATAATGCAAAAAAATGTTTTTTACCGACCTACCTACCCTATTTTTTTCGGACCGTTACAGGAAACAAACATTTTTTTTTTAGGCCTTATCAAGATCTATCATAAACTATTCACTCATGTTGAAAATCCTAGAACAAGAAGACATTTTAAAGACATTTCTGGAACACCGAGTCTCTATACATATAGATTTTTTCACAAAAAGTGAAAAAATGAAGTTGATCATGTTTGATTCTCTTTCTCAACTAATATATGCTGATCAATATCCCTTCTGAACACAGGGCAAGAGAGGCAAGAAACTTGAAAATCGTTGTCTGCAGCTTTGATACTTTTGAAAATAAGTCAGGAATAGATTGTATTTTTAATTCAAAAATTATTTGAATGAGAATGGTAGTCGGGATACTGGTCAATGTTTCCCCTTAAAATAATTTTTGAAAGATATTTTTCTCAAATAGATATCAAAATAGTCATTGTGCACCCATTCTGGCTGCTGCAGGCATAAATGGGTTAACCTCAATAAAAATGAATCATCCCCTTTATGAATCCATGGACGTGATCAGGGCTCCAGGGTGGTCTAGCCTCATCTGAAAATGTATGCTTTTTTGGCTGATGTTTGTCTTTCTTTTTTAATAGGTATTATATGCCCCGCTGGATGCTCTTTACATCCCAACTCAGGGATGCTCTTACTAAGGTAAGAATTGTTGATTGCAATTTCTCATGTTTAACATCTGCCAGAAAGCAGTTGTTCTATCCATGGTTACATTTAAACTGTTGACCCTTCCAATGCTGAGGCTACATTCGCCCAAAGCACAAAAACGCAAAAATCTTTGAAAAACATCTAATCCATGTCATGTTGGGACTCATTGGAAAGCTCTCGCTGAGTACTCTCAAATGAGTACCCATTTGCCAGGGTTTCGGTGATTTTTTTAGGTTTTTTTGCATTATTTTGTTTTGGTAGAATTAGCCACGATCAGCATAAGGGTTAATTTTCTCAGACAGTGGTATAGTTTTATGTAATGGCCAGGGGGGCTACTTATACATAGATTACACTTATGATAGGTTAGTTTGAAATCAAAATAACTATGTGGCTATCAACCCTTCTGAGTCCAAATTGTAATTTTCCCCCAAAACATCTGATGCCAAATTGTAAAGTAATTTATTGGTCAAAATCATCATGTGACATATCAAAATGAACCTTGAATGGAGTTGAACATTATGACAGCCAATTGCTTAATGTTCAAGCTACGTAGGGGGTCTCTTAAATTGACGAGCCATGCTCTTCTTTGAATGAATTTGATTATCTCGCATTCATATATGGTTCTCTATGTTATGTTACCAGTACTTGCAACCAACAAATATATGTAAGAGTGACATTGGAAGAGTTCAGAATTTTATCCTATAGCCTGTAGTAAATATCTCCTGAAAGAGATCATAAATAGATATTCCAATTTTAAATGCTGCCATATATCCCTTGGCTTTCATCAGATCACTATAAAGCCATGTTTCTCATCCTTATAAGTGTCATTTAGTGTGAAATTTATAAGATAATTTTAAGTCAAAGTTTCTTGATTCATTTGTTCATTAGTTAGTAGCATTCCACCTTAAAAAGAAAATTGTGATCAGATTAAGAAATCAATAGGAGCGAATCAGCTGATACCATTGAGAAGTATTTTACTTTAAAAGCTTTTGTTTTGTTATGCTACCTCTTCAATATTTTTTTTTCAAATTTAACTCTTCATTTTTCAAAGTTTGTATGTGCGATTGCCAGATGCAAATGGCTTGAATAAAGTGACTTTGGCTTTATTTCAGGGTGTACCCTTTGACCAAGCCAAGTTTAACCAGGATGTGTTTACTACAGTAGAGCAGGTCTTTACTTTTGATCGGTCCATCTATCCCAGTAAACCAGTAAACCTATAGGTAAGGTTAACCTTTGTTTATCCTATTAATGCTTATAAGATTATCTTGTTAATTTATTCAGGATGCTGTAATCTTTTGGAAATAGTAAGATATAAGATATCATAATGGTGTTGCATTTGTGCCTCTGTCAAAGTGTAGGGCTGCACTGATGCCCATATGCTCTAATTAAGGCATTGCCACTGAAAGCTCAGTTGCTCACCACAGTCCAGGTCCTAATCCTGGCCAGGGCATGTGAGAAATATACCAGTGACTTGGAGGAAGGTGGTGATTTTTGCCAGTTACTGCATTTTTTTCATCACATACACTTGGGTAGACACAAGTTGACAATAAACAAAGTTCCCTACGAAAAACTTCTTTCAAATTGTAGGTTATCTCCTAATTCTTTATCAGGGCTCCTTGGATATCAAATAGTTGCAATATTATGACTCATTTATTTGCATTGTTTTTAAGGGGATTCTATTGAGCAGTGTAAAAGGATCCACACACTGTACAGGCCTCAGACCAAGATCAGGTTTTACAAAAAACTACAGGAGTTTTCAAAGCGAGGAAAGAAGTTTGTAAAGTATGCCTCCCGCTGGATGAAGAAGTCGTGGAGGAAGGATTCGATGAAGCAGAGTGTCTTTGGTGAATACTGGAAACAGGCCTTATATGGATCAGAACAGCTGGCTGCCATGCACAAGCTCTAAGGGATTTACCCATTCAGGCCCAGAGTAGTATTTTGAGAAAATCGTAGAAGTTAAGACCCTCTTCCAGGGTATATTTTTGTATATATGAATATATATATATATATATATATATATATATATATATATATATATATATATATATATATATATATATATATATATATATATATATATATATATATATATATATATATATATATATATATATATATATATATATATATATATATATATACATACATATATATATATACGCATATATATATATATACACGCATATATATATATATATATATATATATATATATATATATATATATATATATATATATATATATATATATATATATATATATATATATATATATATATATATATATATATATATATATATATATATATATATATATATATATATATATATATATATATATATATATATATATATATATATATATATATATATATATATATATATATATATATATATTTATATATAATGGTTCTTAAACCATGGCTCAATATGTTACAGGGTGACAAATAGTAAGGATAGATAACTAAGGGTTTTAGCAAAACTCCAGGCTTATTTAAGAATATTCAAACGTATGCCAAAATATATTAAAATATATTAAACTCCTCAAAATCTTGTCAAGTATTGGGAGATTATCAATGCTTCAATAATATTGCCCAATCAGATGCTTCCACTTATACCATTTTTATGGAATATTTTTTGCACATATCATGTTTGTGAAAGACCATCTGGCAGTATAAAACTTTTCATGCAAGCTGCTCTGTATAAGTTACCTTTTCCATCTAGTTATAAAGGTCAATGAAATAGATATATATTTAAAAAAGAGCAATAATAAACTCCTTGGCTACTTGTTGCATTGTCTAACAAAGCCTATGTAGTGGTCCTGAGGCCAAGCTGACCCCTCAACCCCTCTGGTAGGTACTCATAACTCAACATTGGCTATTAAGCCTTATGCTGCTGTTGGATAATTTGGCCAATACAAAATGATGCAAAAAACCCTGGAAGATGACTGGAACCCTGGGATATGGGTATCCATCTGAGAGTACTCGGAGAGAGCTATCCAATGAGTACCAACATGACAGGGTTTGGATGGTTTTCTAAAATTGTTGCGCCCTTTTGCTTTGGATGAAAGTAGCCTTAGCATTGGAAAGGTTAATAGCTGATGCTGATAAAAATGGTGCCACATGTGATTTATGATTACATTTTACACAGTGTTAACAGTGACCCAGAGTGACCCTCTGACCAGCACATGCCCAGGCAATAGTCTAGGCGTGTTCACTGTTGTCAGACGGCCTATCCACTTTGACCAGGAACAGGTTTAGATTGAAATCACATGAAAGCACATGCAATGGAAGCCATTGGCTCACCGCTGATTTTGATAAATTATGTTCATATTTCTTTGATTTTGATATATATTGATACATAATAGTATTTGCATTGAGACAGTATGAAATATATATCCATCTTTTCACCACTTGAGCCGATTTCAGAAATATGGAACGTGTTTTTCAACATCCAACTCTGTGAAGAAATGTTAGGTCATAAATACTGTACGTTAAGTATGAGATGCTGCATCAACAATTGCATTTATTTCATCAGACTTGCAATTCTATAGTAAACTTAGTTTGCCAACTAACGAATGATTACTCTACGGCAGTGCGCTTGAGCAACATATTGTCTTATATATTTTTGCTATCTGGTGAATCATCTATTGAGTGGTATTCAATAGGCGAGGACAGTTACCTTAATTATACTGAAATATCTATAGCAATGTATATTGACTTGCAGTACTAGTTTTACAAATTATATTTCTCTTATAATATTTTCCCACAAAATATATTTCTCTTATAGCTCTTAGGATAAGTTAGCATATCACAGTGAAGTCAGTCATTTGTATAATGAATTGTCAACTGCTTTGAATTATTATCATCTAAGTTAGGTTTCGTTGTTATCTTTATGTATTACTCATATTTATGACTGGCATAGTTACTGGATTGATACTCTTCAAGCCTCGACGCTAACTCAAAATGGTACTGGCCCCGTAGGACCAGTACCACCAAGGATCTACTGGTCCTGCAAAAATTTTGCTGGTCCTACAAAATTTCTTACACATAAAAAGAAAAAACATTTCATAAAAATCACAGACAACATTTATTTTTATATATTTTATCTCCATTTATTGGAGGGTTCTTTTTGGCCAATCAGCAGCTCTTATAATCAGCCACATTTTGTCTGTTACCTTACTTTGGCACGGCTGGTTTTGTTGATGGCTTACCCTACCCACAGAGCCTTGATCTAGGTAGGGTGATTCTAGGGGTTCCCTTGCAAAAACATTTCATGATATAGTCATAGTGCCATCTTATATGACTATTACAGAAAACAAATCCTCTTTCTTGTAAATGAATCCCAACTCTCTAATTCTGAATCTGCAAGGTCTTATCATCTGTATTTACAGCTAGATATTCATGTGCATGTCTTGGAATTCATAGAACAGGGGGTAGTTTGTACCTAAGCTCAGACTCATACAATCAGGGACCCTATTCTAAATCTGAAGAAGCACAAAACAAATCCCAATGCATGATTATTGCTCACCTTTTACATTGAATAAAGGAAATTATCTGCCTGATGTGCAAAGTTACAGAGTACCTTTAAACCCTCTAAATAACCTCCCCATTCAGGATTCTCTACCTATATGCTGCATGCTATGGTTGAATGGGCTGCTTAAGCTTCCAGCCAAGATGGCAATTGTGATCAGAACGGATGGAAGGAACCAGACGACTGCTTTGGAAATGCTTATGACAATTGATTTGCTACTAGAGTGTGCTTATGAATTATGTAACAAATTCGAATAAAGGATTAATAGGACAACTGTTTACATAGTGTTTATTTTTATTAGTTTCATTCCAACGTGATTGTACAGATATCTGATACAACAACTAACACTAACAATAGTAATAACAACATCATAACCATACACATGGAAATAAAGATCACATGTTCCACAACTGGGAAAGGCTTTTTAACCTCATTGGTAAGTGCAGGTTTACAAATTTCATCAAGAAACAGTAGGATTTAAATAGACGAAAGATACTTTATTGCAACTTACGCTAATCCAAAAAATATTGATACCTTTATCTTAACCCTTATACTGCTGGTGGCTAATTTGGCCAATACAAAATGATGAAGAAATCCTGTAAAATAAATATCCGAGAGTAATCAGCGAGAGCGATCCAATGAATACCAACATGGTAGGGTTTAGATGGTTCCCAGAAATCTTTGTGTTCTTGTATTTGGATGAAAGTAGTCTCAGCATTGGAAGGGTTGACATCATCTCTTGATGTACTTAAACCCGTAACCCTCCTCTTAATATCCTTGCCAGTGAAGTATCACCTTCTACTTGTAAAGTAACTATGCCTTGTCCTTCCTGTCAATTACAGCAAAAATCTATAAATGGATTAATACAAATACACATTTATTGTAATACACACACACACATTACCCTTGAAGAAACACTGGTGCTAGATTTTCACTTCAGTTACATATCCACAAAAACTACTACATATCCTTTCTTTGACCCAATAACCCAGCAGTTATATAGTGCAGGCAGTTCAGCTTAACCCATACATGCATGAAGCAGCTAAAAATCGCCTGATAATTTTGGTAATATATCCCTAACAAAAGCAATATTTCTAAAATATTTGGAGTAGAATCTTTCATCAGAACTCTATCTACAAGTCTCCTTCAAACATGTGAATTTATGCTTCATGCCAAAGATATTTTCTAAATTATGATGGGCACAGACGATACTGGTCAAGTAGATCTCCAGACATGCAGGGCCAATAATGTGAATCACAAGCAAAGAATTTGAGGCTATACTCTTAAGGGGCTGGCCTAACAGTTGAGTGGTCTTACGCATGCTGCACCAGCTGGTGATGGCCTCTAACAGTACCTCTGCCACGCACCCTAGACCACGGGGGGTGGGGTCACTTTGGTATTTAGGGGGGGGGGGGGGGGGGGGTGCATATGCTCATTATCAGGCCAAAAAAGCACCCTTATTTTTATTTTAAAAACGCTGACTTTTTCCATTAAAAAAATCTTTTATCAAGACACTGACATTGGATGATTGGCAACACGCATTTTAACTCTTGATGTTTATAATTCTGTGCTACTCTGGTTTTCTCCACAAACAACAACTGGCTAGTTATGATTGTATTAAGGTATGGCAGAAACAGGAAGATAAAGAGATTTTAAAAAATCCCAAAAGTTGGTGTGGCCGGTAATGTGACGAATTGATAATCAAAATTCTAAAATTTTGAAAATACAAATTTATGTTGACAATCTGACATCTTATCATGGAAACTGTTTTACCTTGAATCCATGTATGACAGGATTTTCTACTAGGAACGCTTGTCTCTGCGGAAGCATAAGGGAAAACCAGCTGTCCAATACCATCCCAATACATCTACTCTCTCGAGAAAGGCTGCCACCTCATTTATCAACGGATACTCGCATGCCGTACACTAATTATCGCCTAAAGCAAAAAGGCAAAAAAACAAAATTACTTCAGGAGGTAGAGACTTGCAGATGTTTTGCGTGCTATGCCTTGCCGCTGGAAGACCTTGCCGATGTTCGCCAACCCGTGATGTTCGCCCGCTCGTGAAAAGAGTTGTTTATCTTAGCTATTTCTTAATCCAAGGCTATTAGTCCAGGCAAAGTAGGGTTTTACCCACCACTAATTGCAAAAGAAACGAAACCTACTGCATTAAGAGCATTGGTGTGTATATAATAACATATTGAAAATCCCACTTAATCAAAGTATTGGAACAATGTGTACTTTGCAATCCAAAATTGTTAAAAAATCAACATATTGGTGAAATCGTGATAAATAGTTAAACAAAGTTAAAATGCTGACATTCTTTGAGAAATCACAAAATAAGGTGTCTATATTAATGTTTTACCAAACAAGTAGCTAAAATATCAACAATTTTAACCGGAATGATATTCTAATATTAAATTGATGCATGATATTATACCCCATGTTGTGTATCTCTATCAAGCATAGGCTATTTCACCATCTTCTGGACAAAGGGAGAAAAAATGATAAAAAGTACAATTACTTTTGGTTCAAAAAATGTTTAATTACCAAACAAGGAATGTATATTCCAGGCCAGTGCTTGAATGTCCTTTGGACTTCTGAACACTTATAAGATACACAGAACACACAGGTTGTAAGATATTTCTAAAACTGTCAATTTCAAAAGAATTATTTGTAATAAGTAGTTTTTACCTCAATGTAGCTTCTATGACTTTGAATGCAGACATTTTGCATTTTCTTATTAACCCATTCACACTCAGGGTGGCCCTATATAAAGCAGGCCGGAAAATTTTGGGAATTTTTTACTCACGAAAGCATTTTCAGGGAAACGTTTCAAAGAGAATTATTGATCAGAAGCCATACAACTCTCCTTCAGTTTTTTTTAACTTTCGTTTTAACTTACAAGAGTAGCAGAAAATACTTTCTATATGAACTTTATGTGTGAATTGGTTAAGTAAATACATATTCAAGATTGTTATCAGAATATTTGGATAAAATACCCAAAAGTTTTTGGATTGCCAAATTGGGACATTTAGTTCCAAAATCTTGGCTAGGAGCCTATCCCAGCCCTTACTCCAAGTAACCTACATATCAGCTTCATCTAAATAATCTGCCAGACCATCACACCCTTCCCCCATGTTCTAACAATCACCCTTGCTGGATCCACATGCTACCGTGCATTCTATTCACATTTTCTACAACTAGAGTGTTCAGTGACACATCTAGTCTTGCAATGACATCTTACAAATTATTCTTTTAGTGCTATGTCTTGTTTTCGTTGGATGGGAACCATCCTTACATCTACAGTGCCGACTTTTGATTCCTGCACTAAATGCATGAGCAGCTTGGGCATAATACACAACTGCATGCTTGATTGCCAACCAGTTTCCTGGATACATGGATGACCTCACAACGGACCATAGCTTATATTCACATGCTACATGGGACATAAATGAGTTTGGCATATGTTTTGACATGTTATCCATGGGTGTTGGCACAACCAGGTACTGACAGACATCCAGTTGACTTGAATAGGGGTTAAATGCCTATACTGTACTGATTTCCAACCCCAGTCCTCGGGATCAAGCTTTCTGTTTTTCCGTGTTTGAATTTGGGGATAAACACAGAAGCTGAAGAATTTTGTGACAGCTAAAGTGTCCAATCTTCAGGGCCACTGACATAATATACCTAACAATGTACTTAACCTGACATACCTAATCCATCTTAATTACTCTCTGTCATATTTTCTTCCACATATACACCATGTTGGCTGATTATATTGTACGTAAATAGTGTTTGAAACACTGAAAAACAATTTCTAGTGGCGTTGTGACCAGCAGTGGCCACCATTTTGAAATCCCTCTATATGGCGATGGTATACCCTACTGGTTGCCATGGCACAACCAGAAGTTACATACATATACTGGGGTCCTAGCAATAATTTCTTTTGAAAAGCATTGTTAGGATCCCAATGCAGGAATGATATTGGACTCCTGAGATTGACCAATGTTCAAAGCAAATTAGAGAAACACAATTCAGTCCAGTACAACAACGAAATTGACCAATCAGCTGCTAAAATTAGAGAGGAACAGATAATAAATGTACTTCTCTGTTTGACAATCTGGACCTCTTAGCCCAAGTGCCATCCCTTGGAGCTGAACAACACAGAAATTGGAGGTCACTTAACACTACAGTGCTGCCACCAACTGGCTAAAGGGAGTAATAATCAGTTATATGTATGTTAAGGTCCTTCAGTACAGCATAGCGGCGCCACTGGTCTCTTCAATCGGCTGCAGATGAGGTACAGCCTTCTGACCGCAGACACACCAATCTCAAGCAAGGGCGCGTTTTTTCTACCTTGACCACATTCATGCCTGTGATCCCAAACATTGACCTGGTTAATTAAGGCATTCTCCTGTGTTCCGAGTTATTTCCAAAATAGCCTTAAGTGAACTGTTGGTCGAAAAACCAATTAAAAATCAAAGAACGTCTCCTTTACAAGCCCTATTAATGCACGACTGAAATTAAGTTTATTTTGGTCACAGGCAATTTCAATCTTAATTTCTATGTAAATATATGTATATTTTGTATGTATCCAAATATATTACAGCAAAGGAATTTTGAGTGGTTGAAAATGAAATACTACAGAAACTGTCTGCGATGTGCGCATAACAGACAGACACACCAGTAGCAATCAATAACTACCATTCTCTGCTCTACAAAACCAACCCTTGGTTTACTGCATAAAAACAAGGTCCAGTGATTTGCCGTTACACCACTAGATGGCAGTACGAATTTAATTCACGAGTATGCCGTTTTGCGAATTTCAGATAAACTACTCGAAATTCTAGTTTTATTGGCGTTATATGTACCTTGTATTACTGCGCACAGGCTTACTACATGTACAATCGTAATTAATGAGACAGTTGCTAACTCGTGTGGGGCCATGAAACCCGTCCAGCTACAATGCAAATGGCGACCGAGTGAGTATTTAGGTGCACACGGTCACTTCAGGCATAAACTGCATAGAGTTGGCAACATGATATGAGTTTATTTTGCGGTATGCCTGTGGGTATGGTTACAAACAAACCCATATTGGACTTCAAAAACCTTACTGTTGCATAATTTGGTCGTCAAATCTAAACGTTTGGGTGTTGTAATTTTCCCTTTATTTTGATCAATATTTTCGTTTGTTTTGCACTATCCAGCAGTTTAATGTTATGGTGTTCATGCAGGTTGGGTGTCTTCGTGCTCTGCACCTATGCATTGTATAGACCCTCTGATATGATGGGCATACAGCCTGATACAGGCTATATTCTAGGGAAGTAGGTTAACACTCTTTAAGCCCCTACTGAAGCACCTTAATCTAAGTAAATAATCTTCCTTCTGTTGATATGAAAACACATTTCAGATTTAAGGCGCTCTCTTCACCATCCCTCCTATTCCAGAGGAAAAATGATTGTTATGAGTAAACACCCAGGCCACCCCCCCCCCCCCCCCCCCCCTCTCCACCCAAAACGCACCCACCCCCTCCTCGAATATAAGAATTTAAATATAAGATTAGGTCCTATTATTAAAGAGTATCAAGTAAAAAAGGGTTTTGTTGAGCATTTGATAGGGCGAATCAAACATCCAGTTTGCTATAGACTGCACTCTACCTAGACCTTCCAAACCCTTAGGAACCTGGAACTTTCGGTCTTAATTTCAGCATGTTCCAATATTTTGATTGAGTGGGATTCTTAATATATCATTCCTCATATAGTCTCCTTTCAAATAAAACAGGTTTCGTTTCTTTTGCAATTAGTGATGGGTTTGGCCAAAAAATGCGCCAGATTGCCTGGACTATATAGCCGGGGCCAACTTTATCATCCATCTAATATGTTGATGCTCTTTTTGTTAATAGACCGTATATTGAATAGGAGTTATCCTAGTCCGGGGGGGGGGGGCACTTGGGTATTTAGGGGGGTGCATACGTTCGTTATCAAAATTAAAAAATACCCCTAAAGCACTGCCGATTTCTGGCCAAAAAAGCACCCTTATTTTAATAAAACGCTGATTTTTTCCACTAAATAAACACCCCTTCTTTTATCAAAACACTGACATTGGATGAACGGGAACACGTATTTTAACTTAAGATTTTATAATCCTCTGCTTGTTTAGCGGCAGCAAGTGGCGGCAGCAAACTAGGAAGCCCAGTCACTTCGGGAGTCACTCGGCGTCAGAGCCGCGTATATTTCGTGGATTGTAAGGGGATTTTGACACCCATACTTCGTACCTGGGTACAAAAAAGTAGCCTTCTTTTACAAAATCGCGGACATGCGGAGGTCTTAAAAAAGACCCCTTCTTCCGCGAAATACGGCCCCCTTCTGTACCTGAGTGCCCCCCCCCCCCCCCCCGGGTGAACAGGTGGCCTACCTCAACAAGACCTTGGAGAGTGCACACTAAACGATGTGCAAGTGAACCTACATCTTAAGGTGAAGAAAAGTTTATATTTATCTAAGCCTACATGTAGCGGCTAAAAGTTCAACATACAACATACATAGGTATAAAACGTATTGAAGTCCTTTTGATAATCACCATTTAAATGTTCAAAATGCAATTTCATTTGTCATAGGATGTTTGAATTCTTAAAAGTGTTTATGGTGGGTTGTTTGGTTAATTTGTGAATATAGGGTCATTTTGTGGTTTTTACATATGTCAAAACCCACACCCTTTTCCATTTAATCAAATCAATTGTTAATGTCTAAGCCATCACCGTGAAGAGTGAGAGACCATCTATTGCAGAAGCTCCCATAGGTTTCAGTTGCACACAAACAGGAAATGTTTCTGGGCCTTTTCTTCATATCAAATTTCACCCGAACATGGTAGCATAAAACAAGCATTTTGGGAACCAAATATTAACAGATTTGCTTGAAATTTGCCAAAGTTATAGCTAAGGGTATTTCGGAGGAAATAGGAAAGTTAATGTATTTAATTTCTAATTAAGATCAATGGTTTTGCAAACTAGTAGTTGTTATTTATACAGGCAACTCTGCTTAAGCCGGACTGACGTGGACCCTAAATTTCCGTCTGGATTAGGCAAAATACGGATTATGCGTATGTAATTATATATATAGGAAGGGACCGTGACCTTCCAATCTGTCCGGTTTAGACGAAAATCCGGATTACACATGTCCGGATTAAACAGAGTTGCCTGTATTCTTGATGAACACTCAACGTAGCAGGCATTGTTTGATTGTTTTCTAATTTTTAATAAAAGTTCCACATAAACTTAAAAGCTGAACGCAATTTGAATTTCCAGGTTCGTTTAAAGGGTAATGAAACATCTGCTCATAAGCATTATTTGATTAACGGAAAATAATGCAGTTGAATGTTGTGAATATTGGACCATTCATCATCATCATACACCTCTGGCTAAACCCGAGGAGAGGAAACACGCAATCTCCCTGACTGAGCTAACAGTCACTTTAATCAATAATATATCATATATGATGGAAGAGATCTCTGATGGCAGAAGACATCAGCCAAAAGCAGCAACAGCAGCAGCATGTGTAGTAGTAGTAGTAGTAGCAGTAGCAGTAGCAGTAGCAGTAGTAGTAGTAGTAGTAGTAGTAGTAGTAGTAGTAGTAGTAACAGTTCTGTTCTGCTGTTCGTATTAAAACAATAGAACAAAAATCATGGTAATAATTCAATTCAATACTTTATTTCAGACACAGGTGGTCCATATATATATATATATATATATATATATATATATATATATATATATATATATATATATATATATATATATATATATATATATATATATATATATATATATGTATATATATATAGGTACAATATTGACTAGAAGTTGTACAGGGAGGTCTCCCAGTGTTTACCTACACTACTATCTCTATACTTTTCTACCGTTTGAAGGATACTGTTGGCACTGTTATCGATTCGAGTTTTGAATTGGTAAATGTTCTTTCCGGTAGGTTCCCCGAAACTAGGGATTCTATTCAAAACGAACATATCTTTGGCTCTACTATCTCTTCTCAGGTGCGGAAGCCACCTGAGGGTATTGTTATAACAGACTCTGAGCGAGTTGCTTGTGTTTTTAGCAAAGACACACCACAGAGGGGCACAATGCAGTACAGTGCAATAATCTCTAAAGAGGACGAGCCAGACTCGTTCCGAGCATCTTTGAAACTTTCTTATCAGCATGTTGCCGCATAATGATCTGTATTGACGTTTTATATCCTCATCATCTGACAGATCATTCGCTATAATACACCCTAGATAACACGTTTGCGACACCAGTTTCAATAACTTTCCATATAAATACAATGGTGGGAATTCAGATGTTCTCATGGATGATGGTTTAAAGATAATAAAACCTGTTGTTTCCTCTAGAAAATATGTATCTTTGTGACTTCAGAGTGGAGTTGTGAATGATTATAATTTTCAAAAAGAAATATCCTGAGTGTTCCATTTTTCTCGTGGGTGAGCTATGACTTCGTTCAGTTGAAAATGAATATTCCTTGTATATCGTGAAGATTGTGATACAGTTGACCCTGGATAACCGCTTCATGTTATGTGTACATGCCAATGTCTTATTCTAAATCACGACATCGCCCTTTCTGCCATTAGTGTGGCCATTGCCTATCCCTTTTCATTAAAATGTACTAAAAGTTTTTTTTGTTTCTGCAAATCATTTGACTAATCTTGGGGCCTGTCCTGATGGCCGAGTGGTGCAAGGCGTCACTGTCACTGACTGCTCAGTCTACCTCCACCACTTACAATTGCAACTGGCTTGTCACGCTAATAGGCAGAATGTGGCAGAAAAAGTGAAGATAATAAATAGTGAAAATCCAATTTTGAATTGAGACCATGTTGATTAATGTGGATTAATCAACGTGAAAGTGGCACACCTTCATAAAAATTGCACTACCAATTATTTATTTCCAAATTAGTCTGATTGATTCACTATGCGAACCAATTAAAACTTGGTTTCGGAACCAACCTTAAGTAGTATGCCATTAGTTTAATCAATAAATGCACATTTTCTTCAAAGGGTAATATCCTCTAAAGCACTTAATTAGAACATTCCTACATTGCGCCTCCAACTTCATGAAGGCCGATTCTGCATCCCGAGGGAACCCAGTATAAGCGGTTGATTGACACGGCCAAGCACCACCTGTTGCTATATTACTATGGACTACGCTATTTAGTGTGGAGGCTAAGAGCCAAAATTTGAATAAATCGTTCCCTTTTTTGACAAAAGTGTGAAAATTGGTAAAGTTGTACTTTGGACCATGTAGAATCATTTAAAGCCGGGTACCCACTCAGGTTGCCATGGTAACCAGCGCCTTATTGGATTTCAAAATGGCCGCCACTAGAATATGTTTTTCTTCATATCTCAGCCTTAAAGTGTCTAAAGCTATGTTTTATGGGTTGTGGAATCCATTTATGACATATTTAGGACCATTAGATGTCAGCCATCTTGAATTCCAAGATGGCCGACAGCAGAAATCTTTATTTTGTCCTTATATTTTTGATTTGATTCATGCCAAATATGATTTTATTTCTCTGTTTGTTCTTAGAAATGCTATTTTTATTTCAGAATTTATTATTTTGGAAAGTCAGTGTCTTCTGAGGATGTCAATCCTGACTTAGCTCAACAGAGTAATGAGAGTAATAGAGAGATTCCGACAACGGGAACGGGATAGGCGATGATGACGTCACCATAGAATGTGTTGACGTCATCGTTTCCCACATAGCTCGGGTCTGCGCCGTTCTCGTCACTCGACATAAACTGACTGTATCCCGTAAGTATCGAACGGCGTAGCTTCGTGCTAAATTTATGCTGTTAGCAGTTTGTTAAAAACATTTTACAGTGGCTACGTGGAAGCTTACCATACGTATTGTGTAACCGAACTGTATTTGCCCCACATTTCAATTGTTTCATGTCGACAGAAGAAGTTTTGTTTGGTAGTCAACAAATACATTTTAGAACAACGACGACATCTATTGACAGATACTTATCCCGACGGCATAGCCCAACTTTGGATATGATGTTCCAACATCGAGATCGGGAACGGCATAGAAGGTGAAGGTGATTTTTTTACTAAGAAAAAGTTGTGAAAGTTGGCACTGTTGTACTTTGGACCATGTAGAAAGTTGTGAAAGTTGGCACTGTTGTACTTTGGACCATGTAGAAAGTTGTGAAAGTTGGCACTGTTGTACTTTGGACCATGTAGGATAATTTAAAGCAAGGTATGCATCCAGGTTACCCTTGTAACCAGCGCCATATTGGATTTCAAGATAGCCACCACTTGAACCTGCTTTTCCTCATATCTCAGCCTCAAAGTATAGTATTTCATACCATGTTTTACGGGTTGGAGAATCAATTTCTGGCACAATCAGGTACCTCATATGTCAGCCATCTTAATATGAACAAAACAAAATTTAACTGTATTAGACATTGATAATAACATGTAAGCACACAGACACACCCTTAGGACTCCTTTCACAGGGCCAGATACAGCCTCGAAAACTGATTTATGCACCAGAGAAATTATCATTATATATATATATATATATATATATATATATATATATATATATATATATATATATATATATATATATATATATATATATATTTATATACATATATATATATATATATATATATATATATATATATATATTTATATATATATATATATATATATATATATATATATATATATATATATATATATATATATATACATACATACATACATACATACATACATATATATATATAATATATATATATATATATATATATATATATATATATATATATATATATATATATATATATATATATATATATACAACAGTTACTTTGCCAAAAATCATATGTATAATGTATGCATGCAATCCAGTTTACTGGAAGCAGATATCGCCCGTATTATAATTCAACAATCCCTGGGAACAACGCATTTCTCACACTCATGTTGAATAGCGGTAAGCAGCCTTCACAACTTAGCCACTTATCTGATGAAAAAGGAGACGTGCGTGAGGACTGATCTGTGTACTAAAAGAGATAATGAAGTGTAATGAAGTGAACCACTTCTGTTGAACATGGCCTTTAGAAATTCGACTCCTCCTAGGTATATTCTGTTCAAAGTCAATGGACCATGTGTTATATGTAAACAAAGCCATACTGGATAACTTGCTACTGGGTACTGCTGTTGCCTACTTTCTTAGTTAAGTACAATTTCTGCCAAGATCGTGTGCTATAATGTAGTCTGTATGTTATGCTCATCATCTTTTGGGTCTAAACATGAGGTTTCAGAATAAATACACACCGGATACATTTTCAAAAAGGATACGATCTTCCAACCCTTTAGTTGGCATAACCATATTTTGTTAATGTCCTTTAGTAACTGATCAAGATTGCGGTAATTTAGCCTATGACAGTCTCTTGTGGACCCCTGATCACAGGATCCATCACTCAGTCCGAAGTGCAATTGATGATGTGAGAAGAAGCCGCCTTCCTTCCCCCCTGCACCCTCCCCATCCTGCTTCACCTGGCAGACAATGGTGACTTGATACTGTTGATCTGACTCCCCTGAGAATACTAGTTAGCCTGGTTGTCTGGAGCCTTAGATTATACTATGCACATTTACTTCCTGCTCTACAAAGACTGGCACGCCGTTGCATAAAAAAATCCAATCTCACAAGGTTGCATCGACACTGCTTCCTAAACAAATGCTACAAATAGTATGTTTGGATCCGCTGTGTGTATCCGCGCCTGTTTCTTACCCCTTTCCGTTTCTATCCTTCTTTCTTCTTCATCATTTTTAAGCCCCTTCTCCCACTGTTCTGGTTAGTACCTCTAATGGTTCCCCAACCAAACCTACTATATCCTGGAGCTGCTCCCCCTCCTCTTCGCCTATCCAGACCCCCATCTATATCTCTCTTCAGGGGCGGATCCAGCCGTAAATTGGACTGGTGCCAAAACTGATATTGGCCAGGCAACTGCTGGCACCGAGCACCTATGGCGGGGGCTGGGTTTTCCAAGGGTTTTTGACCCTCTGAGATGCATTTGCAGCTATTCCTGGCACTTAAAATTATAATTTTTTATGAATTACTCTTCAAGGAATTTCATTTCATTTAATTTCTAGTATTACTTTTTATGCGACTATTTACTTTGAACAAAGACCAATAGACGTGCTAGCTCTCCACTTTAAACCAGTGTTTAATTGTACATATAGGTGTATAGTTGGGCAGGTGTTTGGAGGGGATGGATGTACTCCGATAGCCAGGTCCTCTATGGTTTGCCACAAAAGTTTGCTGTCTCTCATCACAATCCAGCAGGCGGCTCAAAGGATGTGGGAAGGTTACCAGTGACTTGGGGTTAGGTTATAGTTTATGCCGGGTATCCCGAATCACTCTACCAATAACAAAAAGCCTAGGAATTTGGATTTTCGGTCATCTTCACTTTTTGCCATATCATGACTAGCCAGTTGTAAGTGATAAGAGTAAACCGGAGTACCGTCAATACATATACAATACAATGCAATAGATTGAGCAAAAGATAGAGACCAAGACAGAAAAAATGACGATAAACGAAATTCAAAATGCAATCATATATATATATATATATATATATATATATATATATATATATATATATATATATATATATATATATATATATATATATATATATATATATATTTATATATATATATATATACATACATGTATATGTATATATACATTTATATACATCACTTTTTGGGTGGATGTATTTTTAGACTGATGACCAAGGGTGCAAATCTTGACCATAACATGTAAACAAGCGTTTCATTCAGGATGTATTTTTAGAGAGAGCCAGGGGTGCGTGTATAAGGTTAGATGCATTTTTAGAGACAGACATAGGGGTTTCATAGTAGTATAACTCCTGGAGGCAAAACATCAGTCTGAGAGCACAGGATTTTCAGGAGCAGACATGCAGGAAATTGGTTAATATATTGATTACTAGGTGACGCTGTACTTTTATGCCTCCATGGACATACTAATGAGAAAGGTTTGGATCAGTAAATATACAATACACTTTTTATGGAGTTGACATGTCGGATGACATATGTACCAAACATAACAAACACAGTAATTATTTGAAAGGTTAAATGAACTATTGTGGGCGAGAAATTGCAGTGCTAGTTGGTATTTGCTTGTCGCAAGTTTTTAACCCGATGATGCTGAAGAGTTCCTCTAAAAAGTATGACCTCGGAGACAGGCTATTCACTGACCACTTTGGCATACCACAGTACCATCTATCCACATGGTATGGCGACCTTTTGTTTGTTTAGCGTGGGTTATGACCCTGCCTGCTGCACTGAAATTGTCTGCAGCCGATTAGTTTAATTCCTATTTCTCATCACAGGTGGTGTGAACAGGTAGGGATCATCACACGGATTTGACCGGTGCCAAACATCCAGTTTTTGAACTGGCTCCGGAAGCACTGGTGTGGATCCGCGCCTGCTCTTCCCTTCATATTCTCCTTACCTTCCCCAACATTCTGTTCCTTTCTACTCTGTATGATAGACACTTTAGCACCATATGTTGTTCACTCTGGATCTCCCCCTTAATACACCTTTTGCATTTTTATCCTGTGCTCTTTTTCCTATTCTATTCCTCAATCCCAGTGATCCTGCTCGGATGTTAAAAAACGTTCTGTCTTCTTCTAATTGTAGGGGTGATCTGGACTCGGTTCTCGAAATTTAAACCACCCAAATGTCTACTGGTAATAATTGTTAGTCATTGAAATTAAACGTTTAAGGGAGAGACTTGAGGTCTATGGTGATAATATTGTATTCCTTATAGCATGATAAAGTAAGCAGGGTAATAAACTTCTGAACAGTTCAAAGACACATTGAGAGTTTTTGTTCACCCTATGGCCATCAGAGGAGTTTTGCATATTCACCATTGTCATTTAATATACTAACGACCGCGTACCGTCCAGTGAAAGATCCGGTCATCCTATTGCGACCAGGGCAGCTTTGCATATTCTATATTATACAAATATGACAATCCTCTCTCGAGGAAGTTATTCCTGGTGGAAACCCCACAGGGATGTCATACCTGTTTTATTATACCGAAACAAATACAAAATACAAAAGGGGGAACAATTACAAACACCAGAGATTTTGGATAAGTACTCGTCGTCTGCCGTGTTGAACTAGTTTCACCGGTAGGTCACTCGTCAAACTCCGTAGGTGTTCGTGGGTATCTTCGGGCTAGCGGTCACTATTCTTTGGGCTAGCGGTAACTATTTAACTATTTTGTTTCTTTTTGCTATGAACTATTCAATTATTTGATAAGCTGTTAAGGACAACAGCCTGTCACTAAGGAGTGAGGAAAATATGACGATTAATACATGGCCCTTGACAAACCAGAATCAAGAATCTTCACGTGAGGTATAATAATATCATTTAACATAATAATCTAACATTCTATGAAAGATGAGTTGACTTTTGATTTTGACATTCTATTGCCACCAGGGCGCTTTAAATACTAACCAGTGTACACGTACTTTGATATCACATTCACCAAGCCTCTGATTTCCCCTGTCAGGAGGTGTTAAATAATGGAAAGTGGTAAACATTTACGATTAAATGTCACTCTACCAGAATAACCATAAAGAATTCATCCACTGATTATTAATCGTTTACACGACAGCGTACACCTTAGCATCTTGGGTGTTCTTTCAGGGTGTGGGTGGTCCAGATAAACACTTGGCAGGACACACAGTATTACGGAAATGCATGTATTATGCCAACCTATCCATGCGTGCATGATAGACCATGGTGGTCTGCTGCACTGTCAAATAGTTCAAAATGAAAGAAATAATACGGAAAACGCAGATTTGAAAGTCGATCTAAATCATATGCTGATTATGGTAGAGTGTGTTTAATTGATCTCTATAAGTCTTTGTTGGAAAGGAATTATGTGGACAGTTTTAGATCATACAGGTATATGTATCATTAAAGAGACAAACGCGCAGGTATGGGGGACCGACTCGGTCCTTAAGGCATCGACCATTTGACATCCGTGGGGGATGAACATTTTTGAAAAAAATACGTATCTAAAAAAATATTTTCTTGGGAATATTTGGAATAAAATCTGCCTCCCCCCCAAAAAAAAATAAAAAAATAAAAAAATCTGACTTGGATTCTAAAGCTGAATGAGTCTTAATTTGATATTATCGACCCTCCATTAATGAACAGTTCTAATATGCAATTGCACGTAGTCTACAATTATGGCCTACATTCATGACTAGTTAGTATCTGAAAAATAACATACACGTGTGAAAAGCTTTTAGTAAAACACATTGTAAAATAATCAAAAGAAATATGTCTTAAATTCTCATTTCAAATGCCACTTAATGGCTCAAAATACATGTCACAGGTCTAGACTCCTAGAGCCTTTGGCGCCCCCAGACTACATGCAGCTAACAGCTGAGTGCTTCACGTTCGCAAACCCCCACAGGCACCTAAAAATATTCGACTTAAGGAAATAGACTCCAACTTGCAAATTCCTGGCTAAGTCACTGGTTGTACACTTTAGAAAGTTCTGCTGGGAAAAATTAATAAACGTCAATTTAACACTGACTTCCACAATTTGTGGAAGTCAGTGTTAAATTGACGTTTGTTAATTTTTGCCAGCAGAACTTTCTAAAGTGTACAACTGTAAAGATGATTTAAAATGAATGATTAAAGAAAAGTATTCTTAATGACAAGATAATTTATGCTATGAAATGATCACTATTTTTTAAATAAAATTATCATATCCATTAAATATCAATATTGATTGTATATACCTTTTTTGACCATAGAAGTTTTATGAAAGGTACATATAGAAATAAAAATCAACAAACTCCGTATATAATTGTAAGATATACATCCCCCTGAATCCCCCCCCCCCTTTCTGCGGTTAAGTAAAATCGAAACAATACATCCATACCAAGATGAGGGTTGCACTTTAAACCATAAATCTCAAAATACATGAGAGGCAATTATGACTAGGATTTTTTAAAAGGGGCACTTTAAATCTTTCTGTGATAGTAAAACTTTTTATACAGTTGTTGACGGTGAAACAAACAGTCCGGGTGTAACTAGAAAAACAAGACAAGAATGACAGAAATCGCCAGACAATGATAATAATTTAATTATACCAAATTAAAAGGATACATACTCATATCACAACAGTTCGCATTTAATCCGGGTAACGGATCCGGATGATTTCAGTACTCTTGTCATAAACCGATTGAAATAAAGTCCAAAGAAATAAAGTTGAACTCTAGACGCGAGGTTCCGGAACCCGCCGAACACGTCGAATGCCTTTGTGGAACGCCTTGGATTGTTTCATTACTGAAAACTTGGTTCTTCCAGTTATGTATGATAGCGTCCACTCTGTTTTGGTCAAACAGCATGGATACATTCAATGGACTAATTGTACTAAGAATACACTTTTAGGAAATGAAATAACCTTTTTTAAATCAGTGAAATTAGCGATTTTAGAATTTTGATGACGTCACAAGTAATTATAATATTATAATACGCGACGGTGGCGACGCGTAGCGGGCGTTCATTTACACTACAGCCCTGTAGTGTAAATGAACGCCGAACACGAACACGTTACAGTCAACCTCCCCCCCTTACTAAACCCATTCTACTGCCGACACATGGCATCCAACCCTAGTTCCGAAAAACTGGATAGATTTCAGTCATCAGCAAAACCACCTATTTAACGCAGCATCAAGACTGGAGCACCGATGACTGTCTCTCAATGCCGCTTTCTATCCCTCTACTCAGCAAAGTCTCTCTTTTATATTGTGTATAAGAACACTATAGAAACATCTCAGTTGTTTACTTGTTTACATGACTCATATATAACATACTGTAATATTCTACTGACCCTCCAGTTCACAAACACTGAGGAGAATCTAGTAAGTATTAGACCTCTCGAGAACTTATACTATATTACTCAACTACATGAACTATATGACACGAACCCACCCTTACAAATGATATGCAGCACTCGGAAAATCTACAGATTACCCCAAAGTCACTGGCAACTCTTTCATATGCCTAATACGCGAGACTAAGCTCAGGGACCGCTGGAAGAGACTGCAAGCATGTGTTGCGCAATGCGTTAGACCGCTAGACTATAGGGGCAGCCCCTTCATGTATACACGGACAGAACTGCATTCTCTGGTTGATTTCTAGCGTGGAAAGACATGTTTGTAAAGCCGAAGCAGCAATATTGGTGGCATCAAGAGTATGGCCCTGACCCTGCATTCACACAGCCTCTGGGTACTTTATGAGAGAAAGCGAGAGCGAGATTCAGCGTATTCCTGTTTTTACAACCAGCCGGTAGCGGACCGGAATACGAACAGGACGAACTGAATAAAGACGAACCAGTTGTCTGATTTCGTTATTGCTAGCTGCCGCGGAGATTAGCGCATGGACATCTATTCTGTATGTCACCTTTCTACAGCATCCAATACCCACTTAATAGTCCACCTCAGAAATGCTACTCCATGAAAAATAAACTTATTATTGCACACCTGTAGTGGCTAATCTAATCTGTTCAGTAGCTCGATGAATTATATATAGTAATGTAGCTGCAGAACCACCAAAGGTCTGCTGGAAAGGAAATGGGCACGGTCAGCGACTATCTGGGAGTGTACCAGGCATATGGAGGTTCGTGTATAAAACACAGCTTACAAACGCAATTCAAACTCATACGTGCAATATAGGTAGACAATGTACTACATGAATAACAACATGCTCATATGACATACCCTCGGAGAAAGCACCCTATATATCCCATACATACATACATACATTCATACATACATACATACAAACACATGTGTATGTATGTATATATATATATATATATATATATATATATATATATATATATATATATATATATATATATATATATATATATATATATATATATATCAATTTGATTTATAAAAACGTTTAATTCATATGAATACAAATAAGTTTATATTTAAGGAATACAGTATTATTCATTTCAACAATTAGATTGGCTTAAGTGACGGCGGCACTATCTTCAGCTGGACGGCTCAGCTCTTGTGTGTTTATCTAGTAAGGCGGTTGATATACTACATAAAGTGTAAAATGGCCCACCGTGGGGGACATGAAAACATCATATTTTATTGATGATGAATATTATTGCTATCACACATGGTGTTTTAGCCATGATGGATTTTCTTTGCATGGTAGAAATCCGCCACACAGTAAAATAAACAATAAATACCATTTTTTCTGGTCACTTAATCACCGATTATATCAAACCAGTCTGATAATCTTTTATCCTTGTATAAGCGTTTTATGCGAGGCCATTGCCAATGATTGTATAGTAAAATAGATATCATACATTCTTTTGAGTAGTTCCTGAAACAACAGTGTAAACCATGTATGACAACGTCGCACATCAGGAGCAATTTCATGATTATAGTTGTTTTCTAACATCACAATGAAATTCTCGAAACTTTCAAATGAATGTTAGTATCAGCTTCTATCGAATCCTTTTCTGAAATAAATATGCATTAACGAAATACCCACATTTGTGTCCAACCACCTGCACGCATATACCGGTCATGAATGGGTTAAGCCATGGCTGTGTCGTGACGTCACAGATGCGCTTGGAGCGGCGGAGGAGAACGGCTCGTCGAGGAGTAAATAGTTTGGCCAGTCCTGGCAGCAGTTGGGACCATGCGAGGCTGGGAGGCGCTGTGACTGACTGAGGGCCTCTGATCCTAGTTCATCACAGTACACCGCAACATACAGCAACAGTCATTCCGCACCGAAAGACACTCAGCACAGCACAGGAAAATGATCGGCAAAATGTGGCTTTCGGTATGCAGTGCATTTCTAGGTAGGAATATTATACATATACATTTCAGCAATTAGATTAGCCTAATTTTGTGACGGCGGGACTATCTGCAGCCGGATGGCTCGACTTGTACGTGTTTATCTAGAAAGGCTGTTGGTATGCTACATAAAGTGTAAAAGGCCAACCGGGGTACACATGAAAACACCATAACGCTCCTGTTCGGAAAGCATCCCATTACTATTATTGGCGAATCGGCCTGTTAACCCATTCATGCTTGTAGCGGCATAAAGAGGCAACTGTATCTTTCTATCATCTCTCTAACATATTTTTGTTTCTGAAAAGAGTTGACGGATAAATGTAGAGCAGAACTAAACTAGCAACCCTCCTTCATCTTGAGAATGAATTCTTACCTCATTCCGAAGTTATTCTCAAAAGTACAAATGCAGAGGAAACTTTTCAAACAAAAGGAACTGTAAGCATGTATGGTAAAGTGCTATTCCCCGCATTGACACGCTGCCACAGTAGTACCAGGGGTCATGGGTTATATACTAGGCAGATATTAATCAGCCACTATTTTCTGTGCCAGCCTCAGGTCAGATTGGTTGCGCTCTGGCATTTAGTATAGTAGGTGGTGTACTACTGTAGTGATCTTCATGTGTAGATAGGTCTTTTCACATGCTATGTATATAGTTAGTTAGTTACCGTAATCACAACCAGATGTGAAAAAGCAATACAAAAAAGCACATCGCAGCTGCTCGCCTATGTTAACTAGTGCAGAGAGGTTCCAAGTTAACTTGATTACTTGCACAGTTGTTGGGGAATTCACACAAAACGTATGCGGTTCAATACCAACAATTGCCCACTGAGACCGTTCCTAAAGAGATGAAATTGCCCTACGGGTCACATTTTCTATTTCAACGCGCCTATGACAGAACTGTAAATATAGATAGGTCTCTATAAAAAATCGTGGAGCACACCATTTAAAAAATATATATATATGTTCTTTAGTTCGGTCCTAGAAGATATAACAAATAAAGAATGAAGAAAATCTTAGGACGAAGAAAACAACAACAAAAAACTGGTGCGGAAATCCTTAAATAAGATATCATTTTGCTTGCCGCATTTTTCTATTTTAAACCTTTATGGTTCCCATGTATTGATGTTCATTACCTAACAAATGGCAAATTTATTGATCGATATATCTTTCGATAGAAACGAAGCTATAGTATCATTTTAACATCAGTCATTTATAATACTTGAAAGAAAACATGAATAATACAATACACATTTTTATACGTCGTAACCCATATATCAGTAATATTCTAAGTTAGGGTCAGGTGGTGATAGTATATTGCGCCTTACTGCAATAAAATATGGCTACATTGTAGACTCCTTTTCACGATTCACGACCAGATAATGAATATTATATTGGAAGATTGCGCTCAGTACAAATATAAAGGTGAATTTACTGATTGGTATATTTTCTGTGATGACAGAGAGCCAAATATGGGTGTAATGTGGTTTCTCATCATTACAAGACCTGTGAGGAAGTTGCTGTCAATACAATTATAATCGGAAGATATTGTTACATTGAATGGAAAATATGAAATATGAATGTCACCGATTCCTCAGTGTTTGGACAACACTAAAGAGGTGATGCGAAACCAATCATCATTAATCACCGGTTGCTGTGGGTCAACAATCAACGATGACATCCAAACTGATTCCCATCCCTAGAGGCTACTTTGTTCTGCTATGTACATGTCAAGTCTTTCATCCCAAGTCGCCAAAAGGGGCCTACCATTGAGCAAAGGCATACTTTTTGAATATCAAAGAAGGAAATGTACCAAAAAATCAAAACAACATTTTACGAAGTTATACTTAACTAGAAAAGTACCCGTCCCGTGGACGTTAACCATGGTTACCATGAAATTTCATTCAATGGCAAAAATATCAGAGCATTCAGATATCCATGCGACCACACACTTAGGGCTACCTACGCTATGTATCTACTATTCAAGAAGTTGGGCAAACCGATACACCATTGATAAAGAAGATAAAGAGTAATTAAATCGACTTTAATGAAGCGATAGGGGGCGGTGTCCATTTGTGATATTACTCATAAATAATTCTTAACAATTCCATTTAAAACTATTTTCGTTTGGCTGTCCATATTCTCGAACTAAAATATTCTATTTGCATTCGTTCTAGTTTGGTTCGTCCTAGTTAGAAGTATTTGAGATATATTTTGGTCAGTAGTATTTAACTTCTTGTTTAAGATCATTTAAAACTAATACTATTAACGAGAGTAGAGTATTGGAGGAACCACAGAAACAACGCTATCAACAACCAACCTGGATCGTAACTTATTGATAAATAGGAGTGCTTATTCCCTCCGCGTTTTGACTTCTCGTTAAATTAGTTGCTCTTTACATTAGTTGGAATGGGTGTCTACACGTTAGACGCTTTCAGTGATAATGAGAATAGAATATATCAGGAACGTTTATCTATTTGCTTCCATAATCCAGCGATGAGTGACAATCAATTAGTAAATGAAACGTTGATTTCAAGATATGTTTACAATATGAACATTTAAAACACTTCATTTTAAAAAGCATTTCTTTTATGTTCAATCTATTATTCGAAATTTTAAATTGGATATTTATATTAACACATTTTGGTAGTTTTTGTGTCATCGGAAATGCACATATATTAACTAGACTAATAGATGAATCATCATTTGAAAATCATCTCACATTATAACTTGATGGCAGTTATGACATTTTCCGAGGTTTGCTGGAAATAGATATGTATTATATTGCAGCCTTTTCCATTTTAAGTAAATTTGTCAAGCATGATGAGTATTATTATACCTCACTTGAAGATCGTAAGCCGTGATTGGCTGACTTAACAGTGAACAATCATCATGTTGCCTGATGCCATCAGTGAGGGCTTCATGTTGCCCGTTGCCACTAGCGACACCTAGCGGGGAATGTGTGAATCACCAGTCATCTGTGACCTTGCTTTGTTTAGATTACAAAAGGGGTTTGTTCGGTATAATAAAACAAATATGCCATGCCAGTGTGGGTAACATGATGGAATGTTTCCCCTCGGGAGGATGGTTTTCCCTCGGGCTCCGCCCTCGGGAAAACCATCCTCCCTCGGGGAAACATTCCATCATGTTACCCCCACTGGTATGGCATATTTGTATAATATCGGACCAATTTGTCGTGTAGTTGCCTGTATAAATGTAACATGAATTTCCAATTTAATTGCTTCAAATTTTAAAATTTAGTAAGTAGAAATGTCTTTTCATAGCGCTCTGATTAGTGTCAACACATTATGGAAAGTTACATCACACGCTAATATAGAAAGCAAACATTAGCTTGGGAAAATTATCTTTTACTTAAAGATCACTTTAGAATGATTCGGAATTTAAATATTTATTCTCACGATAAGATGTCCAATTTGCAATTATTCTGTTGGCAATTAAAGGTAAAGTTTATGAATTTTGCATGAAATGGATATATCCTATTTGTGTCGGATATTTCTGATAGATCTTTTTTTTCTTTATTCCAAATTGCATATATAGTTTTGACGATACGTAAGACTTCAATCCTGGTAGCTCTATAAACTTTTGGCAGGTAGTTATATCTGAATATCGTCAGTGTCCATGGTATTCAATCTGCCATCGATCTGTTTGAGAGGGGCAGAATGAAAAAGCTCATGTAGCGAAGTCAAGTTTGGCCTATCTTGATCTGAAACATGCACATGCATCAATGAGTCGTAATGACTACCCCGTTCTTGCACTTAATTTCATTCGTACAGTTACCCTTTTTTGTGGTGACGCAACAAGCTCTTTGTTCGTCATGTCCCTACGGCTGAGCAGGTGACTTTGTCATTTTGAAAAAAATGGTGCACGTTATTTGCTGAGATTATAACTCAATGGTTTAGTCAGGTAAGCAATGGCTGTCGAGGTGGACTAGATCAGCAGCTGGGCAGCGAGTTGTAATCAACTGTAATAGGTGACTCAATGGCACAGTGGCAATATTGTCGGCCTGAGTGCTCCAGCTTAAACTCTTTTTGTCTGTCGCCCGATGGGAGAGATTACTCTGAAGAGTCTCATATTCATTTCATATAATTGTTCATGCTATCTGTGTCGTCTGCATATATAAAAAAGCTCGCATTCTTCTATGTCTGAGCCACCCTTTGAAAAGAAAACCCAAATATTCCAAAGAGGGTTACATTTCGGGTTCAGTAAACTATTGTTCATTCAAATAAGTTGAAGTCAGACGGGCCAGGATAACCTCAAATACCAATCTATCTGCATTGAACACATCCCTCTTTATGAACAGTATAATGGTATACCTTTTAATATGTACAGTGCACATTATATGTCAGGATATATATATATGTATATATATATATATATATATATATATATATATATATATATATATATATATATATATATATATATATTATACCTCTTGTAGAGTTCTAGGCCTCTGATTGGTCAGTTACAGACCCCCTCTTCTGAATACTATGCCTGTGTTTGAGAGGAGGGTACTATTGCCAGGCACTATTCTCCATCAATAGAGCATGGCTAGTGTCCCTTTTCGTCAATAGATGGTGCTTTAGTCCATTAATGTGTTCAAGTGAAATATCTAGGTCAATCTTACTAAATTTGTTTTGTGGGAAATGTGTGTTTTTGAATAGTATGAATTTCTATACTAAGGGGAAGCTAGATTATTACAAAAGCATTTCTTTAACTGATTTTTATTCACTTCCCATGATGCTCAACTTCATGAATATTCATGAGATGAGCAGACGACATGTAAACAATATGGCCGCCTCTAGATTCAGCAATGATCTCCCCAGTGAATCTATTCAGACAAACTTGCACAACAAGAAGACTAAGGAGGGGACCAAATATGCTTGCAACATCTTGAAAGACTTCTGTGCAGCTAGGAGAGAAGTTGGGGGTCAGATAGAGAGCTTGAATGAAAAAGAGTTAGGAGAACTACTGTGTGACTTTTATGCAAATGTCAGGAGAAAAGACGAAGAAATTTACAAGAAATCAAGCATGCTAGCGAGTGGACTCAACAGGCACCTTAAAACTCCCCCAAACTCCAAACCATTCAACAGTATAACAGATCCTGCATTTGTAAGTGCAAACAATGTCTTCAAACAATGCTTAAGAAAATACAGTCTGCAGGGAAGGGAAGTATTGTCCACAAACATCCTATTCCTAAGGAGGATTTACATTTTATTCATCAATAAAATGCATAATATACCCTTTATGTAATAAAGTTTTCTTTCTTTCTTAGATTGACAATCGGTATAATAAAACAAATAGAGCACAGTCCCGAGGGAACTACGAAGAAATAGGTCCCAGTGAGAAGCAATAGGACCCAAGGCGAAGCCGAGGGTCCTATTGCTTCTCACTGGGACCTATTTCTTCGTAGTTCCCTCGGGACTGTGATATATTTGTTATATATATATATATATATATATATATATATATATATATATATATATATATATATATATATATATATTTCACAAATATCTGTTGATTGCCAATAGCTTGTAATCTGCATACGAAAACCTCGAATAATAACAAACAGGCAAATGGCTTAATTTCATCAACTGTCTAATTCAAAGACTATGATAATAAAGGCATTTGTTAACGATCGCTCACATTAGATTAATAGTACACAATCTCTCTCTTACGACTATTCCCTCACACAATACAGCGTAATTAAGAGTTGTATGGAAAATGAAAGTCCTGACAATTGACTTCTTATAAGTATTCTCTACGTATCATGGACTTTTAGTTCCATACGTCTGCGAGATATTCGATTCCCCAAATGCGGAAAGCGATTTTTCTATAACAGTAAGGATTGCTGGCACAGGGACGCTCAATCGATGGGTCTGGATATTTCTCAATGACAAGAAATTGATATAGCACACCAATTAACATATGATAGCTTTCAACTTTTGATGCCTTTAAATGATTGTTATTCAGATCGAGTGAGCCAATTCGTTGCTGACACAAAACTAGGGAATGAGCCTTCATTTCAATTACCGGTATCGCAAATACTGGATTCTTTTCAATATTTAACCATTCTCTAAACACCGTGTCATATACACTCAAATGCAAAATCCTATACTATTTCACCCACAGGAAATTTCAGAAGTCTTCTTATACTCAACGGATTCGTACAATTTCCGCGGCACTCAATGTGTATTTCCTCATGAATCATACAACTAGGTTAACTACTTGCAATTCTATAGGAGTCTTTGGATATAATCAATGATATATCTTAACGAATCTAATTTCACTCTATATAGGAACTTTGTCTATTCATAGCTGATTTTCATCTGAAACCGTTTGCTTTATTCGCTATCATTTCGACAATGAATAAGAACAGGTTGGTGCTGCGTCCTCGGACATTGATATGAGTGCCTACCAAAAATCCCATTTAAGATATTGGTTCCCACTTGGGTATTCCCATTTTAAAAGCTTTGTCTACAGTGATCAGCGAGTTTATCAATGCAACCCAAATAGACCAATCAGGAGACAGCTGTCGTATCGAATGCACAGCTGCTTCCGGTGCACGTCTTCCTCCCTATTAGGCCCAATCAAAGAGATTTATAGTAGAACCAGCCTAAACGGATGCACATCAATTTATAATAAGTCATTCTCCCCCGATCCAATCTGAACCTATGGAAGGGCGGGCAATGGTTAGGAAAACGACCAAAAGCTAGCCATTTAACCGTCTGAAATAGGACTAGAAACGGTAGCCTAAACCCACACACAAATCTATGAACCTCAATGTAAGAGCCCCTTTCGGAAAATTCAGTTGTCGATCGCATAGTACACTGTCGTCAATGTATTGAAATGGCTTGATGTGTTACACAACACACATTTATAGTTAAGGATTCTCTCTGAAATATAAATTACACTTGGGTTCGAAATGGATTAATGTTGCGATATTTGAATGTAATTAGGACTTTCACATCGATTGAGAATGAATAAACCTGGCCCGTAATAAGAGTGGAAATGATTCTTAAAGACACTGAAAACATATTGCCTTTTGTATTGTTGTTGACCTAATTCGTTCTTTGAGGATTATGTGATTACCTGTGGTTAAAATACAATACGATGACACATATGTACTTATAGAAGAAATTCCCATCACGAATAGTTCCAAGGGGTCTTTCAGTTGCAGTAGGACCATAGGCAACCCTCTACAACGCCGCACATTTATATAGCGACCAGGCAAACCCACTATAAAAATAATGTCGGAATCTCGAATCTGCAAATTCACGCTTTGGATCACTAGGCCATGGCAGACCCATTCTTATAGCTAATAATGATGTAGACACTCCGTGACCTTGTGTGATTAATTTCAATTAACTTCAATAACTGGCTGGTGCTATATGAATGGGGTTATTATACTGCAGTGATATCCGCCAAATGTTGGTTCAGCGGAAACTCGAACCTGCGAATCCACGCTTGGGATTCAGGCGTTGGTATTACTAGGCCGTGGCTGATACATTCTTATCGCTAGAAATGCGGATAAGAAAAGGTTAAATGTAGGCCCATACAGACCATATATGTTAAATTCAATCTTTTCACAAAGAAGGGATGTCAAGATATATATATATATATATATATATATATATATATATATATATATATATATATATATATATATATATATATATATATATATATAGAAAAACTGGGCACTATGGAATTAAAATTCTTCAAGAAATATCCCAAAAATGGGAGATAGACCTTACAGTGAATGTTGATACAGACGAAGTTCAACAGTCAATCAAACTTAAAAAAACACACTAGAAACATGTACCTATGGGATATTCAATATAAACTGTGGCACGAAAGGGTGGTCACTAATTCAAGACTCTATCACATGAATATTAAAAACACTGACAGTTGTGAATACTGCCAGCAAAGAGAAACCAATGTACACGCCTTTATTCTATGTGAACGGTCACAAAGGTTTTGGAGAGAGGTCTCAATTTTCCTTGCTAGGTTAGGATACAGGAATTTCAGATTAGAACACAAAATAATAGTTCTCGGGGATATAAATATGGATCTTTTGTTCAATCTGGTAATCATTATTGGGAAAAAGTGATATACCAAAATAGATGGAAGAGAAACCAATATTCAATGAGACATTTAGAAAGACTACTCGAAATAGAAAGAGAATCTGTATGCATTCAATAACGATGGACTTGAGATGTATGAGAGAAAGTGGGGGATATATTTAACGGAATGATACAACCTTTGTGACGTACATATCTATATATATATTGTTTAGGCAAGGTCCTCCATGTGTGTCAAATGTATGTAAAAGGGAGGCAGGTATCACTTGTACAAAACTGTAGATAAGATTTGAGATATATGTGAGATACTGTATAAATGTCATAGATATATGTGTTATATTTTTTTTATGTTTTACAAAATGTTAGAAATGAAAATAAACGAACTATGGGTTATCCAGAGTTCATAACAACAAAAAAGAAATGATGTAGACACTCCGTGGATTGCTCCATTGACCTTGCGTGATTAATTTCAATTAACTTAAATAACTGACTGGTGCTATATGAATGGGTTTTTGATGATGCAGTGATATCCGCCACCGGCCTAGATTTAATGTATGGGGCTAAGAGTAACATATTTCACACTAGCACATTTCCTGAAAACTCTAGTAGGTATACATACACACTATTGTTCTTCACTGCAGTGCAGACATTGGAGATGGACTTTTGTTTTGTGTCTAACATGCTTGGCTAAATCGTGACTAATGATTGGTTAATGGCAAAAGGAACTCTAAATTTTCATTTAAATTCAACTGTTCGTTTCGTCTTGCAATAATTGCTGCTGCGTAGACATATACTACCATGGTATACACCTCTGAAGGACATAGGATTTAAATAGTATTTATGCTTCCCATGCCAAAGTAGTATTTTCACTCGGATTTAAACTTTAGGAATGTCGTATTCTCTCAGAAACACTAAATAAAGGGTTTATTTTGGTAGATACAATCATCAATTGTTAGTTTTAATGATTATGATAAAGCTCAGATGGCAATTTTAGTATCATACCTCAAACTATTCGACTGTTAAAGGATACTCTGTTTTGGTGCATATGTAGTGTCTCCGATGGATTTGATGTCAATATGGACGTCAACTCAATTGTTTCTATTAATCCATATACAACGAAATAGTCTGAAATGTATATTATAGATAGGAATGTATGTAGTCAGAAATATGAAATGAAAAAATGAAACATGTAGAATAAGGTCTACATTTAGTTAATAAAGTTAGGGATATGGATGAAATATCTGCCTACCAAAATGCATTAAGTATGTCACACATGTGATGTATATCACCATACATTTACCTATCATGTAGTCAGATATGACAAAAGTAAAGTACAACATTATTTCCTGTGTTTCATCTGGTTATTCTAGTAGTGATGAATGGCAGGTTAACTGATACGTGAACCTCGATAACCTTCAGCGAATTTTTAAAATCAAATTAGTTAAGACTCTTTAAAGGATTGCAGTCATGTGAATGTATTTCTGAGGCAGAGTTTCTTTGGTTATAGAGAATGATTCTAAATTAGTCTGGCTGTGGGAGAAATGCTTCACACTCGCACTTTCTCTGAGAGCTTTATAAAAATCAAATTATTTAAGACTCTTTAAAAAATTTCAGCCATGTGAATGTATTTCTGAGGCAGAGATTTTTGGTTAGTGAGGTTGATTCTAAATTAGTCTGGCTGTGGGGAAATTCTTCTAAGCCGCACTTTCTCTGAGAGCTTTATAAAAATCAAATTATTTAAGACTCTTTAAAGGATAGCAGCCATGTGAATGTATTTCTGAGGCAGAGTTTTTTGGTTAGTGAGGTTGATTCTAAATTAGTCTGGCTGTGAGAGAAATACCTCAAGCTCGCACATTCTCTGAGAGCTTTATTGCACACGTATATAACTACAATGCTGTCTACTGCGCCGCCCGCCGTCACTATTATTGGGTCGTGAGGGTAATCCCAGCCTTCATATGACGGGGAAGTGCCGGGAAAAGTCTCTCGAAAAGAGGAACTTTCTGTACATACGATAACATAAGATAAGACAATTTTATCAAAGTATCACCCATTATAGCAAGTACAGAGTAGAATAAACATTAAGAATTCAGTTTATTGTTACTTTTTATCCACCTTACTATGATATCGTTACTAGCCAGAAACCGAAGTTGTCTTGGAAAACCACCGCATAATCTCAAGTTACTGTCACCTTTTTACAAAGCTGATCCCGAATCATTAGATGTGATTTTTGGCAGCGATGATAGACAGCGTTCAGTCAAAGCACAGACATCGAGAGTAAGTTCAATGCATATATGTTGTTCTAGACAAGAACTCTTTTAGGCAAGTTTCAAATTTCCCTTAAAAATGACTACATACACTATTCTTTTTTATCCCATTCCATCCTTATTTTTCTTTCCCTTTTAATTTTTTCACAAGTCACTCCCATACTTTCAACGTATGTACCAACTACCTGTGATATCATCCACACCTGGTTTAGAGTACACGCTCTCACGTCGGAGTACTGCTTAATTTACTACTATATCCTTATCTTGGTCAAACGCCAATTACTATGGCCACAGCTGATAGTGAGAAATCGCGTTATTCATAATATTTTTTTGTTTTTGTGTGAAGTTTAGATTTTAGCTTTTTCAACTTTCTCCCATTATGTCTCAGTTATGATGTTATGCTCAGTTTTTGTTCTAGTTTATTTATTTCAGTTATTATGTTCCGTTTGTTCTAATGAGAAATGTGTGTATCTGTATGGTCTTCTTTCTTTGTGAGAGAGCCAATAAAGCATCACAATCTGGTGAAAATGTAATTTTCTCTTCTCAATATTAGTGGTTGTTCAATGACCAGTTTTATTGCAAGACATAACACCTTTCATACTTATGTATATCATACATATAGGTGGCGACCAAGTGGCACATCAGTTTGCAAATTACATTGTGTGCCACTTTGGCGCCATCTATATGGACAGCATGACTGATGACCCCCTTTTTATTTTTGATACTAGTATTCGAAGGGGACCTAAAAATGGAAGCCTATCCAAGGTTTGATGAAATTCTAACCTTTTGGTATTTTCTAAATGGTGTGAAATTTGTGAATTCAGTGCCACTTTGGCGCCACCTATATGGACGGCATGACTTGTGACCCCTTTTTATTTGGGGTTTGCAAAGGGGATCTATCGATCAATGCTTATGCAGAGTCTAATGATTTCTAATTCCGTTGAATTTGTTAAATCAGACATACACTTTTACATGTTGCTGTCACCTTATCGAACACCCCACTATGCCTTTACTTTATATTATTTTCTCAACACACGTTTATTCTGTTTCTCATAACTATTATTTGTATGCTTATAATTTTGTAAAATGTATTTTTACAGTCAATAAATAGACAATAGACAATATAGTCATATTAAATTAACTATATTCATCATCACAGTCATTAACACAAACCAGTGTTTAGGAAAGCAACTATTACATGTAGGGATAGCATCCCTGTAGAACCCAAGGGAATTACCCCGTATAGCGCCACTTTATTCTATGCCAAATGCATGTGGAGTGAGTTTATGGTGAAGTTTTGACAGCGTGACGAGCGACAGATGCTGATCTCTTCACCGTGAGCTACCAACAGCTCTCTGGGAGAAGCTTTTATGAGTAACCAGCGGATTTGGTGGTATAGAATAGCATTCTTAAGTCGCCAGTTAAAGCAGACAGCTATCACTTCAACGTTAACAGAGAATGAAACCCTACACCAATAGTGTATAGACTGCAGAGCAGTGGTTGTGATATATGAAATAATTTGAGGGTCGTATGTCATATAGAACGGCAATTAAACTGGTATGGTTAGCAAATAAATATAATGCTATGGTGCATTTTGATTTACTACAAAGGCTAATATATATAACGACCCATCTTCATTACAACGTTTACGTAGAAAAAAGTGGTGATTCACTTAAAAAGAATTTAATTAAAAGGGAATCTTCTGCTGCTGAGACTACGTTCGTCAGATTCACACAAAAGCAAAAAAAGAAAAGAAAATCATCTTAACCCTGTCATGTTGGTGTCCATTGGAAAGCTCTTGCTGATTAATATCGTACCCATTTGCCATGGTTTCAGTAATTTCTCAGCTTTTTGTCATCATTTCTTGTTGACCAAATTAGTAACCAGCAGCTAAAGGGCAACTTACCAAATTCCAATAAGACTTTAATTTTATAGTTTATCTATCCAATATTCCAAGAATGCCTTATCTTCTTCTGTATTTACTTTCATAGTTAAATCATCATCATCATTAACTTTCTTAAGTTTGAAAAAAAATCTTTATTATCCAGCCGGACCATTGGGGTACATAATGAAAACATTATGTCATATCAAACAATTTTTGTCTTCATGAAGGTAGGCCATAAAATATGTAGAAACTCATATGGACGAAATAAAGAGAAAAGACAGTGAAACGTGGAAAGTGACCAACAGTTATTCATAGACAAATATACTGTAATGCAAGTGATATTTGGAAATGTTGTTCTATTTCAGATATATCATCATATACTAGCATTGGATGATAGACCAAGGAAAGTTGGTAAAAGATCATTTGATTCGAACCTATATTTCTCAATTAGAACAGATTCCTTAGAACACATTTCACATTTTTGATACAGAAAGTATTCTTATTACTTCTTCTTGGAAGAAGTGATGAGCTTAAAATGTGTGTAAAACAACTAATTTGGCTGCTAAAATGATGATATTGATAAGGCTGTGTTTTACGCAGCTCTCCTAGTACTATGGTTTTTGTAGTCAGTGTATAGTTTACAAATCTCTTTCCTTTAATCCCATAATGAAAATGTTCCCATAAGTTCACAGTTTTATCACAGTTATAGAGCAAGTGTTCAAGAGAGTTTTAATACAATATGCATAATCAATATGATAATATGATATATGATATGCATGATCAATAGAGTTTATGTTAATTCTATAGAGTTCATATTGAGTTATAAGCCACTGTGTGTTGTAAAATTCTGTAACACATATACATGTTAACGTTTGATCTATCATCATAAACTTGTTACCGTTTTTATCAATGAGCTTCTCAACATATAATCTTCGTGATAATGTTTCGCTTAATAGAAGATATTATAGACATATTTTACAAATATGGAATCTATGTTTAGTGAATAAGCAACACATGATATGATATAAGATTAAAGAAAGTCTTTTACTCGTTCACAGAATTGCCCACATGAAATTTTAATCCTCATTCCAATGACGCAAAGAAATCAACATCGCATATATAGAAGGAATCTATACTACCACAAAAGCTATGTTTAAATGCAAATCACCACCAGTTTGAACTAAACAAGTCAAGCTCATCAAAATTATTTTAAAAAAGAAACCCACATGAGACATTCCCCATGGGTCAGTTTTTCTCACCGCTTTTCTCTATGTACGTTGTCTCATCAATTTCCCCTTATAACATTGACCCATCTCAAAAACATCACATTCATTAAAAAGCTCTCTCACACTAGTATTTCTGCCCCTTTTGTTATTTCTAACTTTCTTGAAATTCTACGATTTTGTAGACCCTCTTACTCATCGAACTTGAATTCAATGTCCGTTATGACTACCCGAATCCGCAAACTATTCCACTCATTTACATAACGTGTCAATTTGTGCTTCAGTTCTGGCGGCAGTGTCCGGAGATGACGGAAACGGAAGTGGCCGACCAGTTCGTGACGAAGTTCGTCTGCTGCAAGAGATTCTTGATGAGAGCCATTACGACACGGCAGCTCGCCCCGTTCTCCACCAAGACCACCCCGTCAACGTCACAATGGGCATGTCTCTGGCACAGATCATAGACATGGTAATGCTACACCATCTAGTTATTCTATTAGTCCTGTATAACTGGTTAATTTGGCGTGTACTTAAGTTGGCTTTTTTTTCAAAAAAATAATTTCCCTGTATTTATTTTGGCGTGTGCAACAGTTAGAACGACCCCTAAAGACACTAAAATTGTATTTTTATGCGATCTTCAATTTGGCGTTGATGGGCATTCGCCAAAAAACGCCAAATTAAAAACTACGCCTAATTAACGTTATACAGTATTCCTTACCAGCAATGTTAAATGTACTTTATTCAATTATTGTAAAATGATATTTTATGCTCATCATTTTTAAATGCAGTCAAACCTGTCGAGAAAGACGACTAGTCTTTTATAGCCGATTTTCTTATTTTGACACTTGAATATATTGCTAAAGCTTGACCAGCCAGAGGTTAATGGTGGAAGAAACTGCAGTTCCCGGGGGAAACCACCGACTAAGACTACGTCACTGGAAGATGTCTTGAAATTTGCTCGATCGGGATTCAAAGCCCGATTTATATGCTGTGGTAACTAGGTCTGTCATTGATATGACAAGTATCGATCGATCGAAATAATTTTTCCAATTAATCGAAAAAAATATTATGTCAATTGTTATGTCAATTAATCGGAACACATTTTTTCAGCCTATTACGCCCTTTTTAGCCAACGCTAATAAGAATTTTGAAGAGAAACTCAAGTATTCAATTAAAAAGTGTTGAGAAAACCTTCATTGTCTTTGCACTGTGAGAATCTTAGGATCCTAGCCACAAAAATAGTGTGGAACATGTGAACATATTCTATTAGTGCAGTTCTTCAAAGTCAAATCGAAATAATCGGAATGGAAAAGTAAAATGTCAATGATCGAATCGAAAAAAAAACGATGTCAATGACAGTCCTCGTGGTAACGCAAAGCGATCAGCAGCGTACAATACATTAGACCACTCGGCCATAAGGGAACCCCCCTGACAACCTTAAACCTCCCTGAGAAGTTAGTCCTAGTCCTCTTGCTGGAAGGAAGTGTTTACTCATAAAGAAGACAAACTGTAGAGGGAGTTTATGTGTAGGCCAACATTCGTTGACTGTCAAATATACAGACATGCATTCCTTAAATCTTTTCCCAGGCACTCACGAACTATTTACATATTCAATTGTTGCAATACCCTTTCGGAAGTATTGCAAACATTGCGAGTTCAACGTCAGTGAAGAATAAGATGATAATCAAAATTTGTGAAGATTGTTCTTTTCCAACTCTTGATGTACCTTTCTAAAGCTTTATAACATAAAGCTGATATTTTGATATCAAAGATAAGGCGAATGTTCTTTGTTTCTCACAGTGAAGCACTACGGGGTACATTCCATATATCTATATATACATTCGTTATACAGGAAACCTATTAACCATTGTATGTATTACCGATTTTTGCATACAATATAAAGTTGCTTTGCATGAACGTGGTGTTTTAGTAATACAGAGGCCTAACTCTAAGAAATAACCTTCTCACTCGATGAAGAATATATACATATATATATATATATATATATATATATATATATATATATATATATATGTATATGTATATATATATATGTATATATATATATATATATATATATATATATATATATATATATATATATATATATATATATATATATATATATATATATATATATATATATATATATATATATATATACAACCTCCTTGATAAAATCGGTGTCTTCTAATGCTATCTTCTAATGAATAAGGCCTGTGTACTTTTTGCCGCACAGGGAGAGGTAAGTATTATGGGTATACTAGGGGCTAGTAGCCCACCTCGCACAAAGCCAAGTCACCATAATAAGCACTAAGGATATCACGCAACACTTGTAAATTAGAAGGTCTCTCACTATTTCTTCCAAGAGGAAGTATTTGCACACGTCTTCTTTTATTTTTCAACTTCTATCACAATTTGTACTTGGAGCAACATAAGTTCGGTCATCAAATCGTCTAACTTTTTTATTTTTAAAACGTCTACCTTATTAAAAAGACATATTACATTGATAAACAGTATCATTTATGTACGCGATTTCGTACGCTATTTATATTTGTTGTACAGACTAAACGTTAGTCTTACATAGATTTTTTAATTTAAATATTTTCTTGTGTCGTTTGCCAACACTATACTGGTTGTATTCCTCAATTATCTTATCTAATAGAAATAACCTATACACCTAATTTAAATGTTCATAAAACTATTCTATTATTCTGGAATACATTTATAGAGATCAAACAGTAATATCATATGGAAACCTGAGTAACGAATACCTCGTATTCCTAACAATCATTTCGTGCAAACATTCCATCTGCCTATGCATCAGTAGTTAGAAAGAAAGTTAGTAGCATGTGCACTCACTCCCCCGTATGATCACTAGTCGACACAGCACAGCTCAGCACTTTCTATGTCCG
>OZ012684.1:18116436-18141436 GCA_963942565.1 Maea johnstoni | reverse complement strand
AATTATATATTCTATTGTTATGACGCGGTGGCCATGTGTTCAATACATAACAGAAGGCATTTCCCAAGGTATCTGTTTTATGTTTGCAACCATAGTGTGGCACTACACAGTCAACATTTATATTAGTATTATACCTGCTTACTTGTTGAGACTCATCTACTAAAGAAAAGTTATCGTGTTCTTAGAAAAAACAAAATCGTGTAGACACATTCTGTTAATTTATGCATTTGTGTTATTATATGTTTATGTTTTCCCTTGATTATTCTTCAATATTAATTTTCTATTACAGTTTGATCTTTAGCGTTCAGTATTGAAGTTAAATATATATATATATATATATATATATATATATATATATATATATATATATATATATATATGTATGTATGTATGTATGTATGTATGTATGTATGTATGTATGTATGTATGTATGTATGTATGTATGTATGTATGTATGTATGTATGTATGTATGTATGTATGTATGTATGTATGTATGTATGTATGTATGTATGTATGTATGTATGTATGTATGTAAGTATGTATGTATGAATGGATGCATGCATGGATGCATGTATGTATGTATGTATTTATTTATTCACCTCTCTCTTTTCAAGTCTGGACGAGGAGAGACGAGCGACAGAGCTCTTTACCAGTAGTAATGCCATGGTCAGAAGCGATGGCAACGTAGCATGGATGGTACCCGCAGTACTGAGATCATCATGCAAGGTCAATGTGGAGTACTTCCCGTTCGACCAACAGAAATGCTTCCTTAAGGTAAATCATCCGCTAGTTGACCATTGCCTACTATACATTGGGACAACGTATGCTTGCAACACGACGTCTAAATAAGAATAGTTACTGTTTATGCATTTCTAACTGTATATCATACAAGAAAAAATGTAAACACGTGCATACGTTCTCTTCAAAACAATCTCGGTTCAACATTCGACTATTGATTTTTTTCAGAAGCAGCAAATGTAACTACCATGGCCATATAAAGTGAATACAGGATTTTTGTGTAAGGGGTTCGTCCTGTACCAGATACTTTTGTTTTAACAGAAGGTAAATCTACCTCATTGGTTTGAAGCAATACGAAGGAAAAGTGAATTCTTAGGAAGAGAATACCAGCATACAGTATGTTAATATTCACAACATCAACATCAATGTCTTTTCCCTAATCTTTTCAGTTTGGTTCGTGGACCCATGACGGCAATGCCATGAACTTCACGGCCCAGGCCAAGACTGCCAGCATGGACCTGTTCATCGAAAACGAGCAGTGGGAACTGCACAGCGCCCTCTTGGATCGCAAGGAGAACTTCTACCCCTGCTGTCCAGACACCCCCTTCTACGACATCATGCTCACACTGACTATCATCAGGAAGCCTATGTTTGCCCTGTTTTATTACGTATGGCCTTCCCTGCTCCTACTCATCATTGGAATCATGGTCTTCTTTCTGCCGGCGGAGTCTGGCGAGAAGGTGTCTCTGGGGATCACAGTGCTGCTCTCACTCACTGTCTACCAGCTGCTGCTCTCAGATATTGTACCCAGAACCTCAGAAGTTGTGCCCGTCTTAGGTGATTACAAAACAGTCACACATTCTTCTGTAATGTCCATTTCAAAATGGTTGCCGCGCGTGGCATTATGGGAGATATTTCTTTCCAATAAACTTAAGTACCATGAAATTTGCCTTTATATCAATCAGGACGTGTCGAATAAATTGCAATAAAAATAAAATATGGTTTCAATCATATTTACTAATACTCACAAATATACCTATCACTGGACTCAGCCTTTGCCCTATTAGCCCAAGGCGTTGCTGCTGGCTGCTTACTGTCATATACCAATGCGCGAGTTCGAATCCGAGTTCGGGCATGTGAGAAGGTGCCAGTGACTTGGGGTTAGGCCCTGTGTTTTCCCGGCAATTCCGGCTTTTCTCCACCACTTACATATAGCTGGTCATGACCTGGCCTAAAAGTGACGATAGTCAAAAGTCAATATTCCACTTGCTAGAAACACCAAAATAAAAATAGTTGTTAAAATATGCAATTGCATTATTGCTATTATGATGGCTTGATATCATGGCGTATCCACATTCACATGTTCGACATAATGATTGCCGTTCATACTTTTATTGTTTTTCATTTAATATCTAAAGAAATGGAAATTCGATTTTCAAAGAAAGAAAATTACTCTTAAACACACTGTTATATAGATATGTCCTTCTAACTTGGACTATAAGAATATAATTTTCGACAAACAGTAGTGTATATATTCAATTCATTGATGCCTACAATTTTCCCCAAATATTGTCGTCCAGAACTATGGTAATTTTGATACTTAGTTTGAAATTACGATTGATTTAACAAAATATTTGAAGGAGAATTGTAAGTAATTTCTTAATTAACATTTCTCCATCAAACATTTTTCTAACTGTGTTTAGCCTGCTAGGCTACACCAAATGTGTGATGCTGTGCTTGCTACTTTCAGCATTAGTGGTTTAAGTGTTCAAATAAACACGTATTTACACTTACACTTGCAATGATCTCGTTGCAGGTAAATTTGTGGGAGCTGCTGTATTTTTCCTTTCGTTCTCTACGATGGGTGCTGTTGTGCTGGTCAACTTCCATTTCCGCGGAGACAAGGGCCAGAGAGTTCCAAAGTGGATGCGACAACTGATCTTGGTTCGACTGGCCACTATTCTCTGTGTACGACGAAATGTCACAATCAATGATCATGCAGAAACTCGCCGTGACGAGGTAGAATATTTTATAAGTTGTCGACTATCAAAGATGAAACTTAACGAAATGCTCGTTTTGACCTTTAATACAACTGTTACTTTGGATGATACAGAAATATTTGCAAAAATGAAAAAGGGTACATTTTTTGCACTTTTGAAAAAAATTACAATTAGAAAAGGTAGTATACTACGATGGTGCAAGTGTGAAAACAGAAAAAAAAAATTTAATTTTTTTTCTCCACCGTTTTTCCAAAAACAGCAGAAAAAAATATATATTTTTTCCACCGTTTTTCCATTTTCCAAAACAGCAGAAAAAAAATATATTTTCAAATTTTTTTTCTGCTGTTTTTGGAAAAACGGTGGAGAAATCTTTTTTTAAATTTTTTCTGCTGTTTTGAAAAAAATGGAAAAACGGTGGAGAATTTTTTTTTCTGCTGTTTTTGGAAAAACGGCGGAGAAAAAAAATTAATTTTTTTTTCTGCTTTCACGCTTGCACCATCGTAGTATACTCTTCCCTCTAAATACGCAGCCAACTTTCAAGCATTTTGGTGTCGACTGTCAAAGATGAAATTTATCGAAATGCTCGTTTTGACCCATACTACTACTGGTACTTTGGATAATACAGCAACTATCGCATCTATTAATGGGTGCTGTGTGGCTGATTTACTGTCAGAATGTGTCTCTCACATAAGGGTACTAGATTATGGGGTTAATTTCCTTGACCCTGTTTCCCCTCCAACCTGCTTTCAGCTTTTACAGAGTATGTATGGCTTGAAAGGTCTTTTGATGGGAAATTTATTCAGCATCAGAAAAGAACCTTCCCAGCAGGGCAAAATATTAAAAAAAACTAGGGTAGCGCTTCAAGTGGAGCTCCTATACAAAATTATGAATAGAGGACCTTCAAATTATACCAATGTGGAGGAAAGGTATCACGTTTTCTGATATCTACTCTGTTCAAAATTATATAACCATTTCCTTCGAAATATTTGCAAAAATGAGAAAGGGTGCATTATTGCACTTTTGAACAAAATTGCAATTAGAAAAGTTAGTATTCTCTTCCTTCTGAAATACTCAGCCAACTTTCAAGCATATCTGTTTACATTTGATACCCAAAATGAATATTTGAAGCAGCCATGTCCTTGTAAAATCCGATATAGAGAAAAGAACCAATATCAATATTGTCCTGCTTGTGTTCACGGCTATGGGGGCTTCTGTGACCGGTGGTTTTCTTACTCTTCTCAATTATGGCCATTTAAACAGTCACAGCTGATCACATTTTGAGAAAAAAGTGTGTGAAGTATTTAGCAAAAGTAAAAATCTCAAAATGAATCTATTCACAAATCAACCCTATTAGCCACCTTATTAACTCATTTACACTCAGAGTGACCAAAAGAGGTATGACAATTTGGAAAATATTTAACTTACAAAAGCACTTTCGTGAAAACATTTGAAGGAGAAATGTTGATCACAAGCCAACCAACAACTCTTCTCCAAATATTTTGTAAATTTTCGCTTTATTCACAAGTTAAATTCAAAAGTATGAGAGTAGCAGATGATACGGTGTAAATGGGTTAACCACCTCATTTTAATCTTCTTTCAGGAGGGGAAAGAGCTTGTTGCCCAGAACGGCAGTTATCAGCCGGGAGAAGGCCAGGTGAGTCGCGACCAGTCTGAGACACTGCTGACATCTGGCGGCGAGCCAAGAGAACCACCACGTGAGGCGGCGGAAATGAGGAAACTCATCACGCACGTGCGCGAGATGAGACAGAACCTCGAGAGGCGCCAAGACGAGTCCGACGACCTGGAAAGGACCAAGGCAGAATGGGATTCCGTTAGCTTTGTGCTCGACAGGGGATTCCTATATCTCCTTTGCATCATTGTTTTCATTCTCTGTCTCATTGTCTTCTTGAAAAAGCCAGAATATGGCTAAATCCAAGGCGCATTTAAGTGCTGTTTAGGGGAATATTGAAGATGTGAGCTACAATGGTTCACGCTTTATATCTTGACGTCTTTTTCATTATGAGTCTGCATTATGTTGTTACATTCTAAGGTCTTACACATTAAACGCAATTTATTAGATTTCAACCATAAAATCTCTACCATATACAAAACGGACCGAAATAATGTATCGGTATTAAAATCAAATATTTAATTCTAATCAACGATATCAAGATAAGATTCCAAAAATAAATTCATCTCGGGGTGGGACTTGGAACCTCGAATAGACCAGTGGGGGCTAACCAGTAAAACCTTCATAAATGTTACTCAAATGTTGGTTAAAACCCAGTAAACCGCATCTGAGTTTACCTTTTATGATATTATTGATGTTTCTTTTGATAACTTTACGTGGATGTATTTGTACGTTATCTGTGATAAGTGTTACTATTTTATCTCTGGTGTTGTAAAGGAGTACTGTAAATCGAATATCTGAGAAGTAGTATGATGATCTCTACGGTTATGCAATTGTTCCATATCGTTTAGTGCTCTAGTTCTATCTCTTGACTTGAACAGCTAGCTGCTAGTGCATTCAAGACTTTCTACAAACACAGTATTGTATTATCTTATCCTATTACATTGTCCATACCATGCGCATGTCCTCATTTATCCAATGCTATCAACGATACAATTACCAAGATCCTATTTCCTAATATATTCTGATGGTGCATTTGCCCTTTAAGTTGTAATTTGCTTTGATTTTCTTTTAAATATTCATACTTCACCATTTATTCCCCTTTCAACCACCAATATTTGTCATTTTGGGATAAACAAATCCTCAATTGCACAAGGTAAAATGTTTAATTTCAATTATAGCGACGTCATTTAGCACATTCATCTACACATATGCGCTTCTAATTACCCAATCTCAGGTCAGTCGGAAATGTATTGTCGGGTATTAGCTTAGATGAAGAAAAGTTTTTATTTATCTAAGGTATTAGCAGCAGTCTATGCATTGTTTTTCTGCATCTAATTTCTCTTTCAACAACTTATTATATATTACAAAAGTATACCAACTGAGATGAGAGATACTTGTAGTTCTCATTTACCATGATAATCATCATCATGGAGATTTAAGTATATTTCTATCATATCTCGATGTTTTATATGTACAATGGGATTCCATAAATGAGAATTTTATAGGATACAACTAGTTTCTTACTCTCTAAAAGTTCTATAAGTACGATTCCAGAAACTTAAGTTAAGTACAAATGAGTTCTCGGGTATTTAAAAAAGAGAGTTGAACGTAGAAAGTGTAATAATTAAATACTAGGTCAAATAGTAACTGTCAATCACGACGACATGAATGACATGATAAAAGTGTAGTCAGCACCTTTCATTTAAGAACTCTATATTGTACGTATACACATCGCTGAGCTCAGGTATACTTAAATATCTAAGTCTCGATCTATGTTTCTATCAATCTCTATGTATGTAGTATGCATTCAACACTCATATAAAGACATACACACACGCAAATACATACATCTATACATAAATGCATGCATACAAACATACATGTACATATGTATGTACAGTTTTTATATTTGCTTATTGGATGTGTTAAAATTTGATGGGTGTATTTCCTTTTTGATGTTTTTTACAAATAAATTTAAAATGCTAACGGACTGTAGAGTTTCATTATTGCATACCCTGCCCCTATTCCAGGATTTACGTTCAATCTAGAGTAACTTATTCTGCTAGAACTATATAGGCAAAGAAGCAAAACGAATAGCAAGAGAAGAAGAATTTGATTTACAGTATGTCAATTTTGTAAAGTAGAACAAATGCCTCTTGGTTGATATATTTGACTTTGTCTTAGGAGCTAATATGTTGTAAAGTATCTCTATCTCGATATACTATGGATAGTGACATCAATACAGTTGGAAATGTATGGCACTAGACTAGCAATGAACAACTTAAAATATGCTAAAATGACCAAAGTTAATAGGTTTTAAAAAACAAAAGAACATATCTGCGTTGAATTCCGCTCAGGATATTCTTATATATCAAGAAAAAGCAATGTTTGTGTGGTCACAATCTCTAGTGCACGACAGAACACGCAGGATAATTATGCATATCTCGGAGAATTAGAATACTAAAATGTTGATATTCTCTCTATATATCTTCCTGCTGCCGGTTCTAAGAAAATTTTAAATATGAGATAGACAAGTTGGCAGACATTCTAAACGAGAGAGGTAGGGGTGCACACAATCTTATAGATCAATGTTAGGCATGCAGGAAACATTAATGTTAATATAATAAACGAGGACGCTCTGAACACGTCAGATCATTACCCTATCACCTATATCGAGTCCACTCTTCAGGAGAGTGTCTCCGATAAGGTGGAATAAGATGTCACATGAGGATATTCTTTAGAAATACACCATCCCACTTGATATAATGGTAACCGGTCAATTGAGCGGAAACAGATACAGTCGAATACTACCTGAGACGGTTAAAAAACCATATTAGTATTAAAAGATCTCATATGTCTCATTAAATCTGCAAACCGTTCTTTACCTAGATCAAGGTAGATTCCGCCAAGTAAACCTTTCTGGTGTCCGGAACTAAATGCATTGAAAAAAGACTAAGTTACGTATTACAGGCGATAGGTTGAGTCTCAGGTCGGCCTCGACATTGCAATCTTGATGTAATCAAAGAGTATAATTATAAATCTTCAAAGAAGGACTTTAACAAAAGTTTGAGAAAATTACACCGTAATTCTAAGGATGATAAGATAATATACAATTAAGACTGCTGACGCTGACCACAACTATTTTTTTGAAAAGGCGTAGAAACAGTAACCCATATATTACACCTGATGTTGCGGCTATTAGAAACACAAGTGGCATTAAACTGTCTATGGCATTTAGAGCGTCCTTGGAGTATGGAAATCGCACTTCCAGTGTCTCAAATCCGCCTGAATAAAGTTAAGAATATGTAGAATGTTGACCCAGATAGCTACAGGGGAATAACCCGTATTTCATCATTTAATACGATCTTTTAGGTATTTCTGTGGAATAGGCTAGAACTGTAGTGGGTTAGTAGCAGGATTGTCTCAGACAATACAAAGGACATGTAAGAAAGGCCATTCCTGCATTCAGTCAACCTTAATTTTAGAGGAAGCCTTGGTCAAGTCAAGAGATAGCAACGTTTCGTAGCCTATTTTGCGTGTCAAAGGCTTTCAACACAGTTTGGAGAGATGGGAATGCAGTATACTTCAAGAGGGAAAGGAATCCCACTTGATATATACCTTATCGCAATGGATATCCTTAAGAAAACGTGTAGTAGGTCAGCATTGTTGCCAGACAAACCTTAACGTGTAATGTGATATAAGTACTAGTGGCAACGCCGATGTCGCACACTATTCGAAACTGCAGTAAAACAGACTAACATTTGTTTCCAATTATCATAGATCTATATTGAGAATGGAAAATATAGGACATACAGGAAGAACGAGAGGAACAGCAAAACACCTAAGTGGTCAGCATGCAACAAGTTCAAATTTATATCACTTACATTGCCGTCAAGATTATGGATGTCGTTTAATCAACTGACTGATATTACCACAATGTATACACGAAGTTGGTGAGTTTATATCTTGCTAAAGGCAACCTCATGGGTGGACGTTTTGGCTTGTTATTTCATGAATTTCACCCGCAACTTATGCTGTTCTACAAGCATTAGAAATTACCTAGACAACTCTTTTTTTTTTATAAATATTAAACATTATTGGACCATTGTTGTTAATCTGACTTTTAAAAAACGTCAACTATTTGAAGTCTTTTTCAGGTCCATTTCCTTTTGTGACTTTCATATTAGATATTACCTATGATAAAAACGACATTGACGATATATTTTATTTATCATATTACGTTAAAGAATATGATCCTTGTCCAAATAGGGGTCTGGGATGTTTTTCCAACCAATCTTTATTTCATAAAAGATATGTAGTGCATTTGGGCAGGCAGCAGTTACATGACTTATCGTTTCAAGATACTGGAAAACCCTTTATAACAACGCCCCTTTTTATTCACGCAACTGCCGTGTGAATGCGATCGCGGCCATTTAATTACACGCATCAACTGCATCAACTGTATTCACATTTTTCACAATCATCTTGCCGAATTACACGTAACTGTTTTATTTTAGTTTTTGTTGTAAGGGACATGGTACCATATTGAAAATGACCTACCTAGAAAAAAATAGTTTACAAATAACTAACTTGGTGTAAAAAATTCCATTTTCACATTTTTGCTACAATTTCTGATTTAACGAGATACACAATTTATCTTCTGTGCCTATGTTACTCTAATGCCACCTTTGAATAAACCGTCACCTTTGAAAACCTATAACGTTTATTGCTTCAATGATGTGGACGTAATAACTAATACTGATTTGAATAGAAATGTGACTAAAAGAAAATAAATATACTAAAACCAAGATCTTACAGCTAGTTTAGCTGTTTTGATCCTATTCGCCCTAACCCTTTATTTGGACTGGATTAAGAGCCCCCCGTGCTGAACGGTCTAGCGAATTGGACGTCATCTGCATTCAATGGCACATCTTAGATGATGAGAAGATCGAGCGTTCTACTTGAGGTATGTATGTGGTGGAATTGTAGTAATTGACTTAACATCATTTGATTGATTCTCCTTGGGTACTCATGTTTAATCCTATGTTAACCAATTTCTAATCAGGAATCGGCATGATTGGTACTAAGATAGTCACGGTGCATCATGGGTCAATTCCATTTTATGCATTTTTTCGTACTAGTGTTATGGATGCATTTCGCTATAAGATATTAAAAGGACTTTTTTTTCGAAATGGTGCACCATTGTTTTGCTAAAGCTAATCCTTACACCAGTAGAAGGAGAGAGAGAGAGAGACAGCATTTGGCGAAACATTGCATAATATAAATAGATATAGAGCTGCCTGCAGCGACACACACGGTGGATAGTAACTATGGTTATACAGGGGCAGTAGTGGGTAGAAGCTGTGATTGATCCAATCTGGCTATTTGGGTCATCGCATGGGCTGCTACTCGGTCCAATTCTATTACCAACGGAAAGACATATTTGAACCGGAAGTGTTTGATACGTTATTGTGTTAGAGCGAGGTATGTAAGTGTGTGTGTTCAGGGGGTTCGTTTACAGTAGTGTAATTAAGAGAGTCCTAGGCTTATAATAGCTCATAACAAGGCGTACGGAGCAGCTCTGAAGTGTTATTACCTAAAAGAGTTTGTTCAATTTGTTTTCAGGTCAGGAACCAGACTAGCACATGTAGGATTCGAGCTCATTTCCTCTACAAATAGTCCGTGCTATTGGTACTCTAGAGAGATTTGGGTATACCAAACAGAAAGATGGGCATAAACCGTGGAATATTCCTATGTATAGGTACATGTACGTATTTTCTATATATGTTTGATGTCTATTCTACAAAGAAAGATAATTACACACACACATATAACTGCATTCATGCATACATATATACCTACAAACATACATTCACATTTCTGCGTTGTCTTTCATGAACATAGCCCTTCCTGTTTTGTTCAAGATTAGTTTACTTATGCAGTATTCATTCTTCGTTAATAAAAATGCATTGTAACTATACATCAAGAAAAGAGAATATATATATATATATATATATATATATATATATATATATATATATATATATATATATATATATATATATATATATATATATATATATATATATATATCCTTGTTTTCAAACCATTGAACTGCATCTTAAGTGTTCGTTTTTGCAGCACTCTTTGTCCTTTTACAAACGATGTGCGCTTATGGTATGTCTAATTATGCAGCACTGAACTAAACGTTCACACAGAGGACGAAGCCAACAAGGCTGTACGCGAAGTGGCTAAACTCCACTTCGTGTTCACTTCGCCGACAAAATGTAAATTTAGAAGGTAATCAACCATACCATACGAAGTCAACAGGTACACAGCACGAACTAAACACGCATATGTACGAAGGAAGTAAGTAGATAACACAAAGTCTATGAGAAGTGTACATGATCTCTGCTGAAGCTAACAAGAAGGCAAAAACACCAACACGACTAAACAAGAAGACAATGTGATGGTAATATGAAGTTAATATGAAGTTAACCATAAGTTTATATGAAAAGAACATTAATCCAAAAAAAGATAACATTTAAATTATTATTTTCACAATATTTTGAGTATATATTTATACAATGTTGCTTTAATTATTCATTAACTATTTCTAAGAAATATTTTGACATTGTTGTTGAAGATATTAATCCACATTGAAATTGCTGGCATGGGAATATTATGCCAACATTTTTTGTAACATTTTACTCAACATTATTTTATTATTTTTGAAATATTCATCTTTTCCAGATAGTTGAATTGTTGCTGTTGTTTATACATTTTGACATTATTATGTGGCAATGTCATAGGGCATTCCTCGATAACATTTTAAAAATACGGTTTTTGTGTTAAAATTGGTATTTTCTATTGGTAAGTTTTCGAATTATTTAAGGACTGTTTTATAGTAATGTTGAACAAACAATTTGGCCAAAACATTTCAAAACATTTATTCAACATTTTGTTAATGTCATTTTAAACATTTCATTACAGCTTTGTTCAGATTTTTCACAAATATTTCACAGGATGTGTTCTTGATGTCAAACCGATGTTTAAAAAAATACTTGTAATAAGCAAATGTATAACATTTATATAAAATGTTAATACAAGATAGGATAATGTCATCATACATTATCACAGAAAATTATTGGTTATTATTTTATTGATATATATTTAGATATTTAATTTCAAATTTGTTCAGAAATATTTGAAACTTTGTAAATACAATATTTAATCAATATTAAAGAAACATGTGTAATAGGCAGCTTTAAAACATTAATTTTAAATGTTAAAAAAAATATAGTTTATTATTATCAAAAATATTTTGGAAAAATATTGTTTAACATTTCATTAATGTATATATTGACATTTTATTTATACTTTTTCAGACGTTTTAGAAACATTTTGAAATATGTCAATAAAACATTCAATTAACGTTAAAAACAACATTTGTAATACGCAGATGTAAAACATTAACTATTAATGTTGATAAAAGATAATATAATGTTATCAAACATTATTATGAAAAAATATCGGACAATATTGTGAGAAAATATACCCGGATGTTGAAGTCACGTGATATATTGGTTAACTATGTGTCGTCTTCACGCTACTACGGGTTGTCTTCGCGGTCACTTCCTGGTCAATCGTGTTGCAAATTTGATGAAGAAGTCAACACGAAGGTCTGCGAAGTGAACCAGTAGAACACGAAGTGAACCAGTTGTGTATACGTAGTGGACAAGAATGTCGTGTAGGTAAATCTTCGTGGTCAAATTTTTGGAATTTTCAAAAATTTCCGCGGCGGCCACGAAGTGACCATGTAGTATGCGGAAGTGGACACGAAGTGAACACGCTTTAGTACGAAGACAACCAGAAGCTCCGCGAAGTTAACAAGTAGTGGAATTTGCCCACTTCGCGTACAGTCTTGTTGGCTTCGTCCTCTGTGTGAGACTAGCTTTAAATACCATAACCGAACATATTTAACCAAATTCATTCAAGAGTGCAATATACGTTAACTTTGATGAACACAAAGCATCAAATAGAGTTGTATTTTACAGATGGGTTGTTAAACAGAACGGAAACAACTTTTCATGAAATATTTACGAAAATATTACTTTGCTATCAACATATTTTCGTACGTATCACACCGTAACCTTAATATTTGAAAGTGTTAATTTCCTTGTCGTTATAGTTGTCCTCCTGTCGACCAGTCCATTGAATGCAAAGCGTATTCCCCGAGATGAGGTCCGTCTCCTTCACGACCTGTTCAAAGAGGAAGCGTATGACACTGCAGCAAGACCCATAGTCAACCAATCAGAAGCCGTCCACGTCACTCTAGGAATGTCCTTGGCGCAAATAATAGATATGGTAAATATGCATTCAATGCAAAGTAACAAAGCTTCGTGTATAGTGCTATTGCAGATTGTAACTTCTATTATCGTAACTTTTCGCTAATATTTAGGTTAAATCGTGACTAGCTGGTTAATGGTTATTGAGAAAATTACCCTCAAAGCCCAAATTACTGATGTCTCTCTCACAAGTAGTGGTATTGAGTAAATAATTGCAGGACATATGTTGTTTTTTCCAAAAATAAGAAGAAAAAAATTGAAAACAGAAGAGCTCATGTTCATATTGCTTTCATATTCTTTCAAACCAAACATGCTTGTATAAGTTATCTCCATAAGCCAGGACGCTATCAAACCTTCAGTCGATGGATACAGACTACTTTGGTATTTTGACCATACTAAAACGGAATGTAATTAATCATGTAAGTCATATCTCTTTTATTTTAAATTGACATAACTCCCTATTATATGTACGAGGCCACAAAAATATGAAACAAATTCAATCCAACGCAATCTAAGATACACACAGACTTCAGAAATGTATTACTTATCATTAAAGGTAAGCAGTGATTGTAGAGTATTGAATGTTGATCTTTTCTTACAGGATGAGAAAAATCAAATCATCACGTTGAACGGCTTCTTTCGATTTGTAAGTATTAAATTACAATATATTTCCTTCCCATGTAGACATTCAATAATAGACATGCTATCGAGATGATTAATTATTACGATGTAACTCACAAGGGAATGCATCGGTCAATTCATAGATGCGTTGAAAAGTTTCGACGTCCTATTGGTATAGATCTGTTTAAGCAACAGGTACAAGTTTGAAAATTGGTGAACACGGTCGAACACGACCGAGTACGAAAGTGAAAATCGCGCACGACCGTGTTCAATAACGCGATTTCATTAATATATATAAAGCCCCTTTCCCACTCGTATACGGTCTAACACGGTCGTGCGCGATTTTGGAAATCTCACGCGTTCGTGCAACACCGTGTGACACCGTATGACACTCTCATAGCGTTTCGTGTTCAACCGCGATCAACCGTCCTTGGCCGTATGACGTTCTTACACGGCCAAAAACCACGCTCTTGAACACGGTCGAACACGATCCGCATACGGTTATGTAAGGCGGTCATACGGTCGTGTGAGATCGTCATACGGTTAAGTGCGAATCTCATACGGCACTCATAAGGTGCAATGCGATTTCGCAAACGAACACGGTCGAGTGCGATTTTTTTGAACATGTCAAAAACCAGAGCGCGATTTTTGGACGTGTACGAACGTCATACGGTCAAGCACGGTTGATCGCGGTTGAACACGAAACGCTATGAGAGTGTCATACGGTGCCACACGGTGTTGCACGGTCGCGTGAGATTTTCAAAATCGCGCACGACCGTGTTAGACCGTATACGAGTGGGAAAGGGGCTTTAGTTTCAAACAAACAGCAAATTGCAATTTTAGGTTTCGGTGCCGCCATACATAAACACGAAGCAACGATGAACACTCAGGGGAAGATAATGCGGCTCTCTGAAAATGCAGTTTCTCGAGGTACAACTATGTTTCATACATGGGAACCTGTCAATATAAACACCTTAATCACGTTTACATGATCTGCCAAATCTAATGTCTGTAGGTACAAATAAAAACTCCCCCAGCTGATCATTTGTATAAATAAAACACATTTCTTATCACAGGTATTCATCGTATACAGGGTGTACTCAGATATTACAAAATACCAATCTTATTCATTTCATAGTATTGGGTCGATCCATATTTGGTTTGGGATCCTGCTGAATATGGGGGAATTGACCACATCAGAGTACCCTGGGATCGCATCTGGTATCCAGACGTGGCACTCTATAGCAGGTACGTGTATCTATCTATCTATCTATCTATTTATCCATATATATATATATATATATATATATATATATATATATATATATATATATATATATATATATATATATATATATATATATATATATATATATATATATATATATATATACAGTCAAACCTGACCGAGTGACCACCTCTATTAAGAGACCACCTCTATAAAGAGACCACTTTTTCATTTCCCCTGATCCAACACTAAGAGACCACCTGTCTTAAAAGACCATGTTTTGATCTTCCCCTTGGGTGGTCTCTTCATCTCTATTCATCCACTCACATGCACTCTTAGCCTTTATATAGCAGTCCATAATTTCATGCGGTAGTTACTTTGGACTGAACTCTAGGGTATTCATTTAGAGAAAGGTTACATGAAAGAAGGGAAAATGGATTCACGCCAAAGGGTGACTGGGTTCAACATTATTTCGATTAGAAAAGCGCGTGTGAGTTTGTAAATTAGACGGGTTAATCTTAATTTATATGGTATAATTAGGCAAGGACTGTTTATTTTACCAAGCAAAACCTAACCATGCATGTGTTCATATCGAGCTCTCACTTGCTACATTTACTCTCTCTATATGTATTTATAGTTGATTATTCTAATGCAAACATACACATGCATCTGTGTGTAAATTTCGGCTGCCCCTTTGGCCAAGTGGTGTAACTCATTGCGCACCGGCTGCTCCTACTGTGTCCCGGTACTGTGTAGGTTTGAGGTTCATATGCGGCAATATTGCGTACCGACTGACCTGTGTGTCCCGGTATTGCACTAGTTCTAGCTGTGTGTGCCTCATCATTGCGGACACACTCTATTGTTTTGGATGTCTGTTACCTGGCTTTCATTTCAATTTTATCACACCAATATAACTTAGTATGTATCCATATGTACTCGGCCAGGTCAGACTTCATCAAAACCATTGTGCTCAAATACCACAGAATCAACCCCACCCACTGACTGCTCGGCCCAATTGGCACTTCGCCGGCTACTGCAAGCTATTAAGGGGCGGACCATTTGATATTCTGGGGGGAGGGGGGGGGGGGGGGGGGGGGGGGGGGGGCAGAGCCCAAATTTTCTTTTTTTTACAGAATACAGAACAACTTTTTCACTAAGACACTTTTGTGTTTCAATGTTGATTGCATTGATCGTGAGCACCATATAAATGAGTAACAGTCAATCAAATAGATGTGCCCTTAAAGATAAACCTACAATATCAACAGTGGCATTTATATTGGTTGACCCACAGTTCAGCTAGATATTAAAGACATATCGATTTTTAAATGATTTTTACCACTGCTAGTCCTCTTTAGGCAGACTTCAAGTGTCATTCCATAGACGTGTTAAACATCGGTTTTGTTCATCCCAGCTTTTTTGTTTATCTTTTTATGGTGGACAAAAACAAACGTCTTTGAATTTCTGGAGATACTGATTCATCTAAAGATACCTATCTAGTCACAATATAGACCACAGCACAGTCGAAACTAATACTGCAATCTTAGGTCGCTTCTTGTGTATTCATCCTCAGCCTTGATTCTGATCGTCGAGCCACAGAGCTTTTCACCGGAAGTAATGCTGGTATAAGGCATGACGGGAAGGTGGAGTGGCTGGCCCCTGCTGTACTACAGTCGTCTTGCAAGGTCAACGTGGAATACTTTCCATTCGATCAGCAAAAGTGTTATCTTAAGGTAAGGAGTTCCACAAGTTCCAACTTTGATAATGCACTGCAATATATAAGTGTGCTTTGCAAATATGATATATCCGTTTTTTGTTTAGAGTGCATTAAACTACCTTACATATATCGATAAAATAGCAACTGTACTTAAAAGTCCATGAAGTAGGTCTAATTGATCATACAGTTAAATGCAAGATAATAAAAACGCCGAGAGAAAAATGTTCATAGTGTAAAATCCATAAACTCTATAGCACAAAGTGAAAGTTTTTGACCTCATTCATTCATCCTCAAATTATCAGTCAGTAAGAGTTTGAAAGATGCAATATGAAGAGAACTATAATATTTTTATTTAAAGGAGAGTCATGAGTTGAGCTATGCTTTTCAATACTAAAGGTTCATAAAATTGATAAATCTACAATAAAAAAGTCACCCAATTTAATATGTATTGATTGTCCTTTGGGTATAAACAAAAGCACTGCACGCTGTGCATGTGGGTGATCATGTTGTTGTATACAACTTACTAGACAATCTGTAGCTGTAACATCACAATTTGCATTATTTATTGTATATGGAAATTATCTAAGGCTATCATATTTACTAGTTCGGATCCTGGACACACGATGGACATGCCATGGATCTTGTTGCCCAGGGTGACTCGGCGAGTCTCGACCTTTTCGTGACGCATGAGCAGTGGACCCTCAACAGCGCCACCTTGGGCCGTCGCAAGAACTACTACCCTTGCTGCCCCGGCGTACCCTACTACGACATCATGTTGACGATCACCATCACCAGAAAGCCAATGTTTGCCATGTTTTACTACGTGTTGCCGTCCCTGTTGCTGTTGGCCATAGGGAACCTTGTCTTCTTCCTTCCCGCGGAGTCTGGCGAGAAGGTGTCTATGGGCATGACTGTACTCCTGTCCATTACCGTCTACCAACTGCTGCTCTCAGATATTGTGCCGCGGACGTCAGAAGTCGTGCCCGTATTAGGTGAGATATGAAAAGGTTATTACTGTAGATCTGGCAAAATTAGTCAATTGAAAAGGCAATATCTTAGATAACATCATTGCAAACAAAAATGTAATACATACACACACTCATGCGTATGCCGTTCTACATCTAACATAAACACACGATCATATTTATGTAGGGTTGTATCTCTACCATGCACACACATACACACAATCATACTAATGTAGGGTTTTTATCTACCTGCGTTCATGATTATCTACATCACACACACATACACACAATCATACTGATGTAGGATTATAGCTCTACATGGCACGTATAAATTACGCACACTCCTACTCATGTAGGGTTTTATCTACCTGTACCTATGATTATCTACATCACACATAAATACACATGATCATAACTATGTAGGGTGTTATCTACTTGTGTTTATGATTAACTACATCGTTCATTAAAACACACAATCATAACTTTGTAAGGTCTATGCAAGAAAGGTCATGATATTCGTCCAAGTGATTCACCTTGATCTCTTTCGCAGTAGAAAAATAAATTACAACATTTGAGTTCCCATTATCAATGACAGGATGGCACCTCAGTAATACCAAATTGCTCATGAGGCATACAACTGTCTTACCTAAATATGTTTTACTGCCGTTTTCTACAGAATTATTCTAGGCCCGATACTTCAATAGGAGTTAATCAAGCTTTTAAAACTGTGTTGTGCTTTCCAATTGCAGGTAAATTTGTTGGTGGCGCTGTATTTTTCCTCTCATTCTCCACCATGGTCGCGGTAGTCCTGGTCAATATCCACTTCAGGGGAGACAGGGGGCAGAAAGTCCCGGAATGGCTGAAGAAACTGGTGCTCGTTTGGATAGCAAAGCTAGTCTGTGTCAGGAATGATGTCAGGATCATGAATGGTGCTCAGGTAAGCCATTTCTCCACAAAAATATACTCTACTTAGGACAGACTGCATATTGAGTTCGAAACCAACTGATGGCTTATATGCTGGTCATTTAAGTTAGCTTATCTAAGTTAGCTTAATTAACCTCAAATTTCTAGAAATATCTTCGAAGAAAGAGATTACAAGTTAGACATCAGTGAAGCGGCGTTAATAGAGAAATTAATGATTTAATACCATCTATTAAAAAGGCCAAGTCATGCAAGTGTATGAGTGCGATGGACACCAGGGGGAAAGGAGTCTGATCATAGAAACGGCCGGTGACCTATCCTTAAGAACCATCTAATATGTTTTAAATTGTTTAAATTATTTCAAAACTTCAGCAAAGTGCTAAACCAGAGACGTATCTCTCACTCTATCAACTGAATATCATAATTCAAATCTAAAATATCCTCCATGCCCATATTTTATTTTCTACCAGTTGTGTGTTTCATATTTGTATTTGCAACATATTTTGACTACCATTTCAGGCGACAACCAAGAATAACAAGGCATATGATTCCAAGGACAGCGTATGGTGGGCCGAAGATTCTCTACCGTCGACGGACCTGATGAAGTCAAACTTCGAAAACTTCTGCGCAACCGATGCAGATGGCGAAACACAAACAACCAGTTTGATCAAGAAAGCCGAACCGGAAACGGATGGGTCGCCCTCTATTGATGACGAGAAAAACCAAGCAATACGTCATGCAATAGAACGGCTCGCTGAACAGGTGCAGGTCGTCAAGGAAGGCTGGGAGCGACGTCAGGAGGAAGCAGACGAACTTGAGAGGACTAAGGCTGAGTGGGATGCAATCTCTTTCGTCCTAGATAGGGGATTCCTTTATTTACTCTGTATCATGATAGTAAGTTTATGTCTGGTTGTGTTCATTGCAAGACCAGACTATGACTAGATACTCCACCTAGACCAACAGTAGTGTTTAGACCGACCACTTTTTTATGTGTTGACATAACACATGAACCCACATTCATTTGGATTAAACACTATCTGCCAATTTCAAGCATAAGCCACTAAACAGAGGATTTTGGACTGGAAAGATTCGTTCCGTTGAGCTCCTTGAAACATATTCGAAGGGGAACTGGGAAACATGAACAACAATTTTCAGTGTAGCAAATGCTCAGGATTGCTATATTTTCAAAATACTTCCATATGAGTCAACCCATGCGAAGACTGCATAAGTAAATGAATTGATAAGTATTGTCTTGTTATAACTACGATACGATATAAGAAAGAGTTTTTCGAGCACAAATCATATTTAATTTGACATTGAAGGAGTTACGCGAATCCTCGTAGTATGTAATATCAATCACTTGCATTTTTATGATGAGGTATCGTAGTAAGCTACAGTGTATCTTTTATGAATAAGAACCCCCGTGAAAAGCACACCTATGCACATTAAAGTAAGCATAGTTCCATGAACATTATATTGTGTTTATTCATGCGCAAATATAAATCATTGTGAAAAGTGCAATGCATACACATGTAGCATAAAGAAAGTTCTGTGGAACAGCCACAAATTAATAAGTATTGTCTTGTTATACTATGATACGATACAAGAAAGAGTTTCTCGAGCACAAATCTTGTTTGATTTGATATTGAAGGAGTACAAGAATCCTCGTACTATTTAATATTTAGTCACTTGCATTTTTTATGATGAGGTATCATAATGTGTTACTGTGTATCTTTTATAAATAAGAACCCCCGTGAAAAGCACACCTATGCACGTTAAAGGAAGCATTTTTCCATGAACATTATATTGTGTTCATTCATGCACAATTCTAAATCACTGTGAAAAATGCAATGCATATATATGTAGTAAGAGAGTTCTGTGGAATAGTCACAAATTCTATAAGAAAGGTTGATTGTAGTAAATACTATATAACAAACTTCAGAGCACCGGTATCGACCTTAGGGGCTCGCCCGCTAGCAGGGGTTATGGGTATCTTTCCTACAAGAGCTGCCCAACCAGCCAAAATGTGCAAATAGGGTACGTTTTGTGATGATCTTGATTTGGTCGTAAATTGGTCGTGATGTGGTATTGCAAGGTAATTGTTAATCGGTTGCAGTCTGAACTTTTTAACTAAAGGAAAACCAAGTCATACATAACCTTCATCTCCATTCAAGGTAGTTTGACCTGAAATGGTGTGAGAATTGGTTTTGAAAAGTCTGAACATGGATTTAAGCGTGTTAAAACTCTGACATGGCATGGTAACAGTCACGATTAATTGAAGACATAACAAGACCAGATCAAGACTGGTGCACGACCAATAAAGACCAGTATACAATTTTCTTTCAGTTATTGACCAGTCAGTATGTTCTTGAATCGGTCAGCGCTAAGTGCAACTTTCCATGAATTTTCAATTTTCAACCAGCACCTCAACGACCATTCGCCCACTGCTTGGATTGTATAGGTGCACTGGTCGGCGCATACTGTAGATTCACAAAAGATTGTGTAGAGTAAATTTTGCGAATTTACAGAAAATCGATTTTTACGTTTTATAACTTTGCGAACATGGAGTGCAAGCTATACACTTAAAGTGGCAGCATTAAGGTGCTTCAGTAGGGGCTTAAAGAGTGTTGTTATACCTCACCCTATATTAAGAGTCATTTCATAATTTACCCTATCTATCAGAAAAGGTGGAATAATAGCACAAGCAGGTGAATAATTTTGCCAGTCAATAATCTCCCCTATTCCATGTTTCTATGGTGGCTGGGCGCTTTTGATTCATAAAACAGGATAAAAGTTGTGGTGGGCCAGGTGACAACTAACTATCAATAAAAAAACAAAATAACTATGATATTAGCTTGCCGAAAAATTTATCAGGTGGTTATAGAAGTTCTTCAATGAATAAGGCGACTTCAATGATAGATTGCAGTATACTGTAGGGTGCACCGGTGCACCTATTCATCAGACCTGTTTATCAAATGAATGCAGTTTTTTCTGCAAGAATAAACAGATACATGCAGCTGGCAAAGATGTTTATTGCTGTTTTATTTACTTGTTGGGTCTAACTCAAGGAAAAAAGGTAAAGATCCATAACAGGACTAGTTGATTCTATGTGAAGCCCAGGATATTTTCAATGAAATTTTGAGTAGTAGTGAGCGATAATAGAGTGAATTTTCATTCAAAAGACTGTCAAGCAGAGCAGCTTGGAGCACAGCATATTTTCAAAATGTCTCAGTTAGGCAGTGCTACCAAAGAAGATATTCAAGATTTACATGACCAAAAAGACAGTTTAAACACCATCATTCTGTTAAGGTTGTGTTGTGAAGGAGTACTGCAGGGAGAAAGGCAGCAATGTTGAGTTTGAGAAGTTGGATCCAAAGGAGATCGATTAGTATTAGAGTTATTCTATGTTGATCTCAGGAAGAAAGATGGCAAACTTTACAAGTCTAGTGCATTTAGCCTTCATATCAAAGTGATTATGGTATAATTGAAGTAATCCGTAGATGGGAAACTATGATATTCATACATTTTGTTATCATTAAAATATTGAAATCAGCTCTGGTCTTGTCTTATGATTTTGCCCCTTGTTGTAAAATGTTCGGTATAACAAAACAGTTATTGCCTGGCTTGTTGGTGGATAGTGCAGATTATCACCCCTCGGAGGAATTATTTCCCTCGGGCGTTGCCCTCGGGAAATAATTCCTTCTCGGGGTGATAATCTGCACTATCCACCAACAAGCCAGGCAATAACTGTTTATTAACCGACTTCCCTAGAATACAGTCTGTATCAGGCTGTATGCCCATCATATCAGAGGGTCTACATACTGTAAATCACTTAAATATGGCGTGAACATTAAATAGCGCAATTACGATACTGCCCTGGATAGCGTGATCTAAGTATAGCGGTGAACGGGAACAGCCGCAGTTAGTTCAATTAAGAATTTAATGCAAACTAAACTAACACAATTTTTTCCGAATTTACAGTAGTGGGATCTGACGCAGTCGGACTTCAATTGATAACCCGCTGTTAAATTCCGATACACCCTGCGTTTCATTATACATGTATTCATTATCAACCGGTTGTGTAGTTATATAGTTTTGATAAATATCTGTAAAGAACGACTATAGTTTATTAAAAAGGTTGAGGAAGAAAGTCAAATAAAGATACTTATAGTTATTTAACCATTGCACCTGAATAGCATACAGTACATGGTTTCCAATCTTGAACATACTTTATCAATACGGAAGCGTATGAATGCTGCAGATGTGATTGGGATACGGGTAAGGTCTGTCACGTCAGTATAGCTTGACCACATCAAAGGACAAAGGCTCCGGTTTAAAGTGATTGAATATCACAATACTAGATGAATATCACACTAACGCACACATTAACTCAACTCAATTTGAAAGATTGTATTTTGCCTCCTAAGAGAAATAGTATTTGAATAAAACAATTCACTCTTGTTGTGACCACTACCTCCTGGTTGTTTTCCTCCCTGCCTGATCAATTGAGCTCTGTCCATTTGTTATTTGATTAAGATATAATTCAGATACTAAACATAAGTATTTCCCGAACCATATATTGCATACTGATATTACAAAGAACATTTAGTATGATCAATTTGTCTGTACTCTTTCGGTTCGTACATTCCGTAAATGTCACTAATGTAATGAATTATCCCTTATGCTGCTGGTGTCTAATTTCACCAAAACAATATCTAAAAAATGACTGAAACCCTGACACATGGGTCCTCATCCAGGAGTACCCAGGAAGAGCTATCAAATGAATACCAACATGACAGGGTTTAGATGGTTTTCAAACATCTTTTCGTGCCTGCAATTGTGCTTTGGATGAAGGTAGCCTCAGCATTGGAAGGGTAAAGCAAAGTTCCACATATACTTTTGGCATATGCCGTTGCGCAGGAAAATGGAAGGAAGTACATGTATTACAATAGTTATGTTTTTAAATCGATGTCTATAATTGATTGGACAATGAATCATTAGTTTTTATTGCATAAATACCGGGTAATATCGAACTATTTTATGTAAATAACAAAATACGTAACACACCAGAGTGAAATGGAAAGGTGTTCCCAATCATCGAGAGGTGTTTAGAACAGTCAAGTCAAACATGACAAGGATCTTGATGATACATGTATATCCATGTTTCAAACAACAAAGGATCACGATCCCAGGGAAATAACCCCCCTAGTACAAATCCCTGAAACTACTCTAGAACGGGAATGGTAAGTCAAATCTGAACCAATAACGACGGCGATTACTGATTTATATTCAACAAACACCTGTTGAAGTAAAATTATGTTGTTTCTGCCTATTTTATCCCAGTTTTCACTATTCACCACGTCACATTGTAACAAACTACTCACTCAGCATCCACCTACCTACCTACCTACCTACATCGATATCAATACATATAAGTAAAGAAGTACATTCATAATTGAATATTTACAAATACCATCAACGATTCTCTATAAAGAACAAAGGTAATATATATGGGAAAAGATAAACATTCAAACAAATTCCCTTTTGACTTACTTCTTTTACATTTACTACCGTATTGTATTTAGATATGCAGGTATGTATGATGCGAGAAATGTTATTATCATAGCCAGAAAGCCTAAATTCTAGTTGGTGTCAGCTCTCATTTCGGCCATTAAATCAAAGTCAACAACCAGGCACTTGTCATTAGCCATTACTACTAGTATTTACCCTCGCAATCTCTCATTCAGAACGTAATAAATGTGTCACGTGTAATTGTCCCAGTCAACCCTATGCAGTAGAACGACCAGGGATGCGGCCTCTAGTTTGCTAATTGCCGATCTGATGCTTTTCAGGATCTTCCGATTCGTATTCTAAAACAGTGGTGAATTAGTAGGATTTACACTACTACTACTACTACTACTACTACTACTACTACTACTACTACTACTACTACTACTACTACTCTACTACTACTACTACTACTACTACTAGTACTACTACTACTACTACTACTACTACTACTACTACTACTACTACAACAACAACAACTACTACTACTACTACTACTACTACTACTACTACTACTACTACTACTACTACTATTACTACTAATGATGCTGCTGCTGCTACTACTACTACTACTACTACTACTACTACTACTACTACTACTACTACTACTTCTACTGCTGCTGCTGCTGATGCTGCTGCTACTACTACTACTACTACTACTACTACTACTACTACTACTACTACTACTACTACTACTACTACTACTACTACTACTACTACTACTACTACTACTACTACTGCTGCTGCTGCTGCTGTTACTGCTGCTGCTACTACTACTACTACCACGACTACTACTACTACTACTACTACTACTACTACTACTACTACTACTGCTGCTGCTGCTGCTGCTGCTGATGCTGCTACTACTACTACTACTACTACTACTACTACTACTACTACTACTACTACTACTACTACTACTACTACTACTACTATTACTACTACTACTACTACTACTACTACTACTACTACAATCAAAACCAAACGTTAAACAATGAAAGACGTAGCTTTTAGTCAGGATTTGATCTGAGGGTTCAGTTTAATTTTATACATATTTAGGTCGAGTCAAAAACCTGCCTATTTCTAGGACTAAGGAACAGCTGTTGTCAACATGCCTTCTGGGCACCTAGACTTGTGACACATATCACTAGCACGAATATCGATCAGGCAATCCCAGCAGTTTTATCTACCACCACCACCAACTTCCTGACTACATACATATTTATATATATATATATATATATATATATATATATATATATA
>OZ012684.1:18026170-18111170 GCA_963942565.1 Maea johnstoni | reverse complement strand
AAAAAGTGAATATATATATATATATATATATATATATATATATATATATATATATATATATATATATATATATATATATATATATATATATATATATATATAGATAGATAGAGAGAGAGAGAGAGAGAGAGAGAGAGAGAGAGAGAGAGAGAGAGAGAGAGAGAGGTCAGACTCTGCCTATGGCAGGAAGTGATCGTAGATAAGGCCGGAGACAATGTACTTATAGTCCCAGGGGAAGGATGCGTTAGTTCACCAACTGGCAGAGGTATATACTAGTAATTCATTTGAGACAGCTCATTTTGAGAATTTATCATGTGCTAAATCTTAGATATGAAACCAGCCGGTCAACCTGAAAAGGGCTAGCCTCAACAAATAACCAAAAAGTCGTGTTTGGCGCATGCTCAAATGGTGCTGGCGCACAGGTTTCTTAGTGATGCAAATGATACAAGAGACCTGAGTGGTGCGTGCTCCCTCGTGACCTTACGCTGATGCCAGATCAGAAACCTCTGTAGCGTCCAGCCGTTTACTGTAACACATATCGTAATTGGTCTCCCCCTACAAATCCATCTTTTCTTCATCTAAGGTTAAATGTTACCCTTTTCCTTATCATTATCATTATTATTATTATTATAATTATTATAATGACAGTAATAATATAGTAAAAAATGAATATATATATATATATATATATATATATATATATATATATATATATATATATATATATATAGATATATATATATATATATATATATATATATATATATATAGAGAGAGAGAGAGAGAGAGAGAGAGAGAGAGAGAGAGAGAGAGAGAGAGAGAGAGAGAGAGAGGTCAGACTCTGCCTATGGCAGGAAGTGATCGTAGATAAGGCCGGAGACAATGTACTTATAGTCCCAGGGGAAGGATGCGTTAGTTCACCAACTGGCAGAGGTATATACTAGTAATCCATTTGAGACAGCTCATTTTGAGAATTTATCATGTGCTAAATCTTAGATATGAAACCAGCCGGTCAACCTGAAAAGGGCTAGCCTCAACAAATAACCAAAAAGTCGTGTTTGGCGCATGCTCAAATGGTGCTGGCGCACAGGTTTCTTAGTGATGCAAATGATACAAGAGACCTGAGTGGTGCGTGCTCCCTCGTGACCTTACGCTGATGCCAGATCAGAAACCTCTGTAGCGTCCAGCCGTTTACTGTAACACATATCGTAATTGGTCTCTCCCTACAAATCCATCTTTTCTTCATCTAAGGTTAAATGTTACCCTTTTCCTTATAATTACCTAAATTGTGAATGTCTATGCCAACACCATTTGAGCTGTTATTACACAATGGGTTTGTTGCAATATGTAATTCTTATTATCATTATCATTATTATTATTATTATTATTATTATTATTATTATTATTATTATAATGACAGTAATAATATAGTAATAAATGAATATATATATATATATATATATATATATATATATATATATATATATATATATATATATATATATATATATATATATATATATATATATATATAGAGAGAGAGAGAGAGAGAGAGAGAGAGAGAGAGAGAGAGAGAGAGGAGAGAGAGAGAGAGAGGAGAGAGAGAGAGAGGTGCATGTTTGAAGCAACCACGTTTAGTGAAATTCAACATGGAGAAAAGGATTAAAACAGTTCCTGTTAGTAAAATCCTGCAATAAATGATCTCTCACACTTCTTGGTGTTGGCATAGACATTCACAAGTTAGGTAATTATAAGGAAAAGGGTAACATTTAACCTTAGCTGAAGAAAAGATGGATTTGTAGGGAGAGACCAATTACGATATGTGTTACAGTAAACGGCTGGACGCTACAGAGGTTTCTGATCTTGCATCAGCGTAAGGTCACGAGGGAGCACGCACCACTCAGCAGAGTCAGTAGATTAGTTCGTCGGGGAAGTATCATCCCTGCTGTGAACCATGAAACTTTTCGCTAGTTAGACTATCATTAGATTCCAGAGCAGCTGTTATTACACAATGCGTTTTTTGCAATATGTAATTCTTATTATCATTATCATTATCATTATTATTATTATTATTATTATTATTATTATTATTGTTATAATGACAGTAATAATATAGTAATAAATGAATATATATATATATATATATATATGTATATATATATATATATATATATATATATATATATATATATAGAGAGAGAGAGAGAGAGAGAGAGAGAGAGAGAGAGAGAGAGAGAGAGAGAGAGAGAGAGAGAGAGAGAGAGGTCAGACTCTGCATATGGCAGGAAGTGATCGTAGATAAGGCCGGAGACAATGTACTTAGTCCCTACTCCCCGACGAACTAATCTACTGACTCTGCTGTGCAGCTTGGATGAGAATGAAAATTTGCCCCCCCCCCCTATCCACCAATCACAGCCCTTTAAAAGTGGAGGTTATATGGTATAACCATTTTGATTAGTACAAAAAGTGAAACGACCCTGTCAATAATCGAAACGCGTTTATTTTATGATTATCTATCAATATCTAACATCCATCTTCCCTGTCTGTCTATCTGCATTTCTATATAATGTATCAGTCTGTGTCAACACACACACACACACACACACACACATATATATATATATATATATATATATATATATATATATATATATATATATATATATATATATATATATATATATATATATATATATATATATATATATATATATATATATATATATATATATATATATATATATATATATATATATATATATATATATATATATGTTCACCCGGAGACAGATCAGAGAAGGCACCAACATGTGCAGACCGCAACTCTTGGGCTAGGTTATTCAGGGAGACCTGCTGGTTGGGTATCCAGTGGATCGACTTTCTTGCTTTACCCCATACAGTAAGTTTACCCCATACAGTAACGATACCAAAGCCTTCATTGTTCTTTGTCTCCGAGTGACGTCACATTGATATGAGGCTCGAGACCCCTGTGAGCACCAGGTCTTCACTATAGCGTATATTGTACTGAATTTGTCTCTCACTACCTATCCATTGTTTTATTCATCTAAATGAAACGTAAGGATTTAAATAAAGCCTGACCTGACTCATTACCTATGGAAGTATCTTCTGTTGTATTTTAATTGAATTTATCCTTACGCTGCTAAGTAGCTCCAGGAGAAAGAGAAAGTATGAGTGCTTTGAATATCTTCTGTAACAGAAGATGAGGATACATGATAAAAGCAAACAATCCGTTCTAGAAGGACACATATGTGGTATGGCCATTAGTGCTCTTCCAAATCCAGTCACGGTGTAGCTATGGATGTGGAGTTCAACAGCTAGAAATCTAGGCTAATCCTGCTGGAGTCGGAGACAGGAAATGGGTGTAAAAATAGCCCATATATGACCGGCACAATGCTGATTGGACCCCATATATGCATATGCATGCTACACCTGAAGTTGCCTGCCTTACTGGCACGAGCAGGATGCCGTATGGGGTTATTTGGTGCATAAAGGGTCATTCTAAAGTTTCTCACATAAGTTAATCCTTGCACCGTAGTAGCTTAGAAGACCAAACACATGGAATGGAAACCAGCCGGTCAACCTGAACATGTTAGCCTCAACCAGTGTCAACTAATAGTCGCTTATAGGTGCTCTGGGCACCCCCAGCAGGTGGTGGAGATAAGGTTTCTCTGTAATGTAATCGATGCAAGAGCCCTGATTGGTCCTTGTTCCCACGTGACCTCGCCCTGCTGCCTTATCTGGTAGTCCTGGCATGAGGCCAGCATGTAACTATAGGGCATATAGTAATTGGTCTCTCGCTACATATCCATTCTTTTCTTAATCCAAGGTAGTAGTAGTAGTAGTAGTAGTAGTAGTAGTAGTAGTAGTAGTAGTAGTAGTAATAGTAGTAGTTAGTAGGTAGTGAACAAACCCAGACAGTTCAGCATATACTACGGGTAACATGCATATTTGAGCTAAAGAAAAATCCGAGCTTTTCTATAGGTCAAAAAAATGTTTTCCAGACAACCAGTATATAGGGTATGCGGGCTGAAATAGACAGCATTTGAAAATTATCGTTATCAAAAGAACTTGAAAATTGTGACGAAATTTAATGTCTGTATAAACTTAGAACTACCTCATGCCTTTACCGCACTTTTCAGAAAATGAAAGGTCAGTTTGAAAAGGTTCTAAAATACAGCCACTAAAAGGTTATTTTATATAGCAATTTCGATAAGCATTTTTTTTTTAAATCGATGGATCAAATACAAGTCTCTCTCTCTCTCTCTCTCTCTCTCTCTCTCTCTCTCTCTCTCTCTCTCTCTCTCTCTCTCTCTATATATATATATATATATATATATATATATATATATATATATATATATATGTATATATATATATATATAAATATATATATATATATACATATACATATACATATACATATACATATATATATATATATATATATATATATATATATATATATATATATATATATATATATATATATATATATATATATATATATATATATATGTATATATATATATATGTATGTATATATAAGAGGGGGGTAAGGAGAGAGGGGGCAGAGAGAGAGAGAGTGGGCAGAGAGAGAGAAAGAAAGTGGGACAGAGAGGGAGAGAAGGGGGTGGCAGTCAGGGGCCGAGAGAGAGGGGGTCAGAGAGAGCAGGGTGAGAAAGAGAGGGGGCAGAGAAAGAGAGGGGGCAGAGAGAGAGAGGGGGCAGAGAGAGAGCGGGACAGGGAGAGAGGGGCAATGAGAGAGAGGGAGAGGCAGAGAGGGATAGGGGGCAGAGGGAGGGAGCAGAGAGAGAGAGAAGAAGCGGGGTAGATAGAGAGAGAGGGAGCAGAAAGAGGGGGACAGCGTGAGAGTAAGAGAGAGTGGGGGCAAAGAGAGAGAAAGAGAGAGCTGGCGCAGAGGGAGAGAGGGGGCAGAGAGAGATAGGGGATGTCTGGGTGCTCTGATATGTTTCCCATTACAAGGAAGACCACGGTTTCCGTCCGCAGGACGGTAACTTTTCTAGTATATATATATGTTTAGGTTTTTTAAACTAATATATCTTCTTACACCCTGTTCTGAGGGTACTTTTAATGTGTTGAAGGTATTCCCCTTCAGAAAACCTTTCAGACGATATATACTTTGTATATGCTAAATATAGAAATAAAAGAATTGTAGACGAAAACTAGTAATGAGTCTAAGAAATTGACACCACAAGCTACCTCAGAGGACACGTGGTAGTTTATTTCTCAATACTACTGGCGCCGCCTATAAGTTCTTGACGGCGTAACTCCTCCGACCAGTGAGTTTCCACTAGTGGTTGCTAAGGAAAATTCGTTTCACTAGTGGAAACAGTGGGGAACATTTCCTTGAATTTCACTAGTGAAAAATCACTACTCGACTAGTGAATTTTCACTAGTGGAGTAGTGGATTTTCAACCGTGAACATCGTGGTTTTCCACTAGTGACTTTCCACTAGCGAAAAACTAGTGATTCTGCTCATTTTCGCTAGTGTTTTGCTAGTGTTTCGCTAGTGTTTCACTAGTGAAATAGCGTTTCACTAGTGAAATTTCAACTGGACTAGTGACTTTCCACTAGCGACGTTTTCGTACGGGTGCTGCTTCTACTACTACTACGTGTACTACCACTACCACTACTTCTGCTGCTACTACTACTACTACTACTACTACTACTACTACTACTACTACTACTACTACTACTACTACTACTACTACTGTGATAAATACTACTAATTTTACTACTACTACTACCAGGGGCGGAACATGGAATCCTAATGTGCGAATCTTTTCAAAATATTTTGTTACCAGTATGCATCTCGCTACTGCTGCTTCTACTACTACTACGTGTACTACCACTACCACTACTTCTGCTGCTACTACTACTACTACTACTACTACTACTACTACTACTACTACTACTACTACTACTACCACCAGGTGCGGAACAACAAAGTCGGAACAAAGGCCATGTGCGCGTCCTTCAGTATTACATAAATTAACTTAGTAAACGAAACAGTAAGTTAAACGACCAATGGACACGTATTTATTTATATGTATATCTTTCAGTATATAAAATCTATCTACCCGTCTGTCTGTGTTTCTCATTAGTACAAAAAGTTAAATGATTGATATGATTGAGTGCGCACACACACATATGATTGTATGTATGTATGTATGTGTGTATGTGCGCATATGTGTGCATTTTCTTATAGAGATAGACAGATGATACCGTTCATTAACTATGTCATGATGCAGTTTTTCGGCGCATCTCTTTAATTAAGTTTTTTTTAAATATCTTAAGGGCAAGCGTGTCGAAATTAGATTCACTATGTTCCTCAGAACATCAGCTTTTTAAATATATAAGGTTTATATGGGTTACAACAAACATGTTACCCGGAAATTGCCATTATCTGTTCGAATGTACTCTTTCATTTTATGAATTGATTGTGGGAGACACCTGGTGGTGGATAGGATAACAAAAATTACCCTTAATCTAGTACAGATAAAATGCTATCTCTCCGTGAATCCTATGCGAAAAATATGCATAATCTGCTGATAGATTATGGATAAATTATGCATAATTTATGGATAATTTATGCCCTAAGGCAAAAATAGTTTATCCATAAATTATGCATAACTTATGCATAACTTATGCGAAAATTATGCATATTCTTCAATTATGCATAACACATAGTTTTTTCGTACGGGTCTACTATCCAATAAAAACCAACATGACAGGGTTTAGATGGTATTCAAAAATCTTTGCATCCTTATTTATTGGGTGAAAGTAGCTTTAGCATTGGATTTAAGGGTTAAGAGCTTCGCTCGTCGTCGAAGCCATGCTTCATCATATCAGACACGGCCGGTTACCTATACTTAAGAACCATCTAATATGTTTTAAATTGTTTAAATTATTTCAAATTGTTAAAACTTCAGCAAAGTGCTAAACCAGAGACGTATCTCTCACTATATCAACTGAATAGCATCATTCAAATTTGAAATATCCTCCATGTCCATATTTTATTTTCTGCCAGTTGTGTGGTTCATAGCTCGCGTAGTGAGTCGGCCGAAGGCCGGCTCAGCGTAGCGAGCATTTACGGTATATATATAGTGTAATGGCAGGATACACACTGAGGCAGGATTTTTGGTGTTGACGTCTGTCTGTTCGTCTCTCGTCGGGCTCGCTCGCTCGACCCTGCTCGGTCGATTACCTCGGAAAAATGAGCATAACCTTTTGCTTTAAGAGCACATTTTGCCGCCAGATCGTTTCATGTTTTAAATATTTCTTAATCAAATAATAAATTTGGATTGTTTCCTTTAAATTGTGTCAAAATAGCGTTTTGGTCGCCGACTATCGTGCAACACACGCCGAACTATGCAACAACTGAAACATACATGCTCACGTGCGACAAATGCTGACGTCTTGAAATGACGTCATGTTACGATCGAATTCCGCGGATTCCAAAGTCGTGACTTCGATGTTCACGGTAAAAATGACTTTACTCGTCTTTCCGTGAATCGATTTCAATGCAGTTTATATCGCTACAACCGCCACAAATAATTCTACATGTCTTTTAATTTTAGTTGACATCTGATGTGAAATGACGATTTTGCAACAGGTTGAAGTCGTAGTAATTTTTATGCCATATTTTCGGTCAATCGCTACGCATAGTGTGTGTGGTTATTGCACAAATATGAAGTTCATATGAAGGGGCTTCCAATATGTTTCAGCGAAGTTCAAGTAAAGAATGACGTCACGAATAACAATAACAAACACTTTGTGACTGCATTTGAAGGGGAATGCAGAAATATCATCGAGCTGCGCGAGCATTTAAAGCTTTGCTTTCTCATCATATTATTTGCAACAACGTTTTGACTACCATTTCAGGCGACAACCAAGAATAACAAGGCATATGATTCCAAGGACAGCGTATGGTGGGCCGAAGATTCTCTACCGTCGACGGACCTGATGAAGTCAAACTTCGAAAACTTCTGCGCAACCGATGCCGATGGCGGAACGCAAACAACCAGCTTGATTAACAAAGACGAACCGGAAACGCCCTCTATTGATGACGAGAAAAACCAAGCAATACGTCATGCAATAGAACGGCTCGCCGAACAGGTGCAGGTTGTCAAGGAAGGCTGGGAGCGTCGTCAGGAGGAAGCAGACGAACTTGAGAGGACTAAGGCTGAGTGGGACGCAATCTCCTTCGTCCTAGATAGGGGATTCCTTTATTTACTCTGTATCATGATAGTAAGCTTATGTCTGGTTGTGTTCATTGCAAGACCAGACTATGACTAGAAAAGCCACCTAGACCAACAGTATTGTTTAGACCGACCACTTTTTTATGTGTTGAAATGACACATGCACCCACATTCACTTGGATTAAACACTCAATCTGCCAATTTCTAGCATAAGCCACGAAACAGAGGATTTTGGACTGGAAAGATTCGTTCCGTTGAGCTCCTTGAAACATATTCTAAGGGGAACTGTGAAACATGAACAACAATTTTCAGTGTAGCAAATGCTCAGGATTGCTATATTTTCCAAATACTTCCATATGAGTCAGTCCCTGCGAAAACTGCATAAGTAAATGAATTAATAAGTAATTGTCTTGTTATAACTACGATACGATATACGAAAGAGTTTTTCGAGCACAAATCATATTTAATTTGATATGGAAGGAGTTACAAGAATCCTCGTACTATGTAATATTTAGTCACTTGCATTTTTTATGATGAGATATCACAATGTGTTACTGTGTATCTTTTATAAATAAGAACCCCCGTGAAAAGCACACCTATGCACATTAAAGTAAGCATAGTTCCATGAACATTCTATTGTGTTTATTCATGCGCAAATATAAATCATTGTGAAAAGTGCAATGCATACACATGTAGTATAAAGAAAGTTCTGTGGAACAGCCACAAATTCTATTGGATAGGTGGATTGTAGTAAAAACTATATAACAAACTTCAGAGCACCGGTATCGACCTTAGGGGCTCGCCTACTGTCAGGAGTTATGGATTATCTCTCCTACAAGAGCTGTCCAACCAGCCAAAATGTACAGATGGGGAACGTTTTGTGATGATCATGATTTGGTCATAAATTGGTCGTGATGTCGTACGGCAAGGTTGTTAATCGGTTGTAGTCTATTGAAAAACCATGGCATACATAAACTTCATCTCCATTCAAGGTAGTTTGACCTGAAATGGTCTGAGGATCGGTTTTGAAAAGTCTGAACAGGGATTTTAGCGTATTAAAACTCTGACATGGCATGGCAACAGTCACGATTAATTGAAGACATAACAAGACCAGATCAAGACTGGTGCACGACCAATAAAGACCAGTATACAATTTTCTTTCAGTTATTGACCAGTCAGTATGTTCTTGAATCGGTCAGCGCTAAGTGGAACTTTCCATGAATTTTCAATTTTCAACCAGCACCTCCACGACCATTCGCCCACTGCTTGGATTGTATAGGTGCACTGGTCGGCGCATACTGTAGATTCACAAAAGATTGTGTAGAGTAAATTTTGCAAATTTACAGAAAATCGATTTTTACGTTTTATAACTTTGCGAACATGGAGTGCAAGCTATACACTCAAAGTGGCAGCATTAATCATTGCGAATTTTAATTTTGCGTCCGAGGATAAACTAAAAAAAAATGCAAAAATTATACTGACACAATCTTTTCCGAATTTACAGTAGTGGGATCTGACGCAGTCGGAATTCAATTGATAACCCGCTGTTAAATTCCGAAACACCCTGCTTTTCTTTATACATGTATTCATTACCAACCGGTTGTTTAGTTATATAGTTTTGATAATTATCTATAAAGAACGACTATAGTTTATTAAATAGGTTGAGGAAGAAAGTCAAATAAAGATACTCATAGTTATTTATCCATTGCACCTGAATAGCATACAGTACATGGTTTCCAATCTTGAACATACTTAATCAATACGGAAGCGTATGAATGCTGCAGATGTGATTGGGATACGTGTAAGGTCTGTCACGTCAGTATAGCTTGACCACATCAAAGGACAAGGGCTCCGGTTTAAAGTGATTGAATATCACAATACTAGATGAATATCACAATAACGCACACATTAACTCAACTCAATTTGACCGATTGTAGTTTGCCTCCTAAGAGAAATAGTATTTGAATAAAACATTTCACTCTTGTTGTACCTCTCGGTTGTTTTCCTCCCTGCCAGATCAATTGAGCTCTGCCCATTTGTTATTTGATTTAGATATACATGTAATTCAAATACTAAACATAAGTATTTCCCGATCCATATAGTGCATACTGATATTACAAAGAACATGTATTATGATCAATTTGTTTGTACTCTTTCGGTTCGTACATTCCGTAAATGTCACTTATGTAATGAATTAACCCTTATGCTGCTGGTGTCTAATTTCACCAAAATAATATTTAAAAAAATGACTGAAACCCTGACACATGGGTTCTCATCCAGGAGTACCCAGCAAGAGCTATCCAATGAATACCAACATGACAGGGTTAAGATGGTTTTCAAACATCTTTGCGTGCGTGCAACTGTGCTTTGGATGAAGGTAGCCTCAGCATTGGAAGGGTAAAGCAAAGTTCCACATATACTTTTGGCATATGCCGCTGCGCAGAAAAACGGAAGGAAGAATTACAATATAATTATGTTTTGTACATCAATGTCCATAATTGATTGGACAATGAATCATTACCTTTCTTGCATAAATACCGGGTAATATTTAACTATTTGTATGTAAATAACAAAATACCTAATAGTCACCAGAGTAAAATGGAAAGGTGTTACCAATCGGCTAGAGATGTTGATTCAAGTAGTCAAGTCAAGTCAAGAATGACACGGATGTTGATGGTATATCCATATTTCAAACAACAAAGGATCACAATCTCAGGTAAAATAAACTCCTCTGCACAAATCCATGAAACGACTCTAGAAAGGGCATGGTAATACAAATCTGAACCAATAACGACGGCGATTACTGATTTATAATCAACAAACACCTGCTGAAGTAAGATTATGATATTTTTGCGTATTTTATCCTAGTTTTCACTATTTACCACGTCAAATTGTAACAAACTACATACTCAGCATCCACCTACCTACCTACATACCTACCTACCTCGATATCAATACTTATATGTAAAGAAGTACATTCATAATTGAACTATTTATTAATACCATCAACGATTCTCTATAAAGAACAAAGGTAATATATATGGGAATAGATAGACATTTAAACAAATTCCCTTTTGACTTACTTCTTTTACATTTACTACCGTATTGTATTTAGATATGCAGGTATGTATAATACGAGAAATTTCACTATTATAGCCAGATAGCCGAGTTGGTGTCAGCTCTCATCTCGGCTATTAAATCAAAGTCAATAACCAGGCACTGGCCATTAGCCATTACTCTTTACCCTCGCAATCTCTCAATCAGAACGTAATAAATGTGTCACGTGTAATTGTCGCAGTCAACCCTATGCAGTAAAACGACCAGGGATGCGGCCTCTAGTTTGCTAATTGCCGATCTGATGCTTTTCAGGATCTTCCGATTCGTATTCTATCGATCACGTTAATTGATATATACCAGCGAATTAAAACATTGGTGAATAAGTAGGAGTTACATTACTACTACTACTGCTGCTGCTGCTGCTGCTGCTGCTACAACTGCTGCTACTACTACTACTACTACTACTACTACTACTACTACTACTACTACTACTACTACTACTACTACAACTACTACTGCTGCTGCTGCTACTGCTGCTGCTGCTGCTGCTACTACTACTGCTGCAACTGGTGCTGCTGCTGCTACTACTACTACTACTACTACTACTACTACTACTACTACTACTTCGACTACTTCTACTACTACTACTACTACTACTACTACTACTACTACTACTACTACTACTACTACTACTACTACTACTACAAACAAAACTAAACGTTAAACAATGAAAGACGTAGCTTTTAGTCAGGATTTGATCGGAGGGTTCAATTTAATTTTATACATATTTAGGTCGAGTGTTCAAAAACCTGCCAATTTCTAGGACTAAGGAACAGCTGTTGTCAACATGCCTTCTGGGCACCTAGACTTGTGACACATAGAACTAGCACGAATATCGATCAGGAAATCCCAGCAGGTTTATCTACCACCACCGCCAACTTCCTGACTACAAATATATAGGTGAATATGGGCTGTTTAAATCGAGTTTATTTATCCTAATTAGACCATTTAATGTTGAGCACGTCATACTCGAAAAGTGTAAAAAAGTACCCGGCCGTGGTACTTTTACTACCTACTAAAAAGAAGGGACATAAGTTTTGGTATTTCATTAGGTTGGTAACTACTGAATTCTTATTTTTATATGTTTATCGTTGTTTGTATTCACAATAACACTTACTTTCATTATTCATCATCCTGGTTGGTATTCAGGATTTTACACAAATTGTGGTTATCATAGAGGAGTAACCCAAACTCTTGTCTTTAGACTGGGAGAAGAACCGTGCATGCTCAAGGTGCATTAAAACAAACTGAACTTTAGAAAACAGTTTTATATCATGTAACATATTTCAATGGCTGGTGTGAGAATTGTTATAAATGAGTTTAGTTATCAGTTATTTTCGTTATTTTTTTTTTGCCGTAGAACCTCGTGATTTCAGCACCCTTAGATTAGGGGTGTCAGACAGCACCGGGTGGTATACCGGGTACCGGTATCACAGCTGGGTGTGTTGAGGGAATAAGAGGTGAACGTTCCTACCTAGGAACCAACAAAATGACCATGGCCTCTTATCTCTTCTGTATCCCCCAATTGCGCGATTGCAAACGGTAGGGGATCACTTTGTTACCGAAAACGTGACGCAGCTTTCTAAGCCAATACTAGTATTTCTAACGTAGCTTATAAGGTAAGAGAGTATACAGTATTTTACTGACTTTTGTTCACATCGTATGGCTTAATACATGTATGTAACTCCCATGTCACAGCAAGTTCGCAACAATCTTGAGTTGTCAACTGATCTGGTTATTGGAAAATTTCTGCAATCGAGAAAGAAGAGGTCTTTTCATATCGATAGGTCGGACCAGCATGTATGATTTTTAATTTTTCTGGAGCTGTGTATGTGAACCTGGCATTCATCTGCAAATTTAAAAGTGTTTGAATTAATAGAACATACCAAACGTTTGTTTATATTTCTCTTTGAAAATATATGAGCATCAGGTAGTACTATTGCATTTCTACATCTAGTTTCCTATTTATAAGGGTTTAGGTAACCCGCGTAGAATTTCAATCCAGAATTGTGTTTGGATATGCCAACAAAAATCTATATGATTACATCTCTTTATACGCATCTAGCCAAATCCAAGCAATACATGATGGAGAGATGGAGATGTCGTGTTGCCATGGTTACGGGTGCATCAATGGGAGTCGGAGAAGCCATTGTCCGGGAGCTTGTAAAACATGGAATGAAAGTTGTTGCGGCAGCCAGAAGCTACGACAAACTCACCGTAAGAACTTATCATTCAGCGACTATTCCCCTTTCCCCCATGTAAGGAATGCATATACGTACCGTCTAAATAAAATGAATGGCCTTTAGAAGTGGTCCAAATAGTTAGATAAAAGTTGCAGACCTATATTCATCAAATTAATCTTTTCAATCGTAAAAAATGGAACCACATACTCCAAAAGGACTTTAGGAGTTTAATCAAGCCATCTTGAACTGTTAAGCGATTTCAAAATATATTACACCAAACACGCGCAACTAGAATATTTAGAATATGACATTACATCTTTAATTTCAAAATGCAATGTGAAATAAAATTTGAAATTTGAAAAATAGGGATGAATACTTCATTCATTGCCCATTTCCTACAAACGAACATTGCAAAAAGAACCATTCGATTAAGGTGATAGTCTAGTACACCAAGATGTTTACCACTAGGTGGTGTCCTTGGCTGGCCCCTAAGAATAGATATCAAAACAAAAGATGCCACATGAGCAGTGTTCACTCGCCACGAATCTCGAGCTGGCAACACTCTATTGTGCTAATCTCAAGAGCACAAAAGGCAGGGCCCTTTGGGGTTTCCTTGTTACATTGCTCCCGAACGACATAGCTGTCTGCTTTTAACCATGCAGATTCCTTCGAGCTAGACCATTTTGACCAAAATTTTCAACTCATTCTTTGGCTCAAAGTGAATAAAGATACGGTCTCCGAAGCCAGTATTTTAGAATAAGACAGATATGAACCCCGTCTAGGTGCAAGGTCATGTCACAGGTACCTTGAATTCTGACAGGACCAGAAAATCAGCACTTACTATGTAAACCACGCACTGTTAGTAATTTTGAGGCTTATGGGAACATTAAATAGAAATTAAGATACTCATCGTGCAGATCCCCTGTTGAGGTAGTATAGTATAGTATAGTATAATTTATTGACCGTATCAAACAATACAAAAGTATACAAATACTAGAACGATGAGAAACGACAAAAATAAATGAATAAGTAAAGAAAAAGTTAGAAACTACACAAAATTAACACACACAAGGTAATACAGTGGAACTAGAGAATATGATGGGGACATAGCGTGGGGTAGAGAACCGGTTGTTCAAACAGAACGGCCATCCAGCACAAGGCAATGGCATTATCCTACACCCACTCTATGCTTAATAATTTTCTGGTAGATGCCGAAAACTGCCTTCCCAGTGATTTCCCAGATAGTAAAACACTGCTCGGCCTCAAGGTTTGGTAATGTGCAACCAAGGATAACTGACATGATATTGTCGCCGCAATCCTTCGCATATTCCCATGAGCCATCCTCTATATTATCTAGTTCCCTGTACATATCAACAATTTCACCATTGTTGAACGGGCACTGCATGATGATGTGCCATGCAGACTCAACAATACCCAGATCGCAATTTGGGCATAATTTCGCAGTGTCATTACTTCCTTTGAGAGTAAAATCATCTGATTTCAACAGGCTGGAGTTGCAGATCAATTTAACCATTATTTCACACATACGTCTGAGTTGTGGCCTCACATCAGAAAGCGACCACCAAGAGATGTAATGCGAGGTACCACACACAGACCTAAAAATAGAATCGCCATTTAATATGCCATTACTGACCCAGAGTCTGTCTTCTATATGCCAGGCTTTGGTCCATACAAGATTAGACCAGAACTTCTTGCTCGGGACCGTTCCTGTCACTACTGCATTGTTAATGTGCGTGATTAGGTCAAAGGTGATCGATATAGACAGCATATCAAAAATAGGACTGTGAAATTGATTTCTGGTATACATGTCTACATCGCTCATAAAAACCTCAAAACGGGCCACAAAGATCTTTCTTATAATAGCATCTTGGTCCATCTTAAGGATAGTCCTGATAAATAACATCTTTTTAACATGTATGTATCTCTCAATACCGATCCAACCAATCCCATTATAGCAACATTCGATAGGGGATCTACCATGCAGGCGCTGGATTCTCCACCCTGCGTACCTATGAAATATCTCCAATTGATGCACATTTGCTGTGGACAACATCCATAGCTCACATCCATATGTTAAAATTGGAATAACTACCATCCAGAAAATAATATTACAAGTGGAAATAGTAAGACCATTTTTACGGATACCCAACCCCATAGAAGCGTTAAAGGCCCTCCTGGCCTTCTTAAGCCTACCGTCAATGGTACAATCATCATATGGCACAATACAGGCTTTTATACCAACATGGTCATACTCTTTCCTCTCTTTTATTCTTTTAGGACCTAACATAAAATTTCTATTGTGTGAGTTAGTTACTCCCTCATTTACGTCTTCTCCATAAACGAGAATGGCACTTTTGTCCGCATTTAGGTCATACCTCCATTTAATACTATGTTTATAGACAATATCAATTACGTTATCGGCCTTCCTCTTTGAAATTCTAACTGCAGCTAAATCGTCAGCGTAGCCGACAAGTGACGCTGGGATTTTGTAGAGCTTAACACATGACTCGGAGACCTCAAGTTCGTCTAGTAAAGAATTGATAAAGGCTATATACTTTAAAAGCGACATAAAACCGCCCTGATGAATTCCGCATTCAAGGAAGTAGGGGTCAGAAAGGTTGCCCATTACCCTCACTTGGCATTGAAAATCTTTGTAACATTGGTACAGAAGACGCCACGTTTTGCCAGTTATCCCCATTTTGTAGAGCCTATAAAACAATCCCTCTATCCATACAGAATCAAAGGCCTTGGACACATCAAAATATGAAACAAAACAATTTCTGTTAGTTTCCATTGACGTGGCCAAGGCCTCCTGCAAAGTCAGAGCTGTATGTGCACAAGAGTGACCCTTCCTACAGGCTCCCTGAAGACGCGAAATGACACGTTCGTTGACCCACCAGGGTTCAATCCGGCCCCACAGTATCATTTCAAAATTTTTCGCAAAGATTGAGAGTAAAGTTATACCACGATAACTGTTAGGCTCCAGGTTACAGAGGTCTTTACCCTTATAAAGGGGTATTTGAATGCCGCATCTAAGAACTTTAGGGACATACTCAACTTCCAGCATTTTGTTATAAAGAAGCACGAGAGTACGCACCATATGGTTGCCAGCATTTGAAATATGCTCCGCTGATACGTTATCAGGACCCGGAGCCTTACGCAGTTTTAACTTTGATATTGCGTAGGCAATTTCTGTCTCCTCGAAAGGTACATCAAGAAAGAGGTCTGTATCATGTAAACAGGCTTTACTCTTAATGAACTCATTAACGACATCAAAATGCTCATTATCATACCTGGGATCGTCTTTCGGCTTGCCCAGCTTACTAAAATGCTCTTTCCATATTTTAAGGACACCATGCGAGTCATAGTGTATCTTACCGTTAACGTCTTTGATGGAAAAAACGTCTGGCGACACGTCAGAGCGGGCTTTTTTCAATTTATTCCAAAACCTGTTGCGATTAACGTCTGAGGTCCTAATGGTATCAAGGATGTCCTCATTGTCATACTCCCTACCTAGTATATGATAGATATGAACCCCGTCTAGGTGCAAGGTCATGTCACAGGTACCTTGAATTCTGACAGGACCAGAAAATCAGCACTTACTATGTAAACCACGCACTGTTAGTAATTTTGAGGCTTATGGGAACATTAAATAGAAATTAAGATACTCATCGTGCAGATCCCCTGTTGAGGTAGGACCTTGCATCTCACCACAGACATGAATGATCATATGGTAGACTCTCATTTTCAAGTAAAGGGTGATTCTTGACATTTTGCCAAAAAACGAAACACATCAAGATATGTTCTTTAAAGGTGCCACATTACCTCAAAATAGCCATTTACTGATAAGTTCACCATTATTCCGCAACTATGAGATGTAACCTTTGCAATAGCATAAGTGTCGTTGTCTTAAATAAACTCGGTGTTCAGATATTCAAATTTTAAAAACGACCCGTGTATCGGGTAGGGTTCTACTTTAAAATGATTTTTTGAATAAAGATACATTAGATGAAACCGCATTGTTTGGCTATATTCGAAACTGGAGCAAATTTCCTCTGAACCCAATTATCTTCTCGTCGTTTTAGTTACCAGGTTATACTGCAGGTGGCGTTTAATTGATTGCGTACTGGCAAGCTTCGTGGCTATTGATAGGATAGATGGAAGTACATTCACATGTACCTCTTACAGCGTGCCTACAGAATTAAGATGGAAACGGTCAACCATTTTCAGTTTAAAAAAAAGTGAATTCTATCCGCATACGATCCTCAAAAGGGGGTTGATCTGGTCGCTGTACAAGTGCGCGGCCATGTGGAGGACTCTCGGTGGTGTCTTTGCAACTGAAAATCCCATTGGAAGTTAATGAAGTTAATAATCTTTCGAAAGTATAGGGAAATTGCATCCTGGACACAGTGGTTCCAGGCGTTGGTCTGATCACAATTTGACAATTTAAGCTAGTGTATGCGATGTCAATCCTCAACCTTAATCGGTAGTTTAGTTTAGTTGTTTTCTGTGTTCACATCAAAGTATGTTTTTTGTAACTAGTATTGCAGCCAATAAAAGTACATACATACAATCGGTCTGTTTTCTGCAGGCCCTCTCCCAGGAACTGAACAGCTCAGCCGCCGGAGACAATCCCGGTGAAGTGTTTCCAGTGAAGTGTGACCTGAGTAACGAGGAGGATATTAAGGCCATGTTCGCGGCGGTCAAGGAACGCTGGGGCGGCGTGGACGCCCTCATCAACAATGCTGGCATCAACCTCAACGTTGACGTCATCAGCGGCGCCTCGGACGACATGAGGCACATGTGGGAGGTAAGGAGATACACCCGCCATCTAGCGGCAAAAATAGCAATCATAATGCATGGTGCGCAATGAAAAAAAATAGTTTGCGGTGGTAGAGGAAACCTTAGATAAATGAAAATAAGTTTTCGTCATCTAAGAGGAAACTAATCACTTGCATCTGGTAGGAAGCATTTACCTTAACGTATGATTCACCTCAGATACATTGACTGAGCAAAAGCCAATCATTCGGAAAGTAAGATGCCAACAAGAAGAAATGTCTAAAATGAAAAACCAAACCCAATTCCTTCCAAATGTCGAGATACATATTCAGACTAGCTCATTAGCTACAAACGACATCCTAAGAAACGGCAGAACCTACTTTAGACACATATGTTTATGTAGACCAACTTACTTGTCCCAAAATTCCTATTAGTAGACTGTTGATATCACATGCGTTTGCATTGTTTGTCAGGTGAACGTGATGGCAGTGTGTCTATGTAGTCAGGCAGCGGTCAGATCCATGAGGGAGCGAGGGGTGGACGACGGTCAGCTCATCAACATCAACAGGTAAAGCATCCCCTACACGGCAGCAGTAGTGTCATAATGGTATGAGGATGATGATGATGATGATGATGGTGACGACGACGATGATGATTATGATGATGATGATGATCATCATCATCATCAACAGGCAATACCTTAAGCCGTGTACTTATGCTGTGATAATTGTGGCGATGAAGACGACGACGATGAGCATGATCTATTATAATGTCTACAATGATAACTAAGAAATATATGAGTATTCGTCTACTCTACTACTGCTTCTACTTCTACTACCGCATCTGGCGCTGCTTCTGCGATTGCAACTGTCGCTGCAGCGGCTCAAATTATTATGATAGCATTGTCGCTGTTGCTGCCACTGCTATTGCTACTGCTGGTACTACTACTACTACTACTACTACTACTACTACTACTACTACTACTACTACTACTACTACGTCTACTACTACTACTACTACTACTACTACTACTACCACTACCTACCTACCTACCTACCTACTTACCTACCTACCTACCTACCTCAGCAAGTTTTTTTTATGGATTAGCCTTTCAGGTCATAGAGTCGGTACAGCTCACTTCTATTCGATCACGAAGTTTGCGTTGACAGCATTGACGGAGTGCGTGAGATGGGAGCTTCGAGGAATAGATTCCCATATAAGGATATCGGTGGGTGAAACAAAATAAGAGGCTTGTCTTAGCATAGTTCTTGCGCTACTAAATGTGGATGTCTAAAAATAGCCTTGTGGTCCTATGCTATCTCTGCTATCTGTTTTTTTTTTTAAAAAGGTGCTAGTAATTTTAAAAGCAACGCAAGTGCCAGTTTCGTATGTAAAAACATGCAGTTTACAAAATCATATGAAAAATACAAAATGTATAAGCCAAAATTGCCTGAACCACAGAATTGCAATGGTTTTATATTGAGGATCTGAGCTTAATAGCCAATGTGCACTTTCCTCAAATAGATATGTATATCGTGTCTTGTTGTAATCCTCTGGCATTTCTTATTTCTTAGCTACTTTCGTAAACCAAGATTTGCTCCCGAGTTTTGGACAGGCAGAAAGAAATTCAAAATTGTCCAACACTTTCTTCCGAAACCTTCAGAAAACCTTTTATTTTTATCCTGCCTGTCACGAATTAGGTATTGGCAGGGATGACAATTATAGTGGAACATGTGTGAGTTTGTAGATTCATATGTTTTCTTAATTGTCTTTCCATAATTATTGGTACATAATAAGCGGTTTTATCTCATGATTGGCAAAATTCTAGGCTTTTGATTGGTCAATAGGAGGTTAATATGAAGCTGTATTAACCTCTCAGAATCCTATATTAACCTCCCAGTATTCTTATACTAACCAGATGCTTTTCAGGTTAGGGAGAGTTGAGCATTGCATCAGATGATTATGCCCATGATGCAATTCCCAATTCTCCCTACCCCCTAAGTGCATGATGCAATCATTAATTCTACCAAACATTGCAGGATGGCTGCCCCAGTAGCAGACAATGCTCTGCTGCTAGAACCAAATTGTATTTATGTATGTATGTTCATTTTTATTACCTATGCAGATGTCGAGGGGCAATCATGAGATAAATTCGTCATCAACTGTTTTGGAGTATGATACAACTTATATCTCGCAATCAGAGGGCTGTATCACCCTCGGCTGCGCCTCGGGTGATACAGCCCTCTGATTGCGAGATATAAGTTGTATCATACTCCAAAACAGTTGATAACTAATAGTATAGACGCCGTATACGAACTTCTTTTTTCTTTTAGAGCATAAGCCCTGGACTCATCCAAAGCAATTTTCATAGCAACTTTATGGCTGCGGAGAAAGTGGAGAGTCTCTACGAAAGGCAGGTGTGTATGACCAGATATGTAAATATTAACATAATTTATCATTTGAGTAAACTACATGAAGCAGTAATCCCAACGCATGGTGTGGTTTGGTACATGTAAGCACACCCTCGCTGAAAGATCGGTATCCCCAGTTGAAAGGTACATCTTATAGTTTAGATGTGGAATGCATTTTTTATTTTCCAAATGGAAAGAAGGTTCATGATGTATATATCTTTATTGTCTGTAATCGATATATTACAAAAGTGATGTATTAATAATTCAAATTATGATTTTGCTAAACAAAAAATGTATGTCTATTTCATTCAGTTGTTGATAATTTTGTAAGGCATTGGACGTGTTAAATCTGATACCTAATGCTATTTTGTAATCAATATATTAACATGCTTTTGAATGTCAATTGGTAAAGTCTAATGCCTTTCTTTTATTGCATAGCTCTGTGTACACGCAGTGTTCCCACAGCCTTTTGTACTTATTTCGTTTAGCTCCAGGTCACACAGCGGCCATTTTTCTTTTTTTTGATGATGATGATGATAATGATGATGATGATGCCAATAATAATAATAATAATAATAATAATAATAATAATAATAATAATAATAATAAAAGTAATAATAATAATGATAACAACAGATAATGATAATTGATATTTGATACAGCACCTTCATTCGTATGTGTTTATCTTTATCTACAGTGTTTACAACCAAAAGATATGGCTGACAGCGTCGTTTATATTCTGTCCACACCACAACACGTACAGGTAAATGTTATCGTTAGAAACCTTTCCTTTAAAAAACATATAGTTGCAATCTGTTACCTAAATCACTGACACTATTGTTCATGAATATTGACCTTGGTAGCAACTCTGGTAAGCTTGGTAGCCGTAAGGAGTTCATACTGTGGCTTAATCGGAACTAACCAGTCATGATGGCGAAGACATCTACAGTACTGGGGAAAACCACTGATTAACCATGGGTCACTGACAACTTTCGCACATGCCTTTAGTAGGATACGGATACAGCGACGTTGGTGGTGCCTATATTACATATATACATATATATATATATATATATATATATATATATATATATATATATATATATATATATATATATATATATATATATATATATATATATATACATGTATGTGTGCGTTTATATGTATATCTATGTATACTGAAAGTCGTTCTTTATGGGTCATAAAACCCAATCCACATATTCCAAAATTATATGCATTGAAACCTTCGTACATCGAGCGTTCACGGAAAATTGCAAAATACTTAGTGCAAGGATGTTCCTAATATCAGAGGTCTCGAAAGGTATTTCTCTATTTGTCGAGTTTTAGCCAATAGTGCCTGATAATGAACTGATTCAATGACGAGATGAAATTGTTCCAGCCCAATGTTGCCCGGTCGGCAGCTGTCCACTAGACTTCGCACCTTGATGTCAAGTCATGTTCTCCTACAGCTTGACCGGCTCAAATAAGACCCACTTTGATTACTTAGACTCTGAAATACTTTGTCTTTCCCGTACAGCATAGTATGCAAACACAAGCTGAGTAGCAGGGTATAGCGACGTGAAAGCCTAAGTGTCAACATGAAACCCTAGTTTATAGAACAAGAGCGATGGATCGTAAAATATGTGGATACGTGAACGTTTAGATTTATCATACGAATTGCCGCTTTCAAGTATCTTTAGAATATCTACAAGTATTCTTAGATGAAATTTATTCTTCTGTGGGATCTTACGAGAATTAAGTCTAAATGAGTAGTTGTCTAGTACTTCAATATAATATTAAACATATATTGATGGTTTATGTTACACACGTTTGTACATATAGTTTCATATACCTTTTGAGGGTTGTATCCGAAACTATCACACTTACTTGAATGCTATAGATTCGTCTCAAATAACACATTGAAGGGAGATCTAGTGTGTGTATATATTAATCCCTGATTATTTCATTTTAGGTACATGACATTCTTGTTCGACCCACCGAGCAAATACCTTAAGATGCCAATCCTTTGGTCAATACCGATGATAAACAGACAGATATACCAAGGTTCAATGAAATTCACAATATACACGTGCATTGCTTTCCAATGTGAATACCATAGTTTGGAAAATAATTTACATTGTAGTGATATAAGAAATATACATTATCAACAGTATATAGGATAGAAATGGCAGTACTCTTACATATAGAAGCTATAAAGTGGACATCAGTCATCACAAAAATAACCATAATGAAGTGTGTATTTATTCTTGTTTATAAAATGATACGTACATTATGAAAACACACTATACATGAGTTGATGTGTATTCGCATATTAGATCTAGTATCTCAGCAATTTTCGCTGCTTTTCATTACTTTGGCATGACTAAAAATGGTACGTTGAGCTCTTGTTTACTATTATATATACTAGTGTATTACTTCAAAATTTAGTTCTGTGTATATTTTCTCGTGATTTATATTTGTTTTATGAAACATTCACAATCATGTTATGGTCAATAAATATACGTTATAATGAATATTTTCTATGATAATCCTTTTGTTTGCTCCCAGCTCATCAACAGTGGTCAATTTTGTGTAACAAAATCTTCATCAGAAGAAAACTTCCTCTGCTTCATTATCTCTGTTATCTATAGTCTCTATATCACTCTGAGAAAATAAATCTTAAGTTGGGAATGATCCACATTTTGATACTTCGAAGTCATATTGATCAATTGAATCATTTTTGTGAGAGATCCCAATTCGTAACTTGAGTATTACTGGTTTGACACTCGCCAACTGAAAACATTCCTATATTCAGGAACATAAAACCTAATGAGGAGAACACTTTCCATCATCATCACAAGGGTATTTAGACAGAAAATACAACTTACTGACATTTACTGACTATACCTGGTCAATAAATAGACCGAATGGACCAAACAGGTGGTAGCAAAAGGTCCATACACGTATATAACAATAGAAAACAAAGGAAACAATAGGTTGTAGTGATTAGTAAAATTTGAATGATAAAGAAAAGAGTCAAAAGGAAATATTGAATAGGCGTTTCCCCCAACACAAATCAAGCATAAAAGGAGCTGATGTCAAACTATGACATGTCTGGATGATCTTAAAGTAACAGGACTAACTACGTTTATTACAGAATGGGCCGAATCTAGGTTTCTTAAAAGTTATTATCAACTTTTAAATATAAACCGGGCATTTACCACAACACAAACCAAACTTAAACGAAACTAATGTCAAACTATGACATGTGATATTGATCTTAAAATAACAAAAAAAATACTACTGCTAAAGAATGGACCAAATAAAATAAAAGAATGAAAGACTAAGCTGATGAAGAAGATGTGTGAAATCGGTTATTCTGGTCTGAAAGGGGTTAAATCGCACTGAAAAGGAGTAGGATATCTTGGTCAGTTTACGCAAACAGCATTGCCCAACATATCCTTTTTCACAGTGGTGCCTTGATTCACTAACATGTCTTGAGATGATAAATGATGCTTAGTGGTGCTTTATGCTCATTTAATGCTTCCCTCAGGCGGTAGCCCAGTTTCACCATACAGACTAAGGGCTGTTCCATCTTATAATAAAAGTGGCGGGGGACCGGAAAATAATTCAGAATTAGGGGAAGATCGGTTTATCGCAATTCAGAATTCTGGGAAGCGAAAGGGTCGTACATCCACAAAAAAGAAACACTGAATTCAGAATCGGGGCGGGGGTCCTTAGCATTCAGCTTGGGGGGGGGGGGGGGCATATTCAATAAATGTACCGCGTGCTGTATATAAAGTTAGTCCCCCTCAATATCCATAATGGTGTTATACCTTCTCCCTTTCTCTTATTGAAAGCCCTTTCCTTGAAAGTTCAGGAATATAATCCAGCGCAGCAATAATTCAACTAAAACATTTATAAAACTGGAGCACTGCTTTTATTTCATATCCGGAAATTATGAATACTTTAACATTAAAATGTATAAGACTACTAGGAAGGATGCTCCTTTAATCCGTCTCAGGATAAGAGCTTCCTTCTTGTAATATATACAGATTGATAACTACAGTGGTCTCAATTCAGATAAGTCTAAGCGAAGACATTGGTGGCAGGATTTAGGAAGTCTTCCTTCAAATCTATGAGTTCTCTTCATACGTGGGGTTAGGTGGTGGTTTGCCGGGTACTCCCGTTTCCTCCACCACTTACAACTGCTTAGTCACGACTTAGCTGCAATATGTCAAAACAGTGATCGAAATCCAAAATCCTTTTGCCATACGAATACGAGCATATTGGCTGTAATATACTGCTAAATCGTGACAAGTCTGCTCGGATGAATCAAAATTAAAAGTGATTCATTGGCAACTTTCTCATATGTCTCAGGCAGGACTCGAACCCTGAATCCTGTGCAGAGGGAGGGCAACCGGGTGGCATTACGTAAGACCACCACGCTTTAGGGGCTTCCGCCAGTCATCACTGCTTTTATACTTTGCAATCAAACGTAGTCCATGTTGGTCTATGAAGGAGATCCAGACACATCGGTTTTACCATCACCCATTCATCGGAATGAAGCGTACACATGATCAGACAAATACATATTTCGAAGACTATCGTGTCTTTTTTATTTTTGCTCGTGATTAGTATTTTAAACCCACTATGAATATTCTCAGATGTCTATCTATATGGTGTGTTATAAACATGATATTTTATATATATATATATATGTATATATATATATATATATATATATATATATATATATATATATATATATATATATATATATATATACATATATATGATATATATATATGTATATATATATAATATATATATATATATGTATATATATATATATATATATATATATATATATATATATATATATATATATATATATATATAAATATAAATATATATGTGTGTGTGTGTGAGTGTGTGTGTTAGAGGTGGTCAAGAGCCCTTGAAGAAAACAGGTAAAATCGGGACTTTGCCATTGAATCTGCACAATACTAGTGTCCCAAGAGGACGAGCGCCCACACGGGATTGTCCAAGAGAACCGGGAAGAACCGTCGCTTTGCACGAAAAGCGGCGTCATCCTGGGCGCCGCCTAGTAGCCGAGAAGTGAGTAAGATAGGACGAAGCTTTGACGATGATGTCCCTGAGTGACTGAGCGCCTCTGTGCGGCGGCAGCGGCGGGGAATGAGTACACACGGCTATTTTTGAACATCTATTCACGAGCGCTAAGCTCCATTGACACGCAAGGGCTGAATAACACCCTTGAGGGGCACGATGTCCTACTTACACCTACCACATAACCCAACATTACCCCAACACCGCTACTGCCGCCACATCTTTCTTCGCTAAATGCACGGTTTTGCTCCACTCACAAGCAGCAAACCGCTAGAGACTATTCACCAGCCGTAACCGGAAGGGTGTGACACCAGATATTTGGAGAGAGACTGAAAAGGGTAGCCGACACCCTCCCTAGAATAATTGGCCGGGCAGACTGCTGCAGCTGCCTCCCAAAACAGGTCCGCCTACGGTACCCACCCACCAGACCGGTCCAACAGGTTTTGGAAGCGTATTGTGTTCGGGATGTATTCCCAAAACGGGATGTCATACAGGTATGTAGTTCTATATACTTAACTATTAGTAGCGCACTACATTTAGACAAGCAGGAGCCTGAGAGAGGTAGTCAGTGTTTAGGGAAGTGTGATAGCATAAAACTGCCTTTCCCAAACACACTCACTATCACTGATCTGTCTCCACAGTATGACTAGTGCTGCAAAGTCCACTTTGGAGACACACTGATAGTAATAAGTTGCATTTTACCAATTGTTTGATTTTATTGGATATTATGAGAATACACACATTTTCATATGAGGAACAGCATATATACAGTCTAGACACCCTCATCTGCTGCTGGTGTACCCGTGCATTCGTCACTCTGGATTTATCTATACTGCTGCTGGCTGTGGGCATCTCGGCATGATGACTGCTGGAAGCCGCCAACATGGAGGACGTCGACGCCAGCTAGCAGTGGTGGTGGTGGATGGACGTTATTTGAGTGGTCGTGCAGCCAAGGGTGATCTTGCATGTACAGGTGCATCACCACCCTCACTCACTGCTGCAGAGTGGGGATCCGTTTACTTACCTTGCCAACACATGGTGACCTACATACCATGTGGAACAACATCGCGGTTCAGAAATGCTTGATCACAGCCTGAGAGCCTCACCACAGTTTACTTTTGCCAACCCTGTTACCACACAGGATTATTCATACAGGGGCGGTTACAGCTATTGGGCAGAAGGGCACCTTACCTATCGAAATGCAAAGTTAACCCTTTACCCTTACATGTAATCGTTCGGATGCAAATGAACCAAGATACCCATCAACATACCATCTTTCCTCAAACTTGCACCCGCCCCTGTACACAGGCAGAAAACACAATCATATGATATCATTGGTTACATTCGAAGATTAGCATGAATGGCACAGAGCAGTACAAGGGAAGACATCATTTGGGGGGATGCACATAAATGCATATCAGCTTCTACAAAATTCAAATTACAGATCTGCACCAAACAAATTGATCCGTTTTGTGCTTGGTCTGTCTCCTCAATCTCATATTAGGTGGGAGCATTTCCAAATGACAGGTAGAATGTAGGGTTCAACAGCTCAAGCTAGGTCATATGTTTAAAAACTTTAACAAAGAAGTTCCTTCTTACCTACTGGAAAACATTAGATTAGTTAGGGAGCATCATGCCTACATTACAAGGTCCAGTGTACATAACTTTATTTTACCAGGTGTAAATACATTTGTAGTGCCGGCTAAAACTCGTTTTATTATACAGGGGCCAGATTATGGGATTCTCTGCCAGGTGAACTTAAGAGCATCACAACATTACCTCATTTTAAGCAATGTGTCAAATTCCATCTATTGGACAAAGTAAGGCAGCAAGAAGTGTCAGAGTTTATTCATTTTTAATGTATTCTATCTGTGATAGTAATAGTAATATTGACTACCTGTGTTAACAAATTGCTAATTTCTTTAAGTGCCAATTGAATACTTATATATCAACAATTGAAAATTTCCTAAAAATGCCAATTAAATACTCATATATCAACAATTTAAACATGACTTTAATATACGTATATGTGTTGCCAATAGGAATTGTATTGTTAAAGGGGACCACCATGGAAATAAGTGAATTATTCACTTTCTTGTGCTATCCCTGGGTATAATTTCATAGGGAAATTGTGCAATAGCATAGTGTTCTCCTGTTGACGCTTTGTAAAATGTATCAGCAGATTTCCATGTATTTTGCATGTATTTTTACCTATTTTGTATTTCATACCTCAATAAACATCAATCAATCAAGAAAAGCCATTTGAGGGAGTGTTAGGGTATTGGCAGGAGGGGAGGTGGGTGGCATATTGGGGGTGGTACTGTTAATGTTAAATGGCATAAGTGGAAGAACCATAGTAGATAAACAGTGTCAAATATGTGGGGATGGGAAGGTGGATGATGAGGAACATTTAATAATGGAGTGTGAGGTGGATGAATGACACAAGGGAAACATTTAAAGAGACTTAGGGAAAATAGGGGGAAGAATGAATAAATGTAAAAAAGAATACAACCAATGTTAAGAATTCTAAGTAAAGTGTGGAAAGGAGGGAACAGAGTGGGAACCATGACAGTGATTGGACTTTTTGAAGAGAAAACATGATCAAAAGAGGGGTGTATGTATGTGTATGTTGAAGTTGTATTTAATATTACGTGTATACTCATATATATTATTGTTTAGATAGTTATAAGTACAAATGCAGGCATGGTATAATGTACTTGGCACACACACCCTATATACACAAACATACACACACTTATATATATATATATATATATATATATATATATATATATATATATATATATATATATGTGTGTATATGTATATATATATATATATATATATATATATATATATATATATATATATATATATATATATATATATGTTGGTTAGTGAGTTTCCCATAACTCACCATTAAGCGATAAATATCCTCTTGATATTAAAAATTCTATTCATCACAACATAATATTATCACTTACTTCAAAATTGGATTAGACACACAGCCAGTATATGAACATATACTATAAAAAGTAATGAAAATTCTTGCTAATTTACATGTTTCTTAAAGTAAGGCCTGTGCGACCTTTTAAATTTGCTATATTTTCGCATAGTCTTAGATGATGTATAACTTCTGAGAGATATGTTCTAGGTAACCATGATATTGTACATAGGGTTTTTGAAAAAATATGTTTGAAAAGAGAATGTAAAGTAAACTATGTAACCAGTAATGGAGTTAAGATTCTTTAATTACTTACTTGATGAAATTCGTACCGTCTTGTAAAATAACGTTGCCTTTTGTCAAAATAGATATTCGTACACTGGGCTTTTTTAATTAATATTCTTTTGTCATTTCACCTTAAGAAATAAGGTATTGGAATACTTCAACATCCTTATTTCTAGCCATGGAGCTTAAAGACCTTGGCAAGGAGGTGTGAAAGTCAGACACCATCTAAACATTAAAATACAATAATATTTTATAAGGTAAAATTAACAATCTGTATTTTCTGAAAATAGTATATTAATCAGAAACATTATCTATAGAAAGAGTCAATCAGTGGTGAAATGTGTCTTTACGAGTGTAACTATATATAAAGATTTTGTGTTTTTTCTTACCATAAATGAAGTTACCATATGTAGTAATGACTAGATGAACTCGATGTGCTTCTGCATATATTTGCCCAACCTCCTTTTAGTTTAGTAAATGTTTAAAGCTTAATCTGTAACTGCGTTACCAAGCCATCTTCTAATTTCATTATCGGACAGGTTTCTGATTTCGTCAAATAAAACTTTTTATGGATATTTTCCTCTGAACAATGAAACACGATCATTGAACATATACAATAGTTTTGTGTAGAGAACAGTGAAGGGAACAACACGTAATGCACAGTGGTTAAAATTCTGCTAGAACAGATGTTATCGACAAGTTTTCTCAATTTTCACCCCGAAAGGATTGTACCTTTAATGCAATGTACATGTTCCCATGGCATTCTCATGGACCTATGTAACCATATAACACATGTGCCATAACATACTGCTTCATAAAGTAGGAGCACCTGTATTGCAAAAGTGTTACCGCTTGACCAGACCCATATTTATAAATATATGTATGTATATTTGTATGTATGTATGTGTATGCGCATGCATTTAATGTGTATGTGTGTGTGTGTGTGTATCTATGTATGCATACATGTATGTATGCCAGCAAATGTACAAACGTACGTACGTCCATACGTGTGTTTATTCAGCATAATATCAATCCATCCATCCACTTATACACACACACACATATATATATATATACATGTATATGTATATATATATATATATATATATATATATATATATATATCTATATATATATATATATATATATATACATATATACCTAGTTACACTCATACCTAGATACCCTCAAATGAACTCAATGACATACATATACACATAGATGCAAGCTACATACATGCACACATACATACTTTCACACACAGGAAAAGATGGTATGGTAAGCCATAAGTACTGGCCACTTAATGTGCCAACGTCCCCAAACACGCTGCCAGATCCCTTTTGCAAATGTAACAGCGCATTCAGTTTGTGCACTCAGTGTGAATAGGATGACAACCTATTCAATTCAAACCCATTTTATCCTCATAAAGCTTATTTGGGGAGGTAAGAGGCAAGCTTTTCAGTTTAACCTGTCTCAGTCCCATTATGTACCTGTTAGTATGAATTATCGTGTTTGAAGATCGTCACTATCCTCATTGAAAGCATCATCATTATCATCGACATCCTCATCATTATCATCGTCATCCTAGTGGTATAATAAGGAATCTAAAATGGGTCTAATATGTGTGTTGCTTGGTTTAGTTATGGATGTGTACAATGATGTATCACGTAACTATAAGTACGTCATATATATGACGCTCATATGCCAAACATTCATGGCTTCGGAATTGTCTCCAAATTGGAACAATAAAACAATCTGAAAAGGTTTAACAAATGGATGAATGAGTCCATCTAACCACGTCCAGCCGAAAGAGACATTCGCCATAGTTTACATGTCTAGTCGTTTTTCATATGAGTTGCATTCATGCTTTGTAAAGTAGACTTACATATAGTAGCGATTCATAGATAACGCATTGGCAGAGCAATGTCAAAAATGGCTCGAATAGTAGTCCTTGCTCCTCTGATGATTTTTCGCAAGCGTAACACTAACACTTAGCAATTAGGATGGATTAGTTTCATTATTTGACATCGGTCCAATAATGTAGCAGCAGAGACCCAACACGTGGCTTATTTTAGGAGTAACCCCAACCGGCGGTAGACCAAGCAGCAGCATACATAAAATGAAAGCTAAAAATCACAGGAGGAGGAACTGTTTGATGCCAGAACAGAAGGGTCGTGCAAGTTGAGATATCAAACTGTCTCCATGGCAACCTTTGTGGCATCCTTCTTATTCGGTGGTTGTCATCATTTCTCATTTGAATTACTCTTGACAATTAATGTGGCCCTTGTCTAGTGAAAAAGTGAAATAAAATGCTTATGCACTGGTGACCTCACATTTAGGGAACATATGCAGAAGCGAGTAAAATTGAGTATTTCTGGACATTTCAATTTTGATAAAAGGCATACATAAAGTTGCTCAGGCAAGCAATAGATATTTTCTGAAAATAAATGCTAAAAACTTTCATTTGATGTATTATTAGACCCCTTGTATATTTATGTATTGAATGTATATCTTCTTACGTAGTAGCTGTAGAGAGGACTATACTAGTATACAGCAACCTGGTGAAAACTCACCCTTTGACTATCTCAATCTAGTTTAGTGGCTTCTTTGCATTATCCTCCATTCGAATAACGCTGAGTTTGATAAAGTCCTTGTCTAATAAATTAATGAAAACATAAAAAGATATGTTTGTACTGAGGGACCTCAGGTTTAGGGTAAATATGCAGAAACAGGTAAAAGTTGACTATTTTTGTACTTTTAGTTTTAATACAAGGCATACTTGAGATTGTGCAGGCAAACATATATATATACCCTCAGAAAGCAGACGTTTTGAGCTCTTATTTGAGTTCACATTTTGTACTGGAAATATGAAGCCTTAAATCCATACATAGTATCTGTAGTAAGGGCTTTCTACAACAACTTGGTAAATCTCACCTATTGATCTGTGATCTCACCCGGCTTTTGTGGCTTCTTAGTATTAATACTCATTCAAATTCCTCTTGGCAGTTATTCATATCCTTGTTTAGTGTAAAAGATTGTTACATCTGTGTTTGCACTGAGTTACCTCATTTCTAAATTATATATGCAAAAAGGGTGTATATTTGATATATTTGGACCTTTTTGTTGTAATGAAATATACTTGTTTTAATAAGGCAACCAATGGATGAAATATAGAAAATATGCTTTCTAAGCCTCCAATTGATGTGTCACCCACCATGTTATATTCACTAGTGTAAATATGGTTCCACATAATAGTTTCAGAATGGGTTGTCCTTTGTATTTTGCCCCATTGACCCCTACTTTCGGGGTATGTGTGTAAAATCCTTGTACAAACCTTCATTTTCTTAGTGTTTGTCAGTTACGAAAGGTAGGATCATAATGCCAGAGATGTCTTATACTGTATCCTAAGGCATGCTGTTAATTGAATAAACGATACCAATAACTTGAAATTTGCCTGTTTTAATAACATATCTATGGTGTCATTTAATCTCTTTTTGATTGTATTTCAGAAATAGTTATAAAGAGCAGTATTAATTGTCATTGGACATTGGTTTTGAGGTCTAAAAAAGTCAATTCATATTTATTAAAAGAACTAGCACTAATATGGTACAGCGCTGATAGTAGTTGTGATAGCTCATTGTTGGTGAGGTGTCACATTTATCAAGGCCTAAAGCACCTAAAATCGCTGTTTTAGGTATAATTTCCTACTAAGAGCATGTTTGAAAGGAATTGATAATTGTAGCATTGTCCGCATCTTTTCTCTTAGATAATTTTGGATGCTTTGCTTTATTCCTAAATTGTTTCAAGAATATCTTCCATCCAGATAATTCTCTCTGACTAGACATTTATGTATGAATAGGTCAAGATGGCTTTTGAAATAAGTTTTTTCATACTCAGTTCTTCCTTTACCATGCTTTTATTTGACAATATACTGCCTGAAAGCTCTTCTGATGAGGAAAACATTGGGCATCCCAAAAGTACACTCCCAGGAAGGTGCAAAATTTCCAGGGTGAAAGTTTTTAAAAAATCATGGCATTATCAAATGGAGCTCCTATCCATAATAATGGACCATCCACTCCATAAATCTGAATAAAATGTCCATTAGAACAAGGTTTCTCTTTTTTCAAATAAAATGAGAAAAAGGTTATTTGGAATTGTTTAATTTCATAACATGCTCAAAATCGAAGACAAATTACCTTTGAAATACTCTCAGGTCTTTACATTCCAAATTCCAAATCCGATAATAGTTGATACCCAAAGTGCTTGCTTATAGCACCCATCTTTTTGTGCAATTGAATATAGAGAAACAAGACAAAGATGTTTCCTTTCTGTGTGCAGGCCCATGTGAGGTTCTGATAAATTTTGTCTCTTGCCCTGCTCAGTGATGGCCTAAACAGTCACATTTGGTCTGATTATGAGGACAAGGGTGTAGGTTTTAAGGATTTAAAAAAATCAAAATACCTTTCTATTCACAGATTAACCCTGTGTACCATCTTGACATCTAATCTAAATCTTTCACCAGGATTCCCCTCTGCCCCTGCTGGTATTGAGCGGGTTTAGATGTCAACATGTTTTGTACTGTGAGTGATTCATGTGTGAGAGGTTACTTGTATCAAACGATTTCATGCTCTGTATCTTTTAAAATGTATCACTAATCCAGAAAAAAAACTTCTTGAGGGCCTTTACTGAGTAGCTGACATACCTCATTGGTATTGTGGGGGAGAGAGGTTATGGGCAAAGGGGATAAACCTGTATTTTGATCTGTCAATTATTAGCTGGCTGGCTCTAGTTTGTCTCGGGCCATATTGAGAGGAATGCTTCCAGGGTAAAGGGGGAGAAACTGTCTTAAATTCAATGATTATCTGGCTGGTGGTTGATGGCACACGACAGTGTCGAGGGGGAGATGAGAAGAGGGTGGGGGGGTTCACTACTGCCCAGCCTTCTCTGTTTACTGACAAATATGTGACTGGGCTGGAAAGGGTGGGATGGGTGATTGGATTACCTGTGATGGGATCTCTCAATGTTACTGATATTTCATGCCCACCATAGACCACACGCTTTTTCTGTGTGTGGAAGTAAATCAGTGATTCACTGCTTAGTTTTCCTTTTTAGATGTCTGTACTGTTCTTGTACGTGGATGGAGGGTGGTGGGGTCAAGGCAATGGTCATGGGTCACTTATATTGTGATCACTCAATGATTTATTTGTTAGCTTGAAATATGGATTGGAGGGGGGGGGGGTGATAGTTATGGTTCTGGGAGACGTGATACAATCTCTGAACGATGAATTTGTCAAGTTGTGCTATGGATCTGAGGGGGTAGCTATATTTGAGGATGATCTCTGCTGAGATCTCTTCATGAATTATTTCTTAGAGGGCCTGCCCTGGTGGCCGTGTGGTCTAAAGCATTACCAAAGACTTCTAGCTGTCTTTCACCACTTCCCGGGTTCGAATTGCAGCCAGAGCATAATGTAAAGTAACCAGTGACTTGGGATTGGATGAAGCTTTTTGCTGGGTACTCTGGCTTCCTCCACTATTTACATTCTGTTAACTACAACCTACTGACCATATGACAGAACAAGTGACGATACTCGAAATTTCACATTCATTTGTCAGCTTGAATTATGGTTGGAGGAGGGGGATTAGCTATGGCTAGGGCTTGCAGCCCCAAGACATGTGCAATAACAACCTACTACAGTACAATATAGGTTTTATGTGGGTTCATGACCCCGTATATACCTTCGAATCAAAAATGTTACAGAAAATGAAATATCTGATATAAGGCTTAGGGCATTAGCTACCAAAATAGAGGTCAGTCAGTGCAAATGGATTTCCATATTAGTTTCATTTCGTATCAGGTAGCATTGGAAAACATATCATTTAAAGTAACATGAGTGTCAAAGAGGGGTGAGATGGTTGCAATACAGATTGGCAACGATGTGAAATACTATCATTGCTATGGTAACTTTGCAAATGAAATGCAGGTTTTCTTGGAAATGTTCATAAAGAGAAGGTAATTTTCCAGTCTTATATGTCAACCTTAGTGACCTTGAGAAATTGTGAGAGACTTTAAAAAGTCAGTGGCAATGGCTTAGGACCTGAGTATGATATTGGGGATAGGCATTGGAGAATAGCATGGCGCTTTATTTATCTTATGTCACGGGTATTTATGATTGGCTAAGCCTTGTCATAAAACAATTAAATTGTGGTTTATCATAATGGGGCAGGCACTTTGTGTTTGCTAAAGAAATATCTGGAAAATTAGTTGGGAAAGTCATTTTGGGGGGAAATCACTATTTGTCTTTGAAGCAAATGTTTTGCCTTCATATAGAAATAACTGTGATTTGTCTTCAAAGGGAAATGACGTGTCTTCATAAAAGACAAATGATAAACTATTTAGGCATAACGTAGGTCCGTTTTGTACCCTTTCGTTTGAATACAGAATAAACTAGATGGATGTTAGTGATAACTGGCATTAATGCCAGGTTGAAGCAGAAATTTGACTATTGAATTGAATTGAATCTGCAGTAGCTGCAAATGCCAGTTTTGGAAGAGATTGGGGCTGTGGATATGTTAAGTGATATTTCTCCGCAGTACTCTCCTGCGCACCCATTTCTGCCGTATGAATACCACAGAACATATTAAAGACAATCCATTTGTCTTTAAAGGCAAATGAGTTGCCGTTAAAGGCATATCATGGTATTCTGATTAAAAGATAAATTATTTGGCATCAAAGGCAAAAGATCTGTCTTCAATGGCAAAAACTAGCTGTTTTAAGATAATACCATAGAAGGCATGCACACCTGACCTAGTGGATATAGAGACGTTACTTTTTGTGATTGATACAAGGGGTATCGGGAAAATATATCGGTTGAAATAGTTCTTGTTATAATGAAAAAAAGTATTGGGAAGTAATAGTTTTGCGGTTTCAACCATTCTCCACTTCATAATAACAAATCAAATCACCTCTGTAACAGAGAAAGCTTTTGTACACTTAACTGACATTCATGCGGTGGTGTGTAGTATATTTGATTAGGTACAGACAGATCTGTCTAGTCGTTCCAATTCACAGCCTCTTAAACCATGCATCACATCACAAATCATCTCTACCCTGAGCGCCCAGGGCATCTGACAAATACAAATATACACCAAATTATGAAAAAAATCAAGAAATAGTCCAATTAGTATCATCAGCCCTTGTTTGAAAAACAAACTTTCTTCAAATATTCCCCAAAACCACTACACTTTTGGATACATTCGCAAATGTACAAGGTGACCAGGGCATTTTGGAAATTAATGGGTGGAAGACCATGTCCTAGTTTGGGTTGCCACTGAAAGTGTCTGATGGTGAACAGTGATGTGTAGTCATGGGGAAGGAATTCGGGGGAGAAGCTGAACAAAAAGAGGAGTGATTGTGAAGGTAAACAAAGTGAAGTGGAGAGTGGCTGAAACCCAATCCTCAGATGACATTGCGGCTCCCTGATACACATCTAGGTGGAGTAGGCATAGGCAAGGCTTTCAACGCTCTCGCTTTCTCTCAAATCCCCCAGGTCAGAAAGATGGCTACACACAGAGTAAGTAATAAAAGGATGATTTCCTCAATTCTGTTCTGACATAGCCAATAGTTTTCATGATTCCTCCATTTAATGTATATGGGGCATGTGAGAAAGTTGCCAGTGACTTGGGTTACGGGGTGGTTTTCACCTGGTACTGTGTTTCTTCCACCACTTACCACTGACTATATGAGACACTGCGTATCTGTACTACGACAGAAAAAGGGACGTAAATCGAAATTCCAAATCCGAACTCCACATCCTGTTGAGGTACAGCCTCGCCAGCCTGGTGGTCATACAGTTGGGCTTTGACAGCCCACTGTCTCGCATCTTCATCTGCTATGGGCCATGTAAAATAGTTGTCAGTGACCTCTGGTGAGAAGTTCTGTCTCTACCAATCCATCAACAAATAGCTAGTCACGATTGGGTCTTACTATTGCAGAATGAAATGAAGCTATACGAAATTCAACACCTATTCTAGCCTGCCTCCCAGGCCATATTGTAATGTCCTCCCTTGTGGATAGATGGCTCTGCGGTATACTAGGATGTCTGAGTGAAATGTGATACAGACTAGAGCTCAAGTGTGTCCCCCTTGAGGATTTTTTCAGAACTAAACCTGGAGTGAAGTCAACTCAGGTCAGATCAGTGAAAGAGCCAGATATCACAGGCTTGTAGCAAGTCTACACCTATTCTTGACTGTCCTTTGTCTAAATTGACTTGTTAGGCTGTCCTGAATGGTAATGTTGCATTTGATAATTGTACTTATGTGCGCAAGTGGAAGTTATAGATAAATTTACAAAATTTCCCATTTTAAAAATTGAATATTGAATACACAAAAAGAGTTTCCTTCTATTCTCAAAGTGCTTGTCAACTGAATCTATTTTGTGAAGTTGGATTAGGGTTAGATAACAGTTTCAAAGTCAGACAAAATTAAAATTAGTCAAGTGTATTGCAAGGCAATGAGAGATTAACATTGTCAGTGACTGCTTGCAGAGGAAAAGTTAACATATTTTCATATTGATAAATGTGTTAACTTGGGTGGTCACTTGAGAGGGGTCGAAAATGACCATTGGGACAGGCAATGTATGGCCACTTTAGAGAGGTGATCAACAAAGGGGGTTCCCTTTACTAGAAAACTAATAGAAACATTTGGGGCCTGCAAAATGTTGTCTCTTTTGAGGGGGGGGGGGGCATTTTAGCGGGTTGGTAACTATACTGTGAAGGCATTTTCTTCCTTTAAACATGACCTTATGCAAACAATATTTGAAAAAGTTATTATTCCAGTGAGAAAACTAATCTGTACAAGGAGACGATTGATTGTAGTGGTGAGACGAGTAATTAATCTGCAGATAAAATGAACCTCGTACTTTTTTAATCAATTTCAGTGATTTTCAGAATTAACCATAACTAAAATATAATGATGAACGTTATTCAAATTGATTCATAATCATTTAGATATCAAGACTGTACTTTATTCTTCCCACTTATTGCGAGTTCTGGCCATAAATAAACGGAAAAAGCAGAACTCTATAAAGTTTCCATGTTTCCATTATAAATACAATATAATTCTACATTCCTTTCCAGAAACTGAACCCGATTACTTAATTGGGGAGATTTACTGATTATAAATCTCAATTTCGACTGACACATCTATTGTTTACTACAAAAAGTAGTATGATGAAAATAATTACTTTGGTGCTATGAGAGCATGTCGTTCAAACGGTATCTTTCCATCATTTGTATAAATACCACATCCACTACAAAAAAACCTTTCCCAGCTCAACGTGTGGGAGCTTCCTTTGTATGGAACACACACGAGATGGATTGAGAAACGCCATGCTTAGCGAACAATCGCCCTGAGCGTCCTCGTTTCTTATAGATCATAATTTACTAGTAATTTACACGGAGGTGCGCGAAATAATCTTACGGTTAGTTTGCAATAGGAATTCGAGTTAATTACCACTAATTCAAGCGCCAACCCCCACCAGTTGAACACATGCATACGTTTAACGCAGTTTTTGGACCTGCAAGATTCATTTTGAAATAAGTTTTGAATGTATATTATATATATACTCATTCTTTCTGTGATTTTAAGACCCACTCGTAACTAGACAATTGCTAATGGAAGAGAAAGCCATCTTTTCATACGGTGTATATCAGGGCCTATCATAAACCGAATTCATATGGATAAACTAAAAGGGAGAACCGGGTTGATAAAACTTTTAAGTAAAGGAATAAAAGAACATCAAAGGTAAACTCATCCTTTCCGCGCCTGAGTCTTCTTGGTACATGACCCTATCTCGCCTATGAACTATGCATCCGGCCCAGTCTGACTGCTTACTTTAATACAGCTTATAAATACAGCTATGCGAATTCATATGCATTCTGAAAGAAAAACACCTTGACTGCGCTTGCGTGCGTAAAAGGAGTGCGATTTCGACTCAGGGGTATTTTTCACGGGTTCGGAAATACCCGAAGAGGGGCTTCGGGTATTTCCCCAGGGTACTGAGAACTCATCCCTGTTACTAGGTACCAGTCGTACCATTTCGATGATAGGAGTCGCTCATAAGTCTAACACTTTCTGCTTATAACACAGCGCCGCCATACGACAGTGAACAGAACTAAGCTTTACCTACGATGAGAAACGAACCTATAACATAACTAAAGTTGTCAATGCTATGGCCTGTAAAAATCTTTAGCAGTAGAGAATCAGGAATTTACTTCTTATTGGGCATAGTCAATGATGTCCCTAAGGTATCTGTGAACCTGCAGTGAACATCACCTGCGTAAGTAATGAGATTATGTCATTTGAGTGAAAAGTTGTAAATATTGAAATGAAACAGAATATGGGTTGACTAAGGACAGTTGGCTATGAATATATTATCTTCCACCTGATAACACTCAGGAACCTAGAGATACACCTACTTATGTGATTATGCTGCTGAGAGCTGTGTTTTGGGATGGGACTTTTAACTAGCTTGTAATGGTACTCACCACTTTAATAAAACAACGAACTACAAATCGACATTCGAATAACTCCATTAGTGCCTCTCGAAGCAAGCGTTCCTTTTGTATCGCAAACGCATTGCTTTTCCTTGTGCGTGTTTCAATATCATTTGATGTTTATATTTCAGTCAGTCATTTGAATTTCAAAAGATCAGAAGACGTATTATTTCAGTATTTCAAAAGAATCATGTCAAATAGAATATTAAAGGTATATGTGACTCTTTTATCGAAGACGGTCATATCGTATGTCAAAGAGTTTCCAACGAAGGTTGCATGGTATAACGCATGCTCCTATGAATACAAACTGTGTACAGAGCCTGCCATGAGGTTTTTATATTCTCAATCTGCACAAAATTGATAAGTCACAGCACCTATATTGTTGTGTATACCACTCAGTATATGCACTCTCTACTAAAGTAGTATTATTGACGTATCGTGTGATTGGCTGTATATGGCACAGGTAAACTCTACCTAACGACATGCCTTTAGAGTGTATTTTGAGATGAGATAGGTAATTCGCTGGCTTATCGTGGCGGCGATCGTGTTTGCATGTGGCTGGTGATGATATCAGATCCTCGCTGCATGGAGGTGTCTCCATGATGCATTTTTACATTGTGGTATGCCGCAAGATTTGGTCATGATCACGCATGCCTACACCCATATTGAACTTCACAAGTCTTACTGCTGCCAAATAAAGGAGGTTGGATTTTGCTATATACCCTTCATCATATAATCTCAGTCTAATGAATGAATGAATGAATGAATATTTAGTGACAGTAGCATCAACTACAAAAGCCATTACATCCAAAATTGGAACAATATCTAACAAAAATATGTCTGTTGAACAAACGTGTCATGAACATAAACTCACTAATATTAGTATTAAATAGTAACAATTTGTATTATTCTCTCATAAGAATAATAGTAGAAAAGAAATCTCATCAGTAGTTTATTTGTTGGAATGGCGTGTTATAGTCTTAAAAACTCTTATCCCTACTTACTTATTTTGGATTAGCATAAACGCCTACCCAATACCAGTTCTGCATTTAATCACAATACGGTTCATCTTATTGATCTTTGTACCACAGTTGCTTGCCTTCCACCAATCAGAGGCCTCGAAAAGTGTAGGGTTATAGGACTTGTAGCATGGCCTGCTCCCTTCAGCCAATCACAGGCCTCGAAAAGTGTGTTCTTATTTCCTGAAGAACACGGTTAGCTGTCTTTGTCTCACCCACAAAGAGATGTTCACTGACCACAGAGGCTTTGCCCTCTGTAGGAGTGGAGCCCCTGTGGTCAGTGGACACCTACCTGTGGGTGAAACAAAAGCAGGTGAACCGTAGTCATTCGGGAAAGCACACTTGCGGAGATACCTTATATATATATATATATATATATATATATATATATATATATATATATATATATATATATATATATATATATATATATATATATATATATATATATATATATATATATATATATATATACATATATACATATATACATACATACATACATACATACATACATTCATATATATATATATATATATATATATATATATATATATATATATATATATATATATATATATATATATATATATATATATATATATATATATATATATATATAGAGAGAGAGAGAGAGAGAGAGAGAGAGAGAGAGAGAGAGAGAGAGAGAGAGAGAGAGAGAGAGAGAGAGAGAGAGAGAGAGAGAGATGCCATTACTCTGCACTGAAAATCAACATTTTAAATCTGTGCGTCTCTGATGTGATAAGACACTACAGGAAAGGCCGTAGAGCAGGGTATTCTGTTGGATATTTACAATAGCCGAAATAAAGACATCTAAACATGAATCTACCATGAGGTATGATGTGTACCCCCACACACTGCTCACCCGAATATCCTACCTTCTCCATTGCCAGAGCGCTAAACTATGTGTCCTATTAACGTCAGATAACCGAGAGGAATCTACATGCCTTCCCATCTCTAATCCTTCACTATTCCTTTCCTGTACTTCCTGTGTTCTGGAGCCTACCTTTTCTCGGCCTGAGATTGACTGAAGGGAGCTGGCCATGCTACAAGATAGAAAGAACTACTTGGGGCCTAGGTTATGGGGGACCACCCTCGGTTCCCCACTCGTGCTGCGCACTCGTGCGGAAACTTGGGTTTTCCCCCTTGTACCACAGTTGCTTGCCTTCCACCAATCAGAGGCCTCGAAAAGTGTAGGGTTATAGGACTTGTAGCATGGCCTGCTCCCCTCAGCCAATCACAGGCCTCGAAAAGTGTGTTCTTATTTCCTGAAGAACACGGTTAGCTGTCTTTGTCTCACCCACAAAGAGATGTTCACTGACCACAGAGGCTTTGCCCTCTGTAGGAGTGGAGCCCCTGTGGTCAGTGGACACCTACCTGTGGGTGAAACAAAAGCAGGTGAACCGTGGTCATTCGGGAAAGCACACTTGCGGAGATACCTTGTTTTATGTATATATATATATATATATATATATATGTATATATATATATGTATATATATATGTATATATATATGTATATATATATATATATACATATATATATACATATATATATATACATATATATATACATATATATACATATATATACATATATATACATATATATATATATATATATATATATATATATATATATATATATATATATATATAGAGAGAGAGAGAGAGAGAGAGAGAGAGAGAGAGAGAGAGAGAGAGAGAGAGAGAGAGAGAGAGATACCATTATTCTGCACTGAAAATCAACATCATTTTAAATCTGTGCGTCTCTGACGTGATAAGACACTACAGGGAAGGCCGTAGAGCAGGGTATTCTGTTGGATATTTACAATAGCCGAAATAAAGACATCTAAACATGAATCTACCATGAGGTATGATGTGTACCCCCACACACGGCTCACCCGAATATCCTACCTTGTCCATTGCCAGAGCGCTAAACTATTTGTCCTATTAACGTCAGATAATCGAGAGGAATCTTCATGCCTTCACATCCCTTATCCTTCACTATTCCTTTCCTGTACTTCCTGTGTTCTGGAGCCTACCTTTTCTCGGCCTGAGATTGGCTGAAGGGAGCTGGCCATGCTACAAGATAGAAAGAACTTCTCGGGGCCTAGATTATGGGGGACCACCCTCGGTTCCCCACTCGTGCTGCGCACTCGTGCGGAAACTTGGGTTTTCCCCCATAACCCACGGCCCCTCGTGTTCTTTCTATCACATAACCCACGGCCCCTCGTGTTCTTTCTATCACATAACCCACACTTTTCAAGCCTTTGTTCCCTAAGCTGCCTAAAACCAAAGGTGTTACCCAAGGGTATACTTTTCTCGGCATGCGATTGGTGGAAGGCAGTCGACTGTGGTACAAGCCACATAGACTCCTCGGAAGCTGTGGTGTATGTGATACCCTCGGGGTTACTCGGCTACGTCTCGTAACACCTTGGGTATATCCCATACACCACAGCTTCCTTGGGGTCTATCTATCACTTACCTGTAGGAAATAACCCAGAATGGCACCATCAATTCATATGTTGTTTGTACAAGTACCTAATTTGCCTAGTTAACAGTTCATTAGTGAATCGCTGCCATCTATCTATCACAAACCCGATCCCATATGAAATAGCCTTAATTTCATCTAGCATGTTTCGCCTTTGATCATTAAAGTAGGTACATGATAAGAACATATGCTTTATTTTCTTATAGCAGGCCATATCACACAGGGTACAGGATCAAACGCGGACAGATTATAATGGCACCTCAATGTACCCGCTTTAAGGTGATAATCTAGTACACCTAGATTATCAACACTAGGTGGCGTCCTTGGCTGGCCCCTAAGAATGGATATCAAAACAAAAGCTTACACATGAGTAGTGATCACTCGCCACAAATCTCGGTCTTGGTCCCAAACGACATGGCTGTCTGCTTTGACCATGCAGATTCCTGCGAGCTAGACCATTTTTGACCAATATGTTCATCTCATTTTCTGGCTGAAAGTGAATAACGATACGGTCTTCGAAGCCAGTGTTTTAGTCCTATAACCCTACACTTTTCTAAGCCTCTGATTGGTGGAAGGCAAGCAACTGTGGTATGAGTATATGACAGATATGAACCCGCTCTAAGTCCACTGTCGTGTCACAGGTACCTTGAATTATGACTGGACCTGAAAATCAGCATTAATTGGCTAAACCACGTGCTGTTAGTATTTTCTAGGCGGTAACATTCAAAAATGTTTTAAAAATACTCATCGTGCAGATCCCTTGTGGAGGTAGGACCTTAGACCTAATACCAAAGACATGAACTATCAAATGGTAGAGTCTGTTTTTCAAGTAAACGGTGAGTCTTTTTGCTAAAAACGAAACACAGCAAGATATGTTCTTTAAGGGTACCGCATCTCATCAACATAAACACATGTGGATAAGTTCATAAGTTCTTGGTATCTATCGGATAAGGCCCACCATACACGATACTTTGCCGGCCAGGTATTTTTTTCCTATATAGTAAATGCGTTTGTACAACACTTGGAACCCATGAAGGGTATCCCTATCTGTTTGTTTTACAGTCCATAATTGTGAACCGTACGCAACAATAGGAACAATAACAGTCCAATATATAAGATTACAGCAAAACATAGTAGCACCTCCTTTTTTAAAACTCAGACCTGCTGCTGCATTTAGGACCTTTCTACATTTTCTTAGCTTCTCAGACATTCTTTCAGTATATGTCCCCCCTATGCAGGACTTTATACCTATATGATCATATATAACCCTTTCATTCAGTCATTCTTTGCTTAGACGAAAGTTTGAAAAGTTGTATTTTTTCATTGAATATCAGAACTCCAGACTTATCGGCGTTATTTTTGCATTATTCATAATTTTCGTGTTAACGGTTTCTAATCGATGATATAGATCAGCATCTATGTATCATAACTTTCCACTGGTGTTATGGGCATGAAGACTGTAGTCTAAGGATGTCCAATTACACTGTGCACGCCACTGTCGAAGCATTTTGAAATATATTTCTAACATGCCAGATGACTTTAAAATATAAATATCAAACAACAATGTGCGCTTTGATCAAAAGAGGGCAGCACTTGTTTGCCTTGATTTTATGCTTTAACTCTGTGTTGCCAGGTGGCAGCACTATATGATCCGACTATCGAACCAAACGCCAAATCTCCTGGAAACGAAGACAGTTTGTGGGTTTTAAATCATGAGGGATTTCATCATACAAAATTGAGCGAACATCGTATCATTACCTAAACGTGGCTATTAATTACTATGATACTGATGTAGTCCAAGAGACCAAAAAGAAGCTTCTACATTCAAAAGGCCATAACAGGATTCGGCATAGACTTAAGGATGCCCTCCTAGTCATATTCCTGATAGATTTTATAAAAAGTAGCTTACTGACCTCAACTACTCTTTCAGCCATTATCCAGTCTACGTCAAGAAGGGACACAATCTAAGGTCTTCGGAAAAATTTATTGATTCTTTTTCCCATATAAATTTGGAACTTTTCTAACAGATCAATACTTTGGTTGTTCCAGATGAGGTATTGGGGACTCTCCTAGCTCTTGATGACCGTTCAGAAATACATAGTATGTCATTATTAAAGTAGCTCTAAGCACTACATTGTCACAAACAAACCCTTTATCAACCTTTTCACAAACCAGTTTCAAATAAATGTCAAGAGCATTCCTTTCATTCTTTGTTTCCTTCATCATAAACCAGAATACTGCTTTTCTTGGCATCAGCGTCATAATATCAAGTACACGCATTGTGATAAAGTTCGCCCAGAGCTCCATCTTACCTCTACTTAGAGATGCACTAAGCTGCAAGATGGTCAGCACACTCCACAGGTGCACCTGTCGTCATGTATATTGTCAGAGAGCTGTATTACTAATCAACATCTCTGATATTGTACAGCAAAACAATAGCATAGTCACAATGTGTGTGTCAGTGAAGTGAATAAAATCACCTTATCTAGCCGTATGTGAATTCTTATTTTCTAATGTATTTGCCTGTGGAATTGAGCCTCAACATTAGTAGCAGAAGTGATTGCGCTGAAGCTCTCAATTGCCAAATGTCCGCCAGGATCTTGTATCTTCAAAGTTCACATTCCTGCGGCTGCCTCTTTCTAGCTACAGAATTAAATAATCCTTAAATGAACATAACATGATTAAAAGAAGAAATTAATGTATTTTTAAGCACCAGGTGTGGTCTCTAGGCCTTATGTTTATTAGATGTGTATATTCTCGTGACGGGCCCGTACAGTGAGACATCTGACGGCCATTCCACGAACTAAATGTGTTGTAAGCTTGTTATTTTTATCATAAAAAGACACATTTTCGTATTTATATGTTTTTCTTCTGACAGAACTAACACATTGAAAACGTTTTAAATGATACGTTTCAAGTATAATTACAAACGACGTGATGAATTGTGCAAATTTTTATTTTTTCCCTTAAGCATTTTTCTATTTGCACTGATACTCACGAAACAATACATCGGGGTGTGAAACTCTTAGATGAAGAAAAGAATGGATATGTAGCGAGAGACCAATTACTATTCGCTATTGTGAAGGCCTAGGGTTCTGGAATCTGGCCTAAATATGAAGTCATTAGGAGATAACGACCAATGAGTACTCTCTTATCGTTTACATTACAGAGAAACATGCGCGCCATTATGAGTAGAACGTGGCTTTTTGGCCATTCGCTGCAGCCAGACTGTTCTGGTTGACCGGCTGGTTTCATATCCACTTCTTGCTATGTATCTAAGGTGAAACTGGTAACTGTATAAGATGTCAGCGGTCGACTCATAGTGTATAAGAAATATCTGGATCGTGCCAGTGAATAATCTTATGGACTTAGCGAGGCAGAGGGCATTATGCAAATTCAATAACTAGTCACATGGAACAAATCCGGAGGAGATGATGCTAAATGTGGTTCTTGGTTGACCTCATCGAAACCGGCAGCATAGCAAAATAAATAAATTAATAAATAAATAACTAAGGCGTAAATACAAAAGAAGAATTATGATGAAGACATACAGCAGCAGAGGCCACAGGAGAGAAAATAAACAAAATGGAGATATCATAAAAAAATATATGTAGCTTTTGAAATTTTGAAATTACTTGCTTGTCACGTGGACGTGATAGCCATGTCGTTACGAGGACGTAACCGGCCTTAAACACGTAATTATTCAACAAGTTTGGCGTTATGATGACTATAATCGATTTCAACCATCATCGTTTGATGACAAATTGCAGATCTCTACTAGTAGCTTCCATCGAAATGTTCAAATGGTGTTAAAGCTAATAACAGCACATTCATTTATTTTAGTCCCTTACGACTTAGCTGCATGCGGTTGAAATACTGCAGTGCTTCGCTTGGTTCTCAAGCTGATTAGAATACATCGAGGTTTAGCCACCACGCATTAGCACAATCATTAGGGACAAGCTGCAGAAAAAAGTGCCATCTAACTCCGAGGTTAAGAACTAACATAAACTAAACATGGGCTGAGGCCAACTAAGGGTTTAACGGTGACCTTTGGGAATTGCAATGAGCCATTAGTGAAGGTTGCCGGAAAAATATAGGATTTGGCTCCGAGATGAGTGCCCAATAGGAGCTCATATGCCATCTATCCTGTGACACTGCTTTGTATGTTTCCTAATAGTGTATCGCCGGACATGTTTTATTGTCCTTTGAGGATCTATCAAGATAGTTTTAAACATGCACCGCACCAAGGGCTCCTTGGGGAGATTCACCACCAAAACTGACGTATGGAAATCCCCTCTTCGTGGGATAACTTTGGCTGTACCTCGCTTTCAAACACGATTTAGTTGATATCATTAATCAATCAACCCCCTGTCTCTTTACACACACACACAACGATAGATGGATAGATTTATATATACTCATATGCATTCTTATACTTTTGATTCAACATACTATAACTGAATTTGTCCTTTATCTGGAAGGCGTATTTTACGCAGCGATCTTGCTGTGTAATATCACCTATTACTAATAGAGGGCAGCAGCATATCAAATGGCCACAATGGCACAACTCGTTCTCTCATGATCAAGTAGGCTTCCCATAGAACTTTTTATTTCAGATAGTGGGGGTGGGGGGGGGGGGGGGGGGTCGTGCCCCTACCCCTCCAGGATACCAAACGATCGATGTATAATTCGCCTCCAAATATTGTATTCCTTGAGGAAAACTTACTTTGATTTAGGTAGATTATGGTCTTACCCTCTTTTCACTGTCATCATCCTACTCTGAGAGACACAGCCTTACGAAAGATGTTGCATCATTTTGTATCGCACCTTATGGTTTCAAGTTGAATTTATCTTTCCAATCACTTAAGGTTGCTATACATCTTTGATAAGTGTCAGGTTACGTGTAGGTATTATAACAGTATACTTCAGCATTTACGGAAACTGTATATGCCCTGTTCTAAGTATTTGAAAACACTAACAAAATCAAGCAATAGGAATAGCATAATCAATTAAAACTTAACGATACGCCATACCAAACTTACCTGCCGATTTTGTTTTAAGAAACAGTTTTACACCAAGACAAAACAAGTTGACATATTAGTTTAGGATATAGATAAGCATTGTAAATTGCACAATATTTCACCTCTAGGTTTCTGTCCAAACTAATACCGTCACTCAGCATGGCTGTATAGGTCAGGTGTGGATAATTATATGCCTGGCTTGTATGGTCCTGATTGTGCAATTGTTTTGTTTGTGTAATCAGGCTCACCGTATGGTGAGTGTGAATGAGGGTCCTTACAACTCCTCACCCCATGGGCACTGTCTAGGTGAGACCAGGAGAAGTCCTTTACATCATATTACCCCATCAGGTCAATGTCTGGGTGTGACTCTTACGACATTCTTAGGGGGAAAGTTCAAACAGTGATCTGTAGACAAGAGCTATCACTCTGTGACCTGTACAGTCCCAAGACAATTAGTCCACAATTAGGTATTAATTAGGAGCAATTGCTACCTGTTAATTATCCTCTTTGAAGCACACCTAGTCTTTAATTATACCCAACTCCCATGCATAGATAGCACATTCTATGTGATAGTATTCCTATAGATGTGTACGACGGCATATTTCGAGGAGAGCAAGGTGTATAGTTAAACATCTCTTTGCATATTTTATGGATATGAAATAAGATCACAGGCTGCATAAGATCACAGTAGGATTCCCTAAGCTTTTGAACGGCTTTGGGCATTGATTATTATTATTACTATTATTATTATTATTATTATTATTATTATTATCATTATTATTATTATTATTTTTATCATTATTATTATTACTATTAGTATTATTATTATTATTATTATAATTTGTATTATTATCATCATTAACATTATTACACTGGCAACATTGTAGAGGCTGAGATACATGCAGGTGGCCTACAGCGTATGTAATGCTAGCCTACATACTAGGACTTGATCTACTCAAACAAAGTACATGTATATGCGTCTTTTCCTGCTGTGTCACCAGTGGTCAGAAGAAAGTATTGAAAGCCTGAAACGGTAGCATGGGTTTTCCTTTCCTGCTAATTTACATTCATAGCTTTTCCTACGTGATCTCAACAAGGGTGGCCTCAACTTATGACTAAATGAAATTCTGATGTGTTCTATATCATAAGAACAAAAAGGCATTTCCTTCAAGGAACCTGGCACTATTGACTAGGGGACCACATGCATGCAGGGTAAAAACTCCCTGAGTGAGTCAGAAATTCGCATTCTTCCAGATTCATGAATAGCTAAATTCCACCATGCTATATATGCTTCATGTACTGAAGATTATTGTTGTTCTAGATAATTTCAATAGCTTAGAAGAAAGAAACAGTGCAGAGCCTCTGTCCCCGTGTCACTATGGCCTTACGTCACGACGAAAAACCCTAAATGTAGTTAATATAGCAGTAGTAGTGAGTAATTGCTCAAAGTTCTGCAACCTGGGAGTTGAGAGTGGCCCACCATTGCTACCAGGTATGCCAATGTTAAGGACACCGTTGGCCCACACAGGAGACATTGCACACGTTTCAATGTAAACCCATGTCGAATCACATGACTGGTGGTTTGAAAATAAGTTATGATATTGCTGTATAGGATGAGTTTTGTTCAAAGTGTATCAGCTCAAGTGTGCTCCCCTGATGCACATAAGCTTAGGTGCTGGCGACCCACTGCATGAATAACAATTAGGTTTAACCTGAGAGGGGTTATGCATTTCTCTGGGTTTAACACAGACTTTTAAGTGTCGTTTACTTCCAGGTCTTGATTGTCACAATGCAGCCTTTCTGACGCGGGATGAAGGGAAGCCCCTTTTTACGCTATTATTTCCCCTGCAGAGCCCCCGAGAGTTCTATTCAAGATACGATCTCCCTTGTCGCATTTCCCCAGCATTTCGGGCATGGCTGGGTTCATACAGCGATCTTCAAGATAGTGCTCTGTGCTCCAGTTGCTCTAACCCACCGTCGACTGCTGGCGACACCTATCAGACAGATTTGCCTTAAAGGTAATCTAAATGTGGGTCTCGACTACGTGACTCTGACCATGACATTCCACGTGTAGTTCCCGCGTTCCTCATAGATGTCGCTTTCCATTGCCTTATTCCATACCATGTGGACCATCAGGTGTTCACCTTTACTGAGAAGATAGGGACAAAAAGAAATATAAAATAGTTCAACATCTGAACATCTATTCTATAACAATTGTCTTGATAGTAGAGCACGTTCTAGCGTTTACCATACCCCGTGACCATGGCATATAATCTTGCTCAGGAACGTTTCAATGTTTTTCTCTCCTGAAATGGACTTTTCAACATCTTTTCTTCTAATGAGAGAGAAGGTTCCGTTGGCTTAGTACCACATCAAACCTGAAACTGAAATCAAATATTCACTGTACAATTGAAATCATTTCATAATTCAATTGACTAGGGCCAGCCTCCACAGCCAAGTTGTCTAACGTGTGGCCACTTACAGCTTCCAATCTCCTTCAAGGGTTGTGAGAAGGTGCCATTGACTTGGGGTTGGCGGATGTTTTCCCCGGGTATTTCGGTTTCTTCTTGTATTAACAAGTGCTGAGATACAACAAGCAGTCAGCGGCAACACATTGGACCACTCGGCTTTCAGGGCGGGCCTTCCATCATAGACACATAGCGTGTCCCCAAATGGTACTAAAAGTGACGATAAACGATATGAACATAAATTCACTCATTTTGAGAACCAAATATATTATGGAGTGCATCATACAGGTATGAATTACCTTGTAGAATAAACAAGATACAATTTTTGATACCTTATTTTCCCCCACCGACCAATCCTACTTTTTCTGGCAAACTACACGGTAACAGGCAATTTACGGTCGGTGCCATGATATCGTATTCAGAGAAAACTGACTCACATAAAACCACGCAATTTCACCGCAACAGTCCAAAACACCTTTGTTAGACATGGCGTTATAGACATTGACGGAATGATTCGTGTTAATATACCGTATCTAGGTTGCTCGCACTGTCTGGATGTCTGGGTATGAGTAACGTTTATTGTTTCTCAAAGGTCGTCGACGTTGAGACAGTGTGAACGTGTGGCTTGTGTTACCCATATATTGACAGTCCAACTATAGTAGAACATGTCAACCTGATTTGACTTGAACACCTATCGATGCTGAATTAACCTCTGTCAGCATATATGTTTAACCCATTCACACTCAGAGAGGCCAAAACAGGCCTGACAATTCTGAATATATTTTTTTAACAAAAGCATTTTTTGAAAATTATTTGAAGGAGAAATGTTAATCAGAAGCCAAACAACAACTCTTCTACAAATATTTTGTGAACTTCTGCTTTATTCCCAAGTTATTTTTAAAAGTATGAGAGAAGCAGACGATACCTCTAGGAGCAACTCTGAGTGTGAATGGGTTAAGGCTTGACAAGAGTTATTTTCAAAAATAAATGTATGATGTATCAAATTAAAATCTCGAACCGCCAAGTTTAAAACCTTCATCATCTGAACAAATGTCCAATTACCTATGATGTTCAAGTTATACATGTTGCTATATTGTTTAAAAGAAAATACAATTGTCATGAAAACATTTGAGATTTCTCGAAACGTTTGGATGTTGTATATGAATGTTATTGATTGTGTTACGCTGATTGTACAAAAGAGTTTTAAATGAGGTTATTCTATGTTTGTATATGATGATATTCCTTCGAACAATATTGATATATTACACCCAATTTCGAGATATGCCTAAAGGGTGGGAGGAGGGTAGTGGGTAGGTACCAGTCACGCAATTCTTAGGATGGGTCGAGATGTCTGATCAGGGCGTTAGGTGTTTGGGTCAAATAAAAGAACATTGTTACTCTGCCATTAGAAAGCGCCGACTTGTATTTCGAGGGCGGTTCCTCTACATCTCTAACCTTTCCAATATCTGCGCCCCCGTAAGGGCTTTGGTCGATGTTCTTTTGCTGCTTACAGCATATGACGCCCGCGCACAGAAAACACCTCTTTAAACACTGACATGCCATGTTTTCACCAGATACCCATGGGATATGCATTTCGGAGCCCTTACAGAAATTCTATTCTAAGTATTAGCACGTTATGTTTTTATTACATATAACGGGGCTGTAATACTGTCCCTTACGGGCATGTCCTCTACGGAACCTTAGTATGGGCCCGTTACAGGCCCGGTATGGGGCGTAATGGGCCCGTTACTTTATGGCCCCGTACGTGCCCGTAAATTTCACATAGGGCGCGTAACAGGCCTGTTGAGACGGGCTTGTTTTAACTGTGGCATTAAAGTAACGGGCCTGTAAAAGTAACTGCACCGTTACCACTACCAAGCCACGTAATGTATAACCAACAATGATGTATCTAGTTAACGCATAATGTTCTAACAGGCACGTAACAGTCCCATTACAACATGTCTATTGCAATAACAAGCCCGCTAGAATGGGCCCGTAAAAATGACGGGCTGGTGACGTGCATGCAATGAGCCTGCAACGGGCTGGTTAAAAAACGGACCAATTGAGGCCAGTGAACTTTTACCTGTGCAAGTCTACTAATCAAGGAATTTAAAACTTACTGTGCAATACCAAGTTAACGTATGCTCATTCCACTGTATATCATATACACAGACTTGTATTTTTCTCATATTTAGTAAGATTGCACTTGAAAATGTGTAATACGAGACAATCGTTGAAATAACTGCATTTTCAACGTTATACATGTAAAATGTAACCAATGCAAATACTTTTTTATAACTTTTATTGCTCCATAAAATAGAATGCAGTATTTTACATATACTTATTGGTGCATTCCAGTATGGTATAACATCTTTCACCATCTAATTTGGAAATTTAAGTCGAAGAAATAGATCAAAAATGAAAAAGGGAAACCATGCCCAGTGATTTTATGAATTTTCTGTTGGTATGCAATAGCAGTTTGCTATACTGCTTTCTAAATGGGTTTGTTGAAGGTACTTGCCAAATAAGTCTTTTGGGTACATTTGTTCTAATTTTAACAATTTTCGGTAGTGATCCTGAGGTATTTACATACCTATTTTGATGGCTTTTAGAGCCATAATGTACCGAAGAATTCCAGAATATCCTGTTCACCTAGTCGTGTATTTTGGGCACCATTCTTCTCTTACTTGGTGAATACTAGTAAACGTCTAGTACCTATTTAGAATGTCACCAACTGCGACTAGTCGTTGGTCCGGTTGGCGAGCACGTGAAGCTATTCTTGGCCGGGCTGTGGTCGCGGTGTGCTCACAGGGCATTGACCAAGAGAGGGCCCTGGGAGGACTACTCCAAGGCGTCACTTGCTTGCTTCACGCGGTGAAGGCATTGTAGGATCGATATTGTAATCTAGTGAAAGCATGGGGGTGGATGCCAATGTCCTATCCCCTGCAAAAAGAGGAAAGTCGCTGAGATATATTAATACCTAATACATATTTTCCACGTTCCTATGTGGCACACAACACTCTAAAGATGCCACCGAAGATGTTGATTTTTTCTTCTTTTCCTTCTCCCTCTACTACTACTACTACTACTACTACTACTACTACTACTACTACTGCTTCTGATGTTGCTGCTACTGCTTCTGCTGCTGCTACCGCTACTACTACTGCTGCTGCTGTTACTACTATACTACTACTACTACTACTACTACTACTACTACTACTACTACTACTACTAGTTTAATTGCTGATACTTTGAAATACTTAAATATATGTCATTGCAACATTACTATGATATGAATATGTAATATATCTCAACACCCCAACTGAGTTTCGCACTTCTAACATACATGTACCACATGGAAATCTTTAACGACCTTTTAACCTTGGTCGATATTTAGAGAAGCATTCTTCTAGAAATTGATATAAACACTTCTTAAAAATAAACATTTCTCATTTTGACCATTTGAGAATAGAGCCCTAACTGGCTTTAGTCGCTTGTCCGGTTCGCGACTGGGAAAGTTATTTTTGTCCACGAATGTCACAGTCACTAGTATCCTAGGGGTCACAGGGCATGGAAAGAGTTAGGGTTGACCCTGACATCAAGAGATACGCCAAGATGGTCGAGGAGATCCGTGACTCGTCCCATTCTGTCTCCCTTGAATTCCCCATGCAACTATAACCATAATGTGCACATTTTTTGTAAATGAAATATGATATTACAGGTGAACTTGGATATGACGGACTCAATGGGACCAGGAAAATTGGTCCGTCATATGCAAAATCCGTCGTATACATATGACGAACACTTGATATGCATCGGACTGGGACCAAGCATATCGTCCGTCATATGCAAAAATATGTCGTAGAGTGGTCCGTCATATCCAAGTCCACCTGTATTTCCTTTTATGGTTGTTCATGTAATGTTCATTTTAAGTAAGTTATCTCAGTTAGGGATACGTATGTCGACCTTCTCTTCATCTAAGGATCTAAGGCTAGGAAGCTTTCCATCTTTGGCATGCTCTTGGAAATGATTCTTAAGACTTCTAACACTGATTTGCTTTTCCTTTCCGCATTGGATTTAGTTGCTCTTCAAATGTAACGCTATGATAAATCATTTTCTCAAATAAAATGTGACACATCAAAACTAACCATTGGTAACAGGCGGTTTTTAGGGCGGAGCGGTCTAGCGCGTTGCAAACTTACTGATTATCGTGTTGCACAAAGTCCCTGCAGCGATTAACAATTGAAGTCATGTGAGAAAGTCACAGATGACTCCGAGTTCTTCGGTATTCTCATAGGTCTTCGTTTTACGTCACAGCAGTTACTTGAGAGACGCAATCAAGTCTAGTGTGGAGAGAAGGTAACGATATAAATGCCCAGGAAAATATCAAACCGCAACATAATTAGTTTAGGTAGGTAAGTAAGCAGAGGGTTGGGAGTTGGAAATTGATTTTGATTGTATTATAAGTTTTAGAAATGCTCGCATTTTTCCAAAATTCCTCTGTAGTGTATAAACCACACTTAGTTTATCTTCAAAGACCACCTGTTTAAACGAGCCAGCTTCGGTACAGCACACATGTCTAAATATCCTTTATAGATATGTCTAATTCCTCCAACTATTAGAGACTACACGCCTCCCAAGACCAATCTATAGGTGTTCTCGCATTCATTATCAGCTTTCAGACGTATTGTGTTTTTGACTCGGGTTTTCCTTTACCCTACCCTTATTTGACGATTCACCTTATAAAAAGCATACTAGTACAGTATACCAAATGAAAGGTCATTTGATAAGGAATGTCTGATATGGTATGGTCATTTTTGCTCCGTTCGAATTCTAAGAGCATTTCTCCTGAAAATGTTTTCGAACATGAAAAAGTAAATATTTTAATTTCTAGATTACGTAAGATTACTTAAGAACAATGTCAACATTTTAAAAAGTGGTAATACCACTACCTCCAAAATACTCTTAGCCATTCATAAACCAAATTTCAAGCAAATCCGTTGGTATTTGATACCGAAACTACTTATTTGAAGCGACCCTGTTTTGCAGAAATCCAATCTGGATAAGAGAGCAAAAAAGATCCTGAACGTGTGGAAGTCTATGTGAGGGTCTTAGATATTTGGTCTCTTACTCTGCACCTTGAGGGCTTGGACAATCAGAGTTGCTCTGATTATGAGGATAAAGATATAGGCTTTAAAATATGTCAACATCGCAAAATTATCCTATTTTTACAAATTAAGTACATAACTAACCTGATTGTGTTTATATGTACATTTCATTGAAAATCACTTGTTTCAACTATTACTCGTTTAGGGGAACTATTTCACATCCTCCACTGTTGAATCCTTGCACGTGGTGGTGGGCGGAAAATTTCCAGAATGTCCTTTTAACCTACATGTATTTATTTAGGGAACCTTTCGTCCCGGACTTAGTGAACCTTGTTAAAAGGCCCATCACTTATTTTGGACCATCCAAGTAATGCCTCAACAGCTACTAGCCGTTCGGCCGGTTGGCGACTGTGTGGCTATTTTGGCCATGTATAAATTTGATCAAAAGTCGCCCAGAAGTTGTTGTTGTCATGGAACATTAAGCAAACACTGAACCTACAAATACAAGTTGTGGACAAGGAGGGTGGGGGTCGTACCTAAGTGAAAGATATATAGCTTCTTCGACGTCTCATCACTTGGCCGAAAAAGGGGAAACAATGAAATAACTAATTGTGTGACATGCAGATTACCTACCTGCTCTTCTACCTGGCAGTAGGTGATCCAAAAGGTAATAAATGAGAGATAACAAATACGTAATGTATGTACGTCGGGCCTATGTGCTTGCATCTAGTGAGAGAACAAATATACGTTTTACAAAAATCGTAAATACAGAGTGCAAAGACAATAGGCCATATTCATATCAGAGCTTGTCCCAGCAGACTGGGGGCCCTATTGCTGTTGTGCAAAGCATTACAGAATAGCTCATTTTCTGACTTTAACTTTCATGTTCAATTTATGCTATTTAAAAACTGCCATTTTTTTGGGAGGTTGAAAGAAATATCCCGTAGATGAACTCAGCGTGCCTAACTGTAGAAAGAAATAAAATGAATTTGCATATGACCTTTTATCTAATTAAGGTCTGATCCATTACAGCTGATTCCTACCTCTCCAGAGCTCTTTTAATGTAACCCACTATCAATATTATCTGACCTCTTCATTCATTACGTTCTGCAATTCAAAATTAATATCTAATGGTCCCTTAGGAACATTCTGTCACGCTTTAATAGAAAGCAAACATTTCCATTTTTACCATTTCCTGCCATTCACATACCTCATAGTTAATCAAGATTTTGCTATAGTTTACTTCATTTTCTGTGGAGAGGTGGTTGACTTCCAATCATAAAAAGTGACTCAACTACGGTAATTCCAGAAAATAAGTGTGGCATCATAAACAATGGCTTGAGGATGCCAACCTTAGTATCTCCGTGATAAACTGCAGTTGCCACTGGTACTGAAGAAAGTCTTGATATACTTTAAGACAATGTTGGGAAATTTGTAGCAGCCAAGTTAGAAACAGTTAATTCACATTTTGGTCATTGAGAATATGACAAAGCAGTATGGTGTGTAAAATACGTGGGTGCTAGAGAAACGCCTTCTCTCGCCACTCCAATACGACCAGCAGTGGGACAGCAAGCGTGACAGCACATCGGAGGGTTGTTTGACCCAGCAGCCAGTGACCTCATGGGCACGCTGTCTTCAATGTGTAGCATCCTATTATATAAGAGGATACAGTAATACATGTATTGCAATATTTGATAGTTCTCAAAACATGGATGCATTTAAGAAAATTGAACCATTAATCATGGAAACAGATATGAAATTGTAGAATCACAGATGTTCTAGAGAATTACTTTACGAGGAGCTCGCTTGTGTAATTTCAAATTACAGCAAAAACAAAAGTTCTTGGCAAATGATGAAACCGTAAGCGGACTCAAACGGTGTACTAACAAAAGACTGACTTCACATAAGGCACATTTACAGTCTAAACACCTGGATGCGATGAGCAGAAAATGCCCCTAGAATGCACAGAATTTACCATTTCAGAACAAACACTCACATAAATGCAAATGCATATTTGTATCATCTTTAAGCTGAACCATTCGGTTATGACACACTCATTTGCAATTCAATAAAGCCTGTCTAAGTCGAAAAATAATTAGGAAAAGGTAGCCAAAATTTAGGCTATTTTTACAACTCAACATAGTCCTCGTTTATACTTAATAAAAACTTTTCGGCTGCCCCCCTCAGAAAAGGTTTTAAAATTGATGAAGGTACTCAACCTATTGGGGTGTTAAAATTGACAGGTTCCACTGCGCATGGTTTATTATTCGAGCATGTGCGATTGGCTCCATTATCGCTCACATAAAACAAACTCCTAGCAATGCAGTGAAGAAGCACTGCTTATCTAGATAGTGTAACATAGCGAAATTAAAGATGCCCACAAGTAATTTCTACAACCACCATAACCATGACTTTCAGCATTATGTCTTTGTGTGTGTTGTTTACTCAGGCATTAGAGCATGTTGGTAGCTTTAAGGATGGTTGGGTTAAAGTAGCTATCTTTACTTTAACCCTTTCATGCCCAGAGTGCCCACTGAAAAGTCGTCTGCAGTTAAGAAACTTTTGGCTGAATTATAGTAGCACTAAAGCATGAACCCCCCTCTCCCGACAAACAAAATATGATAAAGAGGAGTCGTTTGGAAAATATTCATTAACATTTCTCCTTTTGTTGTTTTTCTTGTTCTTTTGCTCGAAAGATATCGCATACATGATCAGCCCTTTTCGGGCTGCTGCAGGCATGAATAGGTTAAGAAGGCAAGTCGTTTGCAAAGTCGCATTCTCTCAGTCAGAAGATGGTCCAGGGACGCCAAACTGTTCCATTGTATGAACACAACCCAGAGGGAGTGATGCTTCAATAAGGATCTATAACAATGAGAGCCGAGTAATAGGAGCTCCCGTGGCGCTTAAGAGGTGTTCCACTATCACAGGTGTTCAACTCTGGTGGTGGGGGTTACATTTGTACGATGGAATTCACCAAATGAACTTTTTTAAGAATAAAAGTTCTGCTGTAAATATCGACGAGTTTAAAAACATTGAGCTCATGGTAAAATTTGTACGATAGAATTCAACTAAATGAACATTTTTAAGAATACATGTTATGCTGTAAATATCGACGAGCTCAAAAACATTGAGCTCATTTGATTTCCACATGTTTCATGGTAATAAAACGGTGGTTAATTTATCGTAATGCTATGTCGTAAAACACATGGAATGGTACGATGATATTGATGTTGAGCATCATTATGAATACTCCAATCATAGTGAATAGATAAGATTTGAATTTGGGCAGTGGTGAGCGACAGCTAGCAGTCAGTGGCAACGCCTCAGACCATACGGCCATCAGGGCAGTGCATGGTTCGACGTCACACCTTGATTGGTGTCATTATAAATACCCTAATACAGCACAGTGAATGTCATGGCATCACACCTCGAATGGTATGATGACAGTGATGCTAAAGCATCATTATGAACACTTCTTTGCCATATAGCCGTGATAGTCGACCCTTTAAAAAATTCTTCAAACTTAAGATTAATTTTCACTAGTATTTGTTGCAATATGCATTTCATACTTGGTCATGACTATATGTTTTTTTTCCTAATTGTGAATGTGTGTGCACCTAATTATAGCGCAGGAATAAAATACTATTCTCCCCATTTCGTGTATCCGAGTCTAGGTAATTGTGCTATAACCCTGAATATGGAAAAGGTTGACCGCATATAACATACTTTTTACAGACGGATGACTTTCGAGCACGTGCTCCAGACATGCAGGGAGTAGTGCCCGGATGGACTGAGCCTATACGCTCAAATCGAGCCTACCAATATGCAGACCAGGAAAGTTTACCAATATTCAACCTACCTATATTCAGAGCAATATTCAGACCTCGTGAAATCGTGCAACAGACAACAATTCATGCCCGTATAGATACTCAGTTGAATGATCGCTGTGGACGAGTAAAAAAACATCAAAACCCATTATTTAGGTAAAGTGCTAGTATCTACCGATACGGTTGAAGCACATTGGTTTAAGGCTGCCCGATGATTACCGGTACTCATAAGTATTTCTAGCTACAAAACACGTGTGTAATGTATGTATATATGTATTTATATTGACTACAGCTTCTGCTATAAAAAGTACAGTACAAAAATATAAACATAGGAAGATAGACAGTGGAACAAAAGAAAAAAACATAGGTATAATAAAATTACTCATGATGAAGGCAAAGATATATACATTTTAGAGAGAATCTGGGTCGAAAGTCCGGTTTTCTGGTCGGTCAGGAGTCATATGGGCCATCTTTTGCGAATGAAATATGTTTGCTCTCTTCTTTCCTCCGTTAAGCTAGGGTAAACCAAACCTTTAGGAAATACCAACACGAAGCTGGCAACGAGGAGTCGTTGCGCAATGTATTGCGGGACCATTCAGCTAGGGAGGCACCCACTCACCCCACTCAAGCGTTACGTTTCTATTGATATCTTATCTGTACAGTAATTATAGCCTTTTTGGTTAGTCCATAGTCCTCAAATAGGTACTTCTCTAGGGCGGATCGCTTAAGTAAATAGTTGTATAACTGTGATTTGGCGGGTGTTAGTACTGTATACTGACAGGCCGGACGAAAGCCGAGAGAGGCCTGATGCAATGTGTGTGTACCAATGTTGCATTTCGGTATCATTTGCTTTACTGTGGAACAATCCTAACTGAATACGCTATCCGTTTATTGCAAGACCATGACGACGATTCTGGCACATATCAGTCTTTATATAGTATATAGTATAGTATAATTATAACTCGCTGAGATTTTCAGTAAGGTTAAGCGGTGATTTCCCGGGTTTTCCTGTGCCTTAGACCGCTAATAGTCAGGCGGATAAGTAATAAAATCGTGCACTTTTAATTAATCGATGAATAAAAATACCATCTGAGTGACACATTTATAAAAAAAACATTTTCTCATTAATTTTTGTGCCCATTTTAATGCGTGTTTACCTTAAAATGACCCTGAACGCTCATATAGATCACCAGAGGCCAAGTATGTTGTACGTAGATAAGTGTTAAGGTTGTGATACTTCTGGTAGAACATGAAGTTCATCAGCTAATTATTTTGAGGTGATAGAAATTCATTTAACTCCATAGGAAATGACCTCTGGCGGCCATTTTGATAAAATGGCCGCCAAAACTGACCTAGGGCATTTTCAGAGTGCCTCCAATCTTTAAAATACTTACTTTGCCATAAACTACCACTGTACCAAATTTCGTGCTTTTATCGCAAAGTGCACGATTCCACCCAAAATTGTCCCTTATCCGCTGGACTATAAAAAATGGCGAGTCACAACCTAGCCTGAATGTATGACAGAAGAAGTAGCAATAGACAGGATTCAGACGTCCACCTTTTGAAGCTGATGCATGACATTTTTAGGAAACCAGTCAAACCAATTGTTTTTCCAAGCGATTTTATACGAAATATATACTTTTATCCTTGATAGCTTTGGTGGCTTAGAAAGGTACAGTTAAATTATATTTTTCACCGCCACGTGTACAAGTTCCTTCCCTTCAGAGTCAGCATATCAGTCTGTGGGTAAGATTGATCAATTGTAAATGTCATTCACTATAGGAGATGTTACGTTTATCGAGATGGAAAGGCCGAGTAGTCTGCTCTACATACCCCACCACTATTAAAAGGCTACAGCACCTACAGTACAGACATCTAATTCCTGCACCAGTCGACCGGGCGTTTGCCAGTGCCCGGTTGTACAAACACCTATGAATATTATGTCAAACAAACAACCCAATCACATCAATGACCAGCGTAGATTGCGACCCAAAGCTTCGTTTAGTTATTAGGACATTCAAGCACCCATGCCCAGGAAACTGGGGGGCAATCGCGTGTGCAGTCGTGTATTATGTCTGGGCTGCCCATGCATTTAGTGCAGGAATTAAATGTCGGCACTGTAACCCGTATCTGGCATGTGAGAGACAGATAGTCATTTTTCTTAGTGTCATAGCCACGGTATAGCGGTGAATGACACATTTAAAGTCGATAGATAAGCAAAACAACACAAATGAAAAATGCTTGATGATTTTTTTCTCATGCAAATAGGCATGTATATCAAATGCCAGTGTTTTTCCCATTTAATGTGCATGACACAAGTGCTGCACTATTGCTCAATTCCTATCTCAAATTACAAATGCTGCTATCCCAGACAGGGTGAAAAATGCTTGATGATTTTTTTCTCATGCATCTGGACATGTTTATCAAATGCCAGTGTTTTTCCAATTTAATGTGCATGACACAACTGCTGCGCTATTGCTCAATTCCTATCTCACGTTACAAATGCTGCTATCCCAGACAGGGTGAATGACCTAATGTGCTGCGAGGAAACTGTTAGTAACGCATTGCATAAACAAAAAAAAAACACCTTCGCTTTATGTAGTGTAAAGGTAACTCTTCCTGACACGACTGTAATCTTCTGTGTATACTAACTGTGCCTCGAAGCTCACCGAGCGTGTCGAGAAGGTATTCATCTCCATGGCTATGCCATCATTTTATCTGACAAAACATGTCCTGTCCAATAAAAATTTTATTTTTCTCAGCACCCAACAAATGCCTATAAAGTCATTTCCCAGCGTAACCTCAGAAGCCTCTAACGTGATGGCCTTAAAACGTTTTCCTATGGAGTCAGCTGTTTAAATGGTGTGGGCGTGCGTGCTTTAGCATTGGCAATTGCTGTCTTTTGAGCGAGGGTCGTTGCGGGTTAGGATGCTTTCGGTATATTATATCCCTTTTTGTCTAGCCAGGAACAGTGCCTTTCTACTGACACATAATATAACATAAACTATGTAGCTTTTGGAAAAAAATACTTTTTGTTGGGCGATGATAGTAATGTCTTGTGAAGGTCTATTGAAGCAGGAGAATGAAGCCTATGGTTGACGCCAGGACCTGCCCCAGAGGAAATACCTTAATGAGTAATCCCTACAACTAGGCAGGCACAGTCATTGCTTTCTCGACATTTCTGTTCTCTGTTTTAAGCTGTAGCCTATCCCTTCAGACATCTCAGTCATCAGCGTCGCCAAGGCAATTAAGGGATTGACCAATATTGCCCTAGTGTGTTGTTAATTGGGGCTCTGCTTAGAACGCTATTTGTATTATCTAACCAATAACAGAAACAATAGGTAGGCCCACTGGAGGTCTATGAAAGTTACATATACGGCTAGAATGAAATCTTCTTTAAGTGTAAAAAGACAAAGAGAGGTCATACACTCAATTTTCGCTGTCAAAAATTACAGAGATATTTTGAAGATATCCAAAAGGTACTAGTATCTCACCTCAGATGCTAAACTTAGGACCAATTTAATATATCAAAAATAGATACTATACATTTATCAATTAGAAATGAAGTTCATGAATCGAATTTTGATTCAATATGGGGGCACAAGTACAACGATACTAATTTACCTGTTAGGAAGGAAGTTGTAGTTAACACGATGTAACTTCTTTCCTCAGTTTCCTGTCTCTAAATTAATATTCTTAGTCGTTCTTTTGCCAAAGCAAATAACAAGACTTTAGTTTAATATGTATGGGTTCCTCTCAATATATTGGGTGCACGCCCAATAAGGGATCCTGTCATCAGCCTCATTTTTAATTGTTAATGGACAATTCCACATAGGCCCAAATAGACGGTTTACACGTTATAACTCATAACCATAGTTTTCTGTCATTTCTTTAGTCATTTCCTTTGGCCTAGTTTAAATTTTGCATGAGTATGGGTTCCTCTCCACAAATTATAATCTTAATGTCCTATGCGGTTTCCTGGTACAATCATTATTTTCAATTGGTAATTGCCTATCTTTAATAGCTTGATGAAAATGATTTGACAAGACATATATACAACAATAAATCACTGATATAAGTTGTAAATACGGCACAGTCTATTTTATCAATATAACAGCGAACAAAAATAACATCAAAAGGATAAGAACTAAGAAGCGTAGAATGTATTTGGTCACGTAAAGTGTTTAATATTCACTGACATTTCTTTTATTTCGATTTGTTCCTTAAAACCCCTCACTAACCTCATGCAAACATCCTGATTTGTTTGATATCAGACAGGTTGTTGCTCCTTGCTGAAGTGGGAATGTAGACCGCAAACAAAACATTCTTGGAATGCAATGAAAGCAATTGTCCCAACAATGCATGCCACCCATTGCCGCGGATGATTGCTATTCACTAAAGCAGGAAACCTAGGTCACTTAGTGGGGATGGTTTTGAAATGAATACATGTTTGTCTATGCAATTATGATTTGTGATGGAGAAGTGGTTAGTGTGCAGGCATACTTCACTGCCTTCTGTGTCTGGTGCATAGTCAGCTGATTACATTCGATCAGGGCATGGAAGTCGGTGGTCTATCAGGTTGAATACGAGTATTACATATACTACTACTTCTAATGCTGCTTCTACTATTACCACTACTGCTGCTGTTGATACTATCCTTTTGCCTACCGTGGCATTTTGTAGTTTCAGTTGAATGAGCACTAAAATTTGAGAAAAAGGAAGACTATCAATTCCATTTTTTATTTTAACCTAGAAGTCGGTATGAAAAGCTTTTGTGACTCTTGTTGTGTCTGGGTAGGTACAGCCACCACTCATGTTCACACCGCAGACTCAACCAACTGATCTATCAGATAATCAAAACAAAGCTTCAAAACGAAACCTTATCTGGAAACTACTACTATGCAACGAATTGCTTTTTGAATGTATACTCTGTATAGGGGCGGACCAATTGATGTTCTGGGGGGTATCCTTTTGAGGATAAAATCTATTCTGGTCCTGAAATCAAGAAAAAATAATTTGGGCCTGAGAGGTAAAATAAAAACAATATTCTGCCCTGAAAATTGAGAATTTCTGGCTTTGCAAGAGCAGAAAAGCTTCCGACCAGGTCAAAAGGGGTAGCCCCCAACCCAGAATATCAAATGGTCCGCCATGTAGAGAGAAACATAATCCACATCTTGTACACTAGAGAGATATGCGGCGTTTTTTGCTATATCCTTAGGCTATTGAATAGTCTAGTCTGAGATGACACGGTGTCTCTAAATGGGTCCAAAGTCGTTATCTTAAATAGCCATCGAATTAGGCTGCACATGCAGTTTGACCTGAAATATGAAATACCTCTTATAAGTGGAACACCTGTAGCTTGTAGGTGGTAATACTGAACACCCCTTTAAGTTTCACATTGTCAGAGAATCGATACTCTTCGATTTAAGTTTAAATCAGGATATCTATCAATTAAAAAGATGCATAATTTACGACAAAACCTACCCCACGTTTTGATATTTCCATGCATAACCATATGCTATTTTGTTAGCATTCCTTAATGTGAATAGTAGTGCAGCATTGCCAATTATTTCAATTGAATTCAAATCAAGTTCATCAGTTAAAACTTGAATTTTGTTGATTAATTCCAATCTTCACTATGTTACTACCTATTTTACTGCAGCCGTGACCCAATTGCCAAGCTCCCAGTGGGACTCTGCATTGTTGCAGTTAGCCATTGTGATGATCAACACTATGCTCTTTGACACAGGGACATACATTTTCAATACATAGCAAATGTGCACCTTTTCGTTTAACTGAAGATGGCCATGAATTATTCCAGAATTTATATATATTTGTGATCGTTCCCCAAAACACTAATCTTCTATGGTTAAACCTTAGACCATCCCAACCTTTACAGGTTTATACAAATATCCTTTGAACACATACTATTCGTAGTATGTGTATTCTTTTATAACACCTACTATTGTCATGGGTATTCTGGTACCAGGGATTGGAAATTCCCAGACTCTCTCCTGTCTGACTATCAAAGGCTCTGATCAAAGAGACCGCTCATGACCGCTATTCTGCGGCCGGCTGTATCTTCACACTAATTATAAAATTGCTTTCCTTTTTATGAGTACCAACTGGTTGTGTTATCACACTTCATTACATTAATAACACCGCTAGTCTACCAATACCCATACATATTCAGCAATCAACGGTGTGTTAATTGGGACTTTGAGTGGACTGAGATAGATTAGGACAAGAACCCATGATATCAGGTTTGCATTTGCTACATTTGATAAAAATGATACCTTCTCTGAATTGAAATACGATAGTCTTAGCTGACCTGCAGGGTATGAACAGACGTTCTAAAATGATCTTTATAGTCCTATCTGTAGCTCATTGATGTGTTGCGGTGCATGCTGCTATTTACCTGTCTGCTGATATTCCGAGTGACAAAATCACCCCCCCCCCCTTCTGCTACAATGAGACGGGCCGATAAGGTCAGCGGTAGTCAATTGCATATATTAGGAAATACCGATCACTCTGTGCAGATAATTGGAGGACAGGTAATTTGACTTCATTGTCTTGCTAAGTAATATAATTGGTAGACGCGCAGATTGTGATCTGAGATCAATATGATAACGACTGCACTGTTTTAGAAGTGTTCCAACCACTACAGGTAGTCCCAACATTGCAAACGTATGAGTTTACAAAACTATTTGCTTTGCTTGGAGCAACTGGAGGCAATCTTTCAATCAGAGGACTTGATTAAAACTGCAGCATTTAGTGTTAATGAGATGAAGAATAGAAGGTCACAAATGTCAACTATTAACTGATGGTTAGTGTACCCTTAAATAAGTCATGTTTTCCTTTTTGAAATAAAATGCGACTGGCTCTATTTTAGTCGGGTATTAGGAAATTGCGCGTAAAAGAAGTTAGTAGTTTTAATGATGGGGATCTGTGTAAGCTTTTTGTGTACTTAGTGTAAGGTGAATATCCATTAGACGATGATTATGATTGCATGTAACCCTTCTTTATGCCTCTTTGGTTGGCACGAAGTCAAAAGTTCAGTCGATCATTTGGCCTTTGCAGGATCTTCCTTGAAATACAAATTAACGTTTAAATCTCTTTTTAATCCCAATATCAAGCAACATAATCCAATACCAATCACATTTACCCTGTAAATACCTCCATTAACTGCGTCATCTATAGCCCAGTCAAGACCCCCGCCGAATAGGTCTTCAACTAATGGGTCGAGAACATCAAAGGCAGCACTAGATTTCTTGATAAGTTCGCCTCTTCCATACATGTAAAACAATGGCTGGAAGACAGGCATCTTGATAATAGTCTACTGACTGACTGCGCTGTGCTTATCGAGTCTCCTTAGAGGACAAACTACAAGGTAAAACATGGGTCAATGAAATCGGAAGCAAGTTTTTTTATTCATTTCAAAGTCATCTTTATTGATGCCAGACATTTTCTGCAGACAATATCCAGCTTTCTGCACTATATGCAGTGCGCATGCTCCGTAAGACGTGCCTGGCTCTAAATCTGAGTTCCCAAAGCTAAACTACATACAAAGACTACATACAAATCTATTGGAAATTCATTTATGAGGATTTAATCAATAGAAATGGATTCGAGGAAAAAGGGGAGCCAGTAAGCCAAGACACAATTCTGAGCCAAGTCCGGAAATGTGGCCTATTATTTATATCATAGCTTAATCCTCCTAGCCGTCCAACTGTGTTGGACGATAGAAAACAGACAGGTCATTAGATAACCATGTATCGAGTAACTCTGAAGTTTACAACAAGAAATAGCACTTGAATATATTAGGATAGGGAACGATAAGTGCGAGCTCGGAAATAACTTTGAAGAAATGTGTGATATAACAGTGTATATACTCTTATAAGATAGTACCTAGATATTCTAATAAGAAAGTGTCCAGGGTGTATTCATGACTATATGTGGTCGTCTACCGTGATGGGTAAACAGATTTTCGTTCTCGTATAGCACATTGCCTCATAGACATGTAGAATACTTGTCTTCGTGTCTCTTTTTGTATAAGCCTAGTTTAGAAATACATTTCAATAGCACATGGTTATCAACGGCTGGCTTCTTATTGTTATTTTGCGCGATTTTGTAATTAATTTGATTACGGCAAATACACGCACGATAAAATTAGCCCCCTGTGGTGGATAATTTGGTTATCAGTCGGAAAAACTCAGACATTCCTTAGACAAGCGGATTTAAATGTTAGGCACCGCATGACTTCTTTAGATTTCATTAGGTCAGTGTCTTGAAATATCACGTGGGTGTCTGGCAGAGTATTGTATTGTATTGTATATGTATTGACTGCATGTCTAATGCAAAATGCAGAGTATCTGTGGTGCTAGGATGTGTCAAATCGATCAGCCAATCAGTACCGTTTGTCAGATTAGCCAAACTGTGAACAGCTATTGTATTTGACTGGATAATCAGCTCAAGGGTTTGGATGATATACCACACTGGCTGGCGACTAGATGACGAGTACTGATTGGGTTGCATTGTATTGTTATTTTGTTTATCAGCACGCATATTAGTTACAATGCCAACATTCTTGACGAGCTTGTGCAGTCATTTTAAAACGAATTGCATTGTATTGTATGTTTATTGACTGCAACGTGAGTTGCAAAATCATGCTCTAATAATACTATAAGGCATAAATAAGAATACATACAAAACTTATAGGAAAAGAAAAGGCTTTACCAATAATGTAAGACTATTTCTTTCCAAGCCCATATAACCTGAAATCATAGTTACGTTTATACCTCATTCTGTTGCAAATACTACTCGTAAGTGTGTGTTCCAGCAATACCCCTACGGAATATTGTTATGGTTCATTAATACATGACTAAGTAAGCCAGCACGAATACCTAGGAGTCTTATTCCATGCTATAGAGACATGGGGGCTCCGGAAGGCTTCTTCTGCTAGTAGAGCATTATCAGCATTTTTACCAGAACTTGTAATTATATGGGGTGAATTGGTAGAGTACCTATAGTCATCTCTGATAGGAAGACTTTAAAGGTATATTGAACTATGGGTCTTGAGATTTGGGCAATAATGAATTGAACAGTATCGATATAATTTACTACAGGGCCATTAGAGCATTCTAATTGTGAATAAAATACAAAAATATGATTGGCTTTGAACTGTTGGTAGTTTTCAGATTAATTGAAAAAGTGTGATCTCCAAGAGGCCTTTGATCAAGAAATGTCATTACACTTGCCCTTTCCAAAAAGAGCCAGTGCTTTATTAAAAGAGAAAGTGAAGTTGACATGAACTAAGGCATACGTTGTATTGTAACCCCTGAGTTGTGACGTTTTAAGATATATGTGGTAGACCTATTAAAGTAGCGTAGACATTAAAATGTTTTAGATACGAATCACATTTGAGTCAAAGAATGACTGGACGCACTTTCACGTATAAAAGGTTATGTAGCTAGTAGCTGATTGGACATGTGCATGTAGTTCTTCAATTGATACTCGTATACCAATCAAACATGTGGTGGAAACCTCATTAGCCTAGTGGTCTAATTTTCCACAGCTCATAATTCATCATCAATTAAATGGCGTAAATCACTTAGTGATGACTATGGATATCATATCCGCACTATGGATGGGCAATACCATTATCTACCCGACAACTAGATTCAATTTGTGAGACCGAACCGTTAAATGTTAGCCGTGGAATGTTTATTGAAGGGTTTTACAGGTTTGTTTCGATATACCAGCAGGGTGCTTAATACAGTACTTTCCAACGCGTACTACTTGTCAGATTAATCATCGGGTGAAACCAATTCAGTGGGAGTCAAACTGTAAACGACCATTGCAATCACCTGCGTAATTAACTAAGTGGCTTAAGCGTGGCACGAACCCAGGTTGATTACATTCGATTGTACCGTTTGTGCATTAGCAATTAGTTATAATTGCATATTACACCATAAACTCGCGCACGTAACAAGACCCACCTCGCCCTAAAATGTCCCATGTATGTAAAATTAAGGACTGCCTTTAATGAATGTCTTGTGTGATACATCATAGACTGTATAATTTACTAGTAAATAACATCTTCCAAGTTGAATATTATATAACAAATGCTGATATTTGCTTTGTAAAACGTGCATAATACGATAAGCACATCTCAAACTCCGAACTGCAGAAATAAGAGAATGTCATGAAAAAAAACGAATATGCAGTAGAAAACGGGTATATTTTTGCTCATTGCAGGCCCATAACAAAACTATATTCTTTCAAAGTTTGTGCATTATAACGCAAGCTGATTTTGTTTATTACACAACTAGTTGGTGTTACATAAGCGGTTAATTTTTTATTACGCAAGTGGTTTTATTTTTATTAAGCGAGGGGTTGTTATTACATGAGCAGTGATTTTTTATTACAGAAGCGGTTGAATATTCTATGAGCTGTGATCATTACAGAAACAGTTGTTACACACGTGCTTAACATGTTCCTTTTGTTACGTCTTTTCTATTTACTTATTCTTTTTTATTTTTGTAAGTTTGTGTTATTATGTCTCTGTATTAGTATTTTCATGTCCTTGGATATGGTCAATCAGCAATACAATACAATAGAAGGGATTTTTTAAGCAGATTGGGAGTTAATAGAGTAGTTCGTCCATGTAGATGCACTCAATGGGAATTGCACTCAGATAGACGACGTTCTCATCATGTGCCACTCCAGTTACGATCTGTCCCCAAACTACAATGTACGTATGGCTCCCTGAACTAGATTCATGTTCACCCACAATGAACTGCTGGTTGCACCACTGGCCTAATTTCATAAATCAACTCGACTGAAAAGACGATAGGCTAAAGAGTTGACGTTGTCAGGAAGCTGTAGTCGGAATATCTCTCCGTTTCACTCTTTATAACCCATCAATAAGAAAAATACATGAGTCTTGAGACGTATGCTTATTGCCCTTCTTATTAAGCGTAGACGAGTATCAGAAGTTTGACTTAAGGTGGCTTGTAGTTGTAGGGTTGATTTGCGAATAAAGGGTCGCTTTGAGATCTTTACAAATATGAAATACTCCATATTTTCCCTCATAATCAGACTAATTGTATATGTTTATGCAATCACCGAGCAGAGTGAGAGACCATCCTTTACAGAAGCTCCCACGGCATAGGTATAGGCTTGCACACATGCAGCGAATGTTTTTGGCCCATTTCTCCATATTAAATTTCACCAAAACATGGTCGGTTCAGACATGGATATTATATATCAAATGCAAACGTATTTGCTTGAAAATTGGCAAAGTTACTGCTCAGGGTATATCGCAGGGAAGACTCCTACTGTTTTGCGAATCTTGACTTTATTCAAAAGTTATAGAATCCCAAAATTGAAAAAAAAATACAATTCTGAATGAAATGGTTTATACATTTTTAAGGGAGTAAAGATTTGAAAAAATGTGATACTCTTCCCTGCGTCTAAATCCCTCCTCTTAATTTGTGGAATTTGAAGGTCACTGGTCCATCATTGTTGACAGGGGCTCTGTTAAAAGCACTGTGCATGTCTTTCCAATTTTTACCCAATAAATCTTACCCCTTGCTGTGAGGGTAATCTTGTGATGTTTAATGTATTCCTCCCGAGAAGACCTTTTAGGCAATATATACTTTGTATAGACTAAATTGTCAGATAAAAGCAGAGAAGAGGAAAAGCCGAGTCAAAGAAATTAACCCCTCGAGTTATCTTATGTGATGTATCTCTAATATGTTTTAGCATTAGGCGTTTATTTAACGAATGGGAGGCTCACATTTCACTAATATCAGCATGAGGGAATGAAAAAAGAGCAGGAACACTACATACTGCCTGAATAAATGCAAGTGGGCTTTTCTATTGTTGACGTGACACTCAGCGCTGTTAAGCTTGTTTTGATGCACACTCACGGACATTGAAAACATTCTCCCACCCGCCCTCCCTTGCTTCGAGTTGGTAGTGTCGCAGTAATTCCGCTTACATTAATTGATAACTACAAGGTTATTTGCGATGTATATATATATATTACAATATTATATGTATTGTTGTTGCTTTGGCGACGTCGATTTGATAACCCAAAAGTTACATGGTTTTGACACCATTCATGACTTCTTGTTTGTGGTAGGGTTGTTGTAACGACGCCGTCTTAGAGCTTGCTATATTAGATAAGTTGTAAATAAAGTTTACGATTGTTTCACTGCCAACTTGACTTGTGTTCTTCAATGATGAGATTTTGAATAGAAATAAGCCACCATGCGATCCCCTGTTCGCAAGGGGCGCACTTACTGCTCGCTCTTTCTCCACTGGATTCCCATGAGCGCCCTGACATGGTCGCTATATTGACGTGCGGCGTTGTGGAGGGCTGTCTGGGGTCATTCTGCATCTGAAAAACCTTGGGGAATCATTCGTGAGGATAGTTCCGGGTTTCTGTCTCCTCGCGATATGAACTAAGCTGCTGAAAGCGACGTGAAACCCATTCCTTGCCTACTACTGCCAGTTTAGGTTCCTGATTAGAACCATGCGTGAAGGTTTGCGAGAAATTTCTCAGGAAAAATGTGTTATACGGTGGTTTCTCTGGGATCCATCAACCACATCAAACCTAGAACCCACACTGGATTACGTTTCCATGTATGAAAATAAGTTATAGTTACTTCTTTTTTTAAGTTAAATTCATTTTATATTATGTTACGCTCCCAGTCGTAAATTGGAACTCCGTTCAATTACATCTATGTCTAAATTGATTATTATTATTTGATGTATCGTATTGTTATGCATTGCCATAGTCAGTAAACATACATACAGTAAAAACAACGATAAATGCAATTGTGAACCCGATTAAAATTGCTCTCCCCGATCCTAGGCTTGAGAGGCAAACACTATTATCTTCTGTGAGACACCTGAGAAGCTAAATAAATGCGCAGCGGGGACCACAATTGACAAATTTACATTCTTGATACAGACGGGCTCGCCACGGGTCGGCAGCGTAATCTCTCCATAGCTCACCTTACCGTGTTTATGGGGGACGTATTGTACAATATGGAGTATCACATACGAAAAAGCATACCGCTATATAATTCACTTACCATTTAATTGAAAAGGTACGTGCTACGACTTCGGTATCACTTCAAAATAGTGTTTAAGGTCTCTCGCGCGTGTTTGTATAAATATGTTATGTTGCCTTGCTAAGCAATTTGTGATTTTGATTTTAGATTAATTCTAATAATATTATGATTGAGCGATTTCATTAAGATTATGACTGTAGAAGTAAATCCGCAAATGAAAAATATAGTGTGTCTCTCATACGTCAATCTTAATCATTAGGGAATGCAGTCTACGATATACGTGTATATTGATGACCCTATGGCCAATCGTGGGTTGCATAAGAACACGAGCCTGCCCTGATGGCCGTGTGCTCTAAGGCGTTGCCACTGACTGCTAGCTCTACCTCACCACTGCCTGGGTCCGCATCCCGACTGGGGCACGTGAGAAAGTTGCCAGTGTCATGGAGTCAGGTGGTTTTTATTCGCAGGGTACTCCGGTTTCCTCCACCAGCTACTACTGGCTAGTCACGACTTAGCCGCAACATGGCAGAAAAAGTGACGAAAAACCAAAATGTCAAATTCCAAATATAAGAACATGCCCACATCAATCGCCTGTGTGCCATTTTGTTCGTCACACTGATCAGTACATGATTAAAAGACCTTGGGCAGAACATCCAAAAGGCATAGCTCCCAAGTGGTTGTAGTTCTCTCCTGGATCCCCAGGAAGCGGGTGGACCTAGTCGCTATACAAATGTGCGGCAGTGTATAGGGTTAACTATGATGCATTTGCTTCTAAAGGTGTTCACATTTCAAAGGTTTCACTGTAATATCAGCTAGCTGTCTTGACGTCTTTCAATGGTGCAGTAACACAGATCTCGCTGGATGATGAGGAAAGCCGTGCTTTTTCGAGTAAAGCAATCGGTACCCATTGCTCTAAAGGCAATGTACTAAATGATGTTGTTACTGCTGTTGATGTTGGGATCATTGCTGATTTTGTTTCTGACGAAAATGTTACTGTCAAATCGGGATTTAAGCAATCACTAATTATAAATATAGCGTAAAAACCTGCCCAGCCTTGGAGGCTTACGATGGACTGGTTACATTCATTAATACACTCTTAGTACTTAAAACAAAGTATTCTTAATTTCTAAGCACAACATTTCTAAGCAAATCTTTATTCGAGACAGTCGAGTGCATGTAAAAAAGGATATTATGACTATAGATGTAATACTAACGAACCAACATTGAATATTGTATTCGATTATCATTCGTCAAGTTTTGTCTACCGCGACTGGAACTATACAGTTGTAGAATTCAAAATGTTGGAATAGATATATGTCATTTCACACAAATGCACAAATATGTCCATCCTATTGTACACATGGTACGAGAATTCAAGCTGTGTCATGTCAAGGACTTAAAGCTTTGCGTTACGACGTGGAATTTACTAGGGTTTTATTTTCTAGATATCGACTTAGTTTTTTTCTTCATGAATATAAAACGTTGCTGATATTTTTTGTGGAAAATGTATGGCTATTTCTTTGATCTCGAATAGACAGATTTGCTATTTAATGCAACTCGGCAAAAAAAACCCTGAAAGGATTGTTTAAAAAACGATTGACATACGAACAGAAAAAATGCCAAGTTAATGTTAAGGACTATACAACGGTTTGCAATAGATGGTATATGCATGTATGAGGGTATACTTTTTATCCTTTGATAGAGATGAGGGTTAAAAGGCTTGACTGAAGCCATCCCTGATTTTTGCTAACACCTGCAATGTAGTATAAGAGGGTCTGTCTCTGCTTAGTGATAAGCCTACAATTCAAATGTTCGCTTACGAATGTTATCGGTGTTAGAAATCCTATTATCCGATGAAGAGAAACGACTGACACTCAAGTCAATAGCTCCCTTCTTTCAGACCTTAATCAGTCAATCAGCTGCTGTCTTACATCACTGCCCTGGTTTACTTCATGCTTAGGAGTCACACCTAAGAAAGTTGCAATTGACTAGACGTGAGGCAATGGTCTCCACGTTTACTCAGATTCCTTCACCCATTCACTATTGGAAAATCACGTTTTTGCCTCTATATGACAGATAAGGTCACTATAAACGACATTTCAAAATCAAATCTCAGGACCACTTTTTCATACTGAATTGCTTGCAAGCTTCAAGTAAATTTGTTTGTGTAAATTTGTTTTACTATGAAACCTCCAAACGTAAACACTTAAATGTGAACATCTTTGGAGACAAAGTAGCTCAGTTGGTTAATCAGTAGGTCGCTGGTTCAATTCCCGGCCGGGGCACTTTGGTTTGTTCTTAGGCAAGACAGTTTATCCCACATTGCCTCATTCAACCCAGCTGAAAAATGGATACCTAGCATTAATAAGGCAGTGCTTAGAGCTTGTGCGCTGTATGCTGCCAGCTGCTCTGGAATATCCCTCGGGGATTAAATGGTTTTCGTGTGTACAGGCCTGCTAGGGAAGTAAGGTCGTGTGAACATTTCGGTGGATACAAGACTATAAACCGAATACATTTAATACACTTAATATGAGCAACGCCCCACTATTCTCGTCCGTATACCACAGCCCACAGAGTCGATCTATCCCTCTGGTTCTGCATGAGTAAAAGCACACATCCAGAGTTTATCTACTTGGTTCTTCTCAGGTAAAACACAGACATGTTAAACCCCTCACATGTGAGCATTTCTTACCAAATTTCAAATATCACATCTGAATTACCTCAGCATGAAGTCTGCTTAGCCAGATACTGCAGTCGACAATGGCATAGTCATAGGTATGCTCAGCAGACTGAATGATTTGTTTATTCTTGAGATCAGTTCTGAATAGTATGTATTATGGATTCGAGGACCAAGTCTAGACTATCGCTGCGTATTCCGTGAATTCAGGTGCCGAACAAAGTGCGCCCTTTGATGATATTGCAATTCTAGTTATTGATACTAGATGTTTGCAATCGAGGATCGGGACTGGTGTATTTCAATTAAGTAACTTCAAACAAAAACTACAATTTGTTTGAATTAGGTGTAATGTCCAATCTGGATGTAACATACACATGTTATACATAAACGTGTACACATAAAATACCGGCTAGCCCTTTGGATTACTCCGGACCACATTCACATAACATAAAATTCAGGCTTAAAATATAAGCCAGGGCTGGACAGATATGAATTTCAAAATGGATTTCAAGGTCATAGGTGGCTTTGAAAATATACCCTTCTATGATGCATATTATCAAAACTGCGATCTGTGGCAACCAAGACCTATATGTTATTGCATAGTTCGTTTGTTGTGCGGTTTTATTGCAATGATTATAACATATTTTGAGATGTACACCAAAAATCTCTCTCATCCTCTGCGGGTTTTTTCATCATTATCTCTGAATACAAACTGATCGAAAATATTACTGCCAACGTCTTGTACTTCACATCACATACGGGGCCTGCCCTAATAGCTGTGTCGTCTGATGCGTTCAACTGCCTGCTATACATGTCTCTCACCACTGCCCGAGTTCTAATCAATGTGAGAAAGTTGCCAGTGACTTGGGCTTAGAGGTGGAGGTAAAGCCGGGTACTCCGGTTCCTCTAACACTTAAAACTAGCTATTCACGATTAAGCCGGAAAAGGTCAGGAAAAGTGATGATAATCGAAATTCCAAATTCAGACCACATTACGTGTAAAGATAGTTAACGCCATTCCCACTTGCGTACGTAATTGACGAGTACCGTAATTAGTATGAGAAAGAAACTGCAATGGTGTCACTACTGCATGATTTAAAAATGAAAAAAATGAATGTTGACAGCATAAATTTTGTCCAACGGAAATTTGATTCCATCAAAAATATGAAATCAATTAATTCCCCAATTTCCCATTAATATTTTACTAACAGCTTAGATGATATTTACCGGATGCGTAGGAGTAGCGTCAGGTATCCCCTTTGCTAAAAAGTCAGATTCGCTCCCACTAAAACATGTACAACACACCCTACAGACACGACAGGCACAACATTAATACAATACACAAATGACACATAACATCAAAAATGGATATCCTACTTAGATTTTATCAAATGATAGGTTTTTATATTTTTCTCGATAAAATGGTTCATGAACCCGGAAGAAAATGGGCTGCAAGCCAAGATGTTTTCATATCTTCAATTCACCTAGACAGTTGGGGCATGTTAGCCCTCATACAACCAGACTTAGTTCCTGTTCTGATAATTCTGGACATAACACATTAGTTAGAATATATGTAACATTAAGAAAGGCTGGGGAGCAAGTGATCAACCACGAATATAAGTCGAACCTTGTGGTTGCTCATCTAAGGTCAAACATTGCTTTGTTATTAAGATATTCCGATAACTGGCAGACACGTGTGTTCCCTTCAGACGGTAAAGGGCCACTATAAAAAGCAAGTGTGTCAGTAATAATTTGTGTCACTGGGACAGAGCTGAGCCAAGGCGGCATCCATAACTGCCAGTGTAGTAGGTATCTGACTGAGTAGGAGGCAGGACGCTGGAAGGCTCGACGGAAGTCACGATTCACGACTCAACACGATGGGCAGCGAGATGAATAACAGGAAGTTGGATAACGTGCAATAATGAAAAGGCCTTTATCTGACAATGATCATATCCGTTCCTTACCGTTTCTGAAGAAATCATGAATTGGATAAGCAATATTTAAACATTGATACACCTATGCTGTTTTGCTCCCCCCCCCCCACACATACTCTCTGTCATGATGTATATGCAAACACACACACACACATATATATATATATATATATACATATATATATATATATATATATATATATATATATATATATATATATATATATTTATATATATATATTATATATATATATATATATATATATATATATATATATATATATATATATATATATATATATATATATATATATATATATGTATATATATGATTGGAAATAAATGTGTATGAATCAGAAACCGTACACAAAGTCTAAAGGCAATTGAGAGTTACATAAGTGAAAAAGGACATGGTCAGTTAGCTTCGGCGTGCGTTTTTTTATATAGGCTCAACTCATAATCTCACGGTACGATATGGTCTCAATATACACGCCCTTTAGTTGAGTTAATTTTGCATCAAAAGAGATTAGCGTCTAATTACAGGCATTAAATGTCTCGCTAAAACATGCTATCCATTACCTCTCAATTTGTCGGCGTAGAGTCATTGTATAATTAAATATCATTAAGTGATCTCTAAGTGAAAGTGAATACGAATCCCTGAGGTGTCTAGCCATGGTGAAGTGTTAATTAGTTCCAAAGATATTACCTTTGGTGGATTTCCTGGGTTTGTTTACTTAGTTTTTTTTCACACACATATTGGAAATGGGCGGACAATCTCCACAAACTAGTCTATTCTGTTTGCAAGTCAAAACACGGTCAGATCACAGGGGTCAACACTAATCCTACTCCCTAGTGAAATTAAGGGATGTAATTCTTTCACAGCCTTTTGTGTTCCTAAAATAACATTGGCCCATGGTGATACCTTTGGTTGTTTAATGCTGAAGGCTAAGAAGATATTCTCTTTAAATTAGACCTAATTCATATAATAAAATGCGATACTATACATTTCAATACAAGTCAAGTATTTGAAAACTTAACTCCTATAAAACAAGGTTTAGCAAGTCTAGGATGAAAGGATATTAGTGAAAGGGTTATAATCCTACATATCAGGGAAAACTGCTCAGTGCATGTGAGAAAGTTGCCAGTGAGCTGGGGTTAGATTTTCTAGCATTTCTTCCCGGGCACTCCGACACCCTCCAAGAAACAACAACGTTATCAACTGCTTATAGCTTAGTAACGATTTATCCTCCATGTCCGAATATGTGTATAGAAATACAATATTTCGTACGAGGGAAACGTGTGTGTGTGTAAGTAGTTAAGCCCCTGGTAGGGAACGAACTTTGCTGTATTATTTGAGATGACCTTATAATGGGTGTTTAGTGAAGCTTACTACGTTCTAATGCCAGGGTAGTTTGATTTTAAATGAACATGTCTCTAAGGCCACTGACTGTTTTGGCTGCTGTTGTTCTCAATATTGATTGATGACCAAGCAGTCTCTATCTTTCGTTAGGGTTGATAGACATATATAATGGTCTCTAGAAGAGATCTACATGCGCCCGTTAACCGATTCACCCTATCTGCAAGGTCAGAACGCCTTGCCCTTCTAGTTTTTATTTGTGAAACAGTTTAAAGAAAATGTAGGTCCGAACCTGCTTCACAAATTACCCTCAACTTAACAAAATCCTCTGAAATAAATCGGATCTCAAATTATTCTCAAAAGTGACATAGTTTCCGTGCAATACTTCACATTGGGTGTTTCAGGCATGAATAGATTAATATAAAATATTCCAGATATGTCCATGCGATTTTAAGCAAATAATTTGGAAAAGTTAAATGTAGAATATGTGGAGGGAATATGGTTCCCATTTTCTAATCAATTAGATAAGTTCAATTATTTCCACAGCTGCCTTTGTTAGAAGGATATCACCAAAAAATCGGTGGATTTTGGCAGTTGTGGAGGTGAATTGGTTGATGGCCTCTTCACAGGTCACTTGGGTGCATTACAATACATGCCCGCCCAACAATTATAATAGACCATAAACAACGCCTGTTCATTGAAAACTCACAGAGATTGTCCATGTTGGTACTTTACTTATATTTGATAGATGTAAGGTGATTTCAATGTTATGGCCTGTAAAAATCTTCAGCAGTAAAAAATCAAAAAAATACTTTTTATTGGGCATAGTAAATGATATCCCTAAAGTAACTATGAACCTACAGTAACCATCACCTGCGTAATTAATGAGAATATGTCATTTGAAAGAAAAGTTGTAAATTTTGAAATAAAACAGAATATGGATTGAATAATGACAGGTGGCGATGATATTCTCTACCTGATAACACTCAGGAACCTGGAGATACACCTAGTTATAGGATTATGCTGCTTTAAAGTGTGTTTTGGGACAGAGCTTTTAACTGGCTTGCAATGGTACTAATCACCTTAAGTGTGTGACTCTCCCATCCTGGGAGTAGAATAAAGTGAGCAGTTACAAGGTCTGCATTGGCCCATGCGATGGTCCAAATATCAGCTATGCCACTCTGTATGGAGGCATACTGTTTGATTGAAATCTCATCACTGATAACTAGAACATGGCACTACCTCAGAGGGGATTTAAGCAAAGGTATGTTTTTGGAGTTGTAGGAGGGGGAGGGGTGATATGATTTTGTTTTATAATCATGTAGTTACCAATGTGTCCTAGAATTGGCATTTTAAGCGTGTACATCAGGTGTTGTTTATAACCAGCGAGAACAACCAACAAACAGCATGAGGTTATTTACAACATGTTATGCAGTGCCTACATCGAAATTTCTCCTCTCTCCTGTGAGGTCCCATATCGGTTTATAAGGAAGGATCAGAAAACACGGACTTCTGCAAACCTCTGTAGACTCCCATTCCATTGGTTGAGAGTGCATCTATTGCTAGGTACTCGCAGGTACTATTATCATGTGTAATTGCTCCAGTTTATGACCGACCAATTAGCCATCACGTCTGGGACTTTAAGATAGAAGAGATGCTACCGCGCATATTTACCGCCCATTGCTAATACCCTTGTTTGTCACTGGCTAGAAAATTGCTTTGTTTTTTTTAGTTCTCCCGCCTATGCCTTTGAAAAGGGGCAAAGAAATCAACAAAAGTTTAATTATTCATGTAATCAAGGGATAAGCGGATTTTCTCGGACATAAAACGTACGGTCGGTTAAGCCGCGAAGGAACAGTCACCACACTGTGTCGGTACAACGATGAACGAATGCCTCTTAATCAACTTCATACGCCGACTTGACTGTGATGGTTTAATGTAGACACAGGGAAAAGGCAAGATGACAGAGCTTATTCAAACGTCTGAGAAATTAGTCGAGAAACAATGCGTCCTGACTAAGTATCAGTTGAAAACCTATTTTGACCGCCAAGGAACATAACACGGAGGATTTTTCTTAATTCTTTGACTGCAGGAAAGTTTGTTTTGAGGGCAATAAGTAGATTAGAAAAGTCGAAAATAGAAAGTTTGTTTTTGAACTCTTGATTTAAGTTCGAGATTGCGAAAAACTTGAGAATTTAGTAACAGTAACCCTGCTCGATTTACCCACAATCTATGTATTATATTGCTTCCACATGTGTTAATAAATACTTTTATACTCCTCGTATGGTCAATAAATATTATATATATATATATATATATATATATATATATATATATATATATATATATATATATATATATATATATATATATATATATTTATATATACATATATATATATATATATATATATATATATATATATATATATATATATATATATATATATACATATATATATATATATATATATATATATATATATATATATATATATATATATATATATATATATATAGAGAGAGAGAGAGAGAGAGAGAGAGAGAGAGAGAGAGAGAGAGAGAGAGAGAGAGAGAGAGAGAGAGAGAGAGAGAGCACTAAGACTAGCAAAAGCACAAGCATACTTTCGTTGCATTGATTTGACATCTCTCCACGTTATTGATGCGTCTGAGAGAGAGAGAGAGCACTAAGACTAGCAGAAAAGACCAGCATACTTTCATTGCAATGATTTGGCATCTCTCCGCGTTATTAATGTGTCTGTGGTCATGGTGTCATAGATAGGAGCAGTCTTCTGAAGCGAACCGTGCTATCCAGACAGTGCAGTGAGCTTCAGAGAGAAGCAATGTTAAGGTCACGGCTACCATGGTAGCAGAAAAGCCTGCTCAACAGACTTTTTTATTTATAAAGTGAGAAAATTTATCGTGGTTCATCAAACAGGCATTCTTTTGTTGTGGAGACATATCTTCCCCATTCGGAATATTCTGTATGTTTTTGTTGTAACTGCTTGATCACTTAAGAGAATGCTATTTATGATATCATTATCTGTACAAGAATATTTCCATGTGTATGAATAAAATCATTATTGAAATGAGAGTGTAAAATACGTGAATGAAGTGTTTGTACGTAAGAGTTAACTGACGTATAGCATGTAATTTCTGAATAAAGAGATGTAATGCAGTTTGGGAATTAGACAACGTCAAACATTCATTATCTTTCTGTAGCCGACTGGTGCCCCCCCCCTCTCTCTCTCTCTCTCTCTCTCTCTCTCTCACACACACACACACACACACTCTCTCTCTCTCTCTCTTGAGCGATTAAAGTTTAATTCGTTGTCCCACCCTATCCGCCCTAAAATTACACCTTCGTTAGTTATTAAATTACTTTTCCGGAAACTACACACAAACAGTCTTTTCATAACTTGACTCCCCCACACTCCCACGCAAACATCACTAACCTATACATAGTATCACTGAATCCATACCAAGTCGGGCTGGCATTCCAACAAAAATCCTTTATTCGCAATAAAAAGTATAAAACCATAATAAAAGCGGCGACCCACCGACCATTTTATTACATACGAAGTAAGCGTGAACTCGGTGTCAGCATCTGAATTACATAACTTAAAATATGCATCGCCAGGCCGCCTCACTACCCCCTGCATGTTAACACGCCATTTACAGTCAGCACAATCAGTTAGTTGTGCAGCAGGTGCTAGCAATAACATTTTCTTTTGGAATTAGTTGAGAAAGTGCATTTTTAAACTTTCAGATTTCATATTTCTATAACGATCAAAAATAGAAAACGTATGTGATATCCATGATTTGGTGATTTTAAATTTTGAAATCAATAAACATATAGTACAACCCTCCGATATATTCCTAGCCATAAGTCAAATATCAAACAAGTCTAATTATATTTGATAGAGCAACAGCAGCAGCAGTACAAGATCTAGTAGTTTAGTAGTAGTGCTATTTAATGACACGAATGTTTAGGTCATTTCTTCTTCAAGGAGCACTTTTATGCATGTACTGCATCCGTTAGCATATTATCAAAAAAAGCACATCGCGGAAACTTGATATCTATATAGTTTAGACAGGTAAGCTATTGTCTACCTCTGTCTGGGCGTGTATGGAACTCCCCTCCTAATGCGCTTGCCACATCACCTAGGAGGACCTGGACATGCGTTTTACTCGAGAAGAAATACACCCTAATCTATGTTGAAAGTGTACTTATTATATTGAGTAAAACATACACCGTTTTCCGGAGAGGGTACGATGAATGATTAGAATATCCCAATCAGAGAATTATGCGTAGTTGATGATATGTAATCTATTTATATATTAGCTTGTATCAGGACATATTTTATTCTTAAGATATTATAAGCCATATGGAGGAGATATGGAAGTACCCACTAATAAAGATTCTCCTCCATATACAATCTTAGACATATCATAACCGGAACACAGATGTGAGAATAAGCGGGTCCTGAGTATCTCTCCAAACTCATAATTCATAAACAAAGAACAAGCATATTCTTGGGTTCGTTCGGAAATATATTCTAAAGTTGGGAGTCACATATTCCATTTCTATATGAGGAACTTCCACGATAGTCCAGTGGCTAGAGATGTTCTCCCGGGTGGACGGGAGGGGGGGGGGGCTCTTGGGTACAGAGGGGTAAAATAAGGGATGTTTTTTTACTGAAAAAGTCAGCGGTCTTTGGAAATAAGGGTGTTTTTTGGCCTGAAATCAGTGCTTTAGGGGTATTTCTAAATTTGATAACAAGTGTATGCACCCTCTAATTACCAAAGTGCCCCCCCCCCCCCGGATGTTCTCTTCCACTTTTCATTATCGCTCACTAATATCAAAGGTACCGGGTTCAAATGCCGCCCGCGGCATGTGAGAGATATAACAGTAACTTGGGGTCAGTCGATTTTTCCCCGAGTATTACTGTTTCGTTTACCATTTCTCAATGATTGGCAAGTCGAAACTTACCCTTGATATGGTACTAGATGATGTAAAGATAAAGTCCGGGTTCTGAATGATAAGGGGGGTCTTCCGAACACTAATAGGCCAATTAAAAATCATAGGTCACCAGGAATGCTCTGCGTTCCATTTCCCAATGCCATTGGAGCTATTCAGATGAATTCGCAGTTTTATATGGCTCTTCTTATAAAGCAAAATGATGTGCGAGGGGGAGGGGGTCTTACAAACACCCCTCGTACATGGGGTTACGGGCATGGGTCAGCGGTCAGCACTCAATGTGTTTACGACTCGGCTGCTTGCGAGCAGATCCAGTCAACTTAACATTCACAAACAACTTTTTGATAGCCGCGAGACTCATGCTAATTTTATACTGTGTTGCGATGGCCTTTCAGTGAAAAACAGCTTGGTCCTACACAATACTGGTCCTCTCCTGTATATCTGGTTTCTTGACCAAAATAGACCATATGATGGTCTTCACGGGTTAATCTAGCGTACGAAGAGTATGCTTTGACTAAACTATCTTTGTCAGTATTCAATCAATCGTTGAAGGGGTCCTCCAACAATTATCTCTTGGCCTAAGGGCCGACTTGCGACCTGTTGTCTTGTGTGTTTACCACCAGTAAGCGATGCAACACTTCACTACTCTTTCATTCATATGGAAATCAAGTCACTTGGGCACCGAATATAGTCAACCGGTAATTCGCCAACCTACGCATGAGTAAAAATAGCCGTGGTCGTAGAGATTGGCGACTATTGAGGAGAAATAATACCTTCGCAGCGCCCTCTTTTATACGGGGCGAGAAATGTTCCTTAGTGAAACATGTCAAGGACAGAATCGTTAGATGTATTCTTTTGCACTCGTTGGTTGTTCGCGGAATTATAGACATACGTGCAAACAAACCAATAAATTCATCCTCCCTCAGACACATACCAAGAAGACATACACCTACACGTGTTTGTCCTAGTAAGAAAAGCTCATAGGTGTTGTTCCTATCTAGCATAGTTTTCATTGTTATTAGTCCTAGTAAATCTACCTACCTATTGAAAAAAGAAAATCGGACTCTCTAGCGGAACAGATCTTTTCCTTGACATCCATAATGCGAAACGGTTCATGTTTACTGGTAACCTTTCGTGCAAATCGGCGAGGTAACCCAGTACTTTCAATTCTGTACATGCATTCGTCTATATCTATAGAGACCACACATTTGCATTTACATTACTTATAAGAAATTACACACACATTTATATATATATATATATATATATATATATATATATATATATATATATATACTAGTATATTTATATATATATATATATATATATATATATATATATA